>OY740783.1:113836327-113917297 GCA_963514005.1 Raja brachyura | reverse complement strand
TCTCCCCCCCGTCTCCTCTCCCCCCCCGTCTCCTCTCCCCCCCCGTCTCCTCTCCCCCCCGTCTCCTCTCCCCCCCGTCTCCTCTCCCCCCCCGTCTCCTCTCCCCCCCGTCTCCTCTCCCCCCCGTCTCCTCTCCCCCCCGTCTCCTCTCCCCCCCGTCTCCTCTCCCCCCCGTCTCCTCTCCCCCCCGTCTCCTCTCCCCCCCGTCTCCTCTCCCCCCCGTCTCCTCTCCCCCCCGTCTCCTCTCCCCCCCCGTCTCCTCTCCCCCCCGTCTCCTCTCCCCCCCGTCTCCTCTCCCCCCCCGTCTCCTCTCCCCCCCCGTCTCCTCTCCCCCCCGTCTCCTCTCCCCCCCCGTCTCCTCTCCCCCCCGTCTCCTCTCTCCCCCCCGTCTCCTCTCCCCCCCGTCTCCTCTCCCCCCGTCTCCTCTCCCCCCGTCTCCTCTCCCCCCCGTCTCCTCTCCCCCCCGTCTCCTCTCCCCCCCGTCTCCTCTCCCCCCGTCTCCTCTCCCCCCCGTCTCCTCTCCCCCCCGTCTCCTCTCCCCCCCGTCTCCTCTCCCCCCCGTCTCCTCTCCCCCCCGTCTCCTCTCCCCCCCGTCTCCTCTCCCCCCCGTCTCCTCTCCCCCCCCGTCTCCTCTCCCCCCCGTCTCCTCTCCCCCCCGTCTCCTCTCCCCCCCGTCTCCTCTCCCCCCCCGTCTCCTCTCCCCCCCGTCTCCTCTCCCCCCCGTCTCCTCTCCCCCCCGTCTCCTCTCCCCCCCGTCTCCTCTCCCCCCCGTCTCCTCTCCCCCCCGTCTCCTCTCCCCCCCCCGTCTCCTCTCCCCCCCGTCTCCTCTCCCCCCCGTCTCCTCTCCCCCCGTCTCCTCTCCCCCCCGTCTCCTCTCCCCCCCGTCTCCTCTCCCCCCCGTCTCCTCTCCCCCCCGTCTCCTCCCTCCCTCCCCCGTCTCCTCTCCCCCCCCGTCTCCTCTCCCCCCCGTCTCCTCTCCCCCCCGTCTCCTCTTCCCCCCCCGTCTCCTCTCCCCCCCCCCCCCCCCCGTCTCCTCTCCCCCCCCCCATATCTCTCCCCTCCTCTTCCCCCCTCCTGCCCCTCCCCCACACCTCGTCCTAGCACGTAAACTGCCCCAAGTCTGTAGCTGAGTGGTTGATTCTGGGAACAGTTGATGGGAATGTGCGGGTGTCTGTTGGTAGGCATTGACTCAGTGGCACAAGGGGACTGTTTCTATGCTGTTTGACTCTGCGACTGTTCACAAATGAATTGCAAGAATGTTTGACAAAATATGTCTTGGGGTAGGGGGAGCGGTTTATTTCAAAGGCCCATATAAAAGTAACAAAATGTGATCAGCATCAAATAAACATGATCTCCCAAACAGCTCTAGACAATATATCCAAACAGCTCTGGATATATATGTCTAATAGATGAATTAAACTGAAGGTGCAGGTAACACAGGCAGTTACATCAAGTTTTGCTGCTGTATGAAGTACTGTGTAAAAAAAAAAGGCCCCGACCCGAAACATCACATGTTTTCCAGAGATGCTGCCTGACCTGCTGAGTTACTCCAAGACTTTGTGTCTTTTCTTTTGGAGTACTGTAAGATAGTCAGACGATGGATTGCAATTCTGGTTTGGTCTCTGTTGGTTTAACCTGCTGCAGCAAGCAGACCTCTGTACAACGAGAATTGCCTATCATTGTACTATGAATTCTAAAAATTGCGTGGGTGAAAGTAATGTTTTAAATGAATGAGAACTTAAATGGGTGCCCAACACTGAACCCACCGAAATATGCCACCATTGAGGTGATGGATCTGCTCTGCATTTGCTGGTTACGGCCATTTGTTTTTTGCTGCGGAGCTATTTTTAAGCTGGAAATTAACTGAAACACATTTTCCCTGAAACATTTTCTTTCCGCTGTTGCTCCTGGGAGAGAGCAGTTTTTAAAATATTACGTATAGCATTTCCAAATGGCAAGGTTCCAGCAAAACGCAAAAGATTAACTGTTTTTCCCTTTTCCTTTTTCATAATGTGGAACACCTGCATATTCTGTAGCTTAGTGTTTAGGAACTGTACAGGCTGAAGTGTTAAAGCTAACATTTGACTTGGGTGGTTTGCCTTTGCATTCCAGACTTGCAAATGCTTCTCTTTTATTACAAAATCCTGTAAGTGCAGGAATATTTTATGTAATCGCCTGTGAATGAATGAATGATACTTTATTATTACATGTGACATATCATAGTGAGATTCTTTATTTTGCATACACAAATATGCCAAGACTCGCCACATATAGGGTGCCAACAAAGTTACAAGGCATTCCATTTAGTCCCCAATGGGCTCTCTTTGTTCTCGTCCCCCCACGCCAAGTCCCCTTTGTGCTAATTCTGTTTAATTAACCTCATCACATGAGACATAAGATCAGAAGACGGAGGAGAAATTCAGGCCATTTGGCCCATCGAGTCTGCTCCATGTCTGTGTTGAGGGCTCTTTGAGAGAATCAAAATGTCGCCTGTCCACTTCCATCCACAGATGCTGCCTGACCCGCTGAGATCCTTCAGAATTTTTTGTTTTGTTCTAGAAACCTCAGGTATTTTTTAATGCCGTTCGCATTTTGTTACTTTTACACATCTGCATAATCAGAATTCGAAGAATGCTTGTGTAGGAAGGAACTGCAGATGTTGGTTTACACCAAAGATAAGACCCTGAAAGCTAGAGTAACTCAGCGGGTCAGTCAGCATCTCTGGAGAAAAGTAATAGTCAGGAGAGAGGAAACAGAGATGTGAAAAGGTACATAGAACAAATGAACTAAAGATATGCAAAAAAGTAAGGGTGAAGGTGGAGCCCATTATGGGTCCATTGGTGGATGTGGAGAAAGTGATCTTCTTCTTGCGTATGGCGTGCACAGCCTAAAGTTGTAGGACAGTTTGTTCTATTTGATCTTATTTGATTGTGCACGCTGGGTTGATTGCGTTCGTCGAAACAGGGTGGACCATGTGAAGGTTGCAATCTTCCACCAACGAGTGGATACAAACTGTGAAAGCCAGCAGTACAACAGTGAAACTAATATGATGGCTAGAGTGTAGGAGGGGCGGAGAGAGAGAGGGGAGCAAGGGTTACTTGAAGTTAGTGAAATCAAGATTCATACAGTTGGTTTTTAAGCTGCCCATGCAAAATATGAGGTGGTGTTCCTCCAATTTGTCCTCACTTTGACAGTGGAGGAGACCCGGAACAGAAAGGTCATTATGGGAATGGGAAGGGGAGTTAAAGTGTTTGGCAACCGGGAGATCACGTAGGCCAAGGCGTACTGAGCGAAGGTGTTCCGCGAAATGATCGCCCAGTCTGCGCTTGGTCTTGCCGATATATAGGAGTCCACACCTGAAACAGCGATAATGTAGATGAGATTAGAGGAGGTGCAAGTGAACCTCTGCCTAACCTGAAAGGACTGTCGGGGCCCATGCAGAAGAATGTACCTGGAGAGGGGATGGTTTGGGTGGGAAGGGATGAGTTAACCAGGGAGTTGCGGAGAGAACGGTCTCTGTGGAAAGCGGAAATGAGTGCAGATGTGACTAGTGGTGGGATCCCTTTCGAGGTGGTGTAAATGTCAGAGAATTATTTGCTGTATGCAACAGTGATGAAAGATAAGGATGAGGGGGACTCTGGCCCTCTTGTGACTGGGGGGAAGGGCAGCAAGAGCGGAGCTGCGAGGTACCGATGAGACACATGTGAGAGCCTCATCTATTATAAAAGTGGGGAACACCAGTTTCCTAAAGAATGAGGACATCTCGGATGTCCTGTTATGGAACACCTCATCTTGGGCGCAGATACGACAAAGATGGAGGAATTGTGAATAGTGATAGAGTTTTTGCAGGAGACAGGGTGGGAAGATATAGTATAGATAATTGTGGGTCAGTAAGTTTACTGAATATAAGAGTATAATACAAGAAATATAAATATAATTGTTGATTTCTGAACATCTTGTTTTTCTTAAAATTGCCTTCTCCCATTGTAATTTTTACATCCTGAAAGCTGCAAGGTTTTTACTTAATCTGGTTGGTTGAGATGGGTTGTATTAGCAGTGGCAATAAATACCGAACTGTTTTTAATGACAAAACTAAAGAATGCTGGTAAGGCTCAGCAGGTCAGACAGTATCCACTCGGAGGATACAAGAATAGGATACAAAGGACATTTATTATCACATGCATCAATTGGTGTAGTGAAATTTGACTTGCCATTGCTAGTCAAGGAGAGAAATGTAGTCAAATGCTACAGGAGAGAAAGAGTTTTATATAAGAGAAGAGTGGAGTTTTTATTTTTAATGTGGGAGAATGTCACACAGGTACTTGGAGCAGATATTCATAAGTCATAGGAACAGAATTATGCCAGTCTGCTCGGCCATTCAACCAAGGCCAGTCTATCTCTCCATCTCAATCCCATTCTCCTGCCTTCTCCCCGTAACCCCTGACGACTGTACTAATCAAATTCCCTGGGTTGTTTCCAGTGAAGCCATATGGTTGGAATTGAGAAACAGGAAGGGGATGATCACGTCAATGGGATTGTACTATAGCCCTCCCAGTAATCAGCAGGGGTAAGAGAATCAAATATGTTGGAAGATTGCTGATAGCTGCATGAATAAGAGGGTTGTAATAGTGGTGGATTTTTACTTTTCAAATATCAACTGCGTGTGTCATTGCTAAGTGGTTGCATGGGGTGGTATTTAAGTCTGTTCAGTGAAATGTTCTTAATCATTATGTTGATGTCCCTTTAGAGAAGGGACTAAACTCAAACTTCTCTTGGGAAATAAAGCAGGATAGTACCCAAAATGTTAGTGGCGAGCACTTTGGTAAGGCCTCGTTTAGAGGACTGTGTACAGTTCTGGATACCCTGACATTGGAAAGATGCTGTTAAACTGGAAAGCGAACAAGGACTTACAAGGATAGGTTTGAGTCATAAGGAGGGGCTGTCATTTTTCCCTAGAGTGAAAGAGTCTGAGGGGTGACAATAAAATCATGAGGGTTATAGATAAGGTGATGGGGTAGTCATTTTTGGGAGTCTAAAAGTAGAGGGCATAGGTTTAAGGTGAAAGATTTAAAAGAGGCCAGAGGAGCAAGTTTTTCACACACGTTTTACTCACTGGGTGAGCATCTTCCAGTAAAATTCTGATACTTAACAGGGCACTAATAGACGGATGCGTGGATAATACAAGTTTGGAAGGATATGGGCCAGGAGCAAACAAGTGAGGCTAGCTCAGTTGGACAACTCGGTCTACATGCAGAAACTGGACTAAAAAGCCTGCTTCCTTGCTATCCAGCCATGTGACTCAAAGTGATAAAAACAGAAAACGAGTATGTGTTAAGTTGCATGTGGGGGAGTGGGTGGGGAAGCACAAGCATAAACGAAGCAGACATGAACCATCAAATATCCTCCTGATGTTCATTCATATGTTTGTATAAGAAATATTAGTAGGAATAATCTTTGAACCTTCTGTGCCACTAAATATGTTCACAGTTGCTTTTGTCTTGGCACAATTCATCTCACTGATTAAAGTAAGTTTATTGGCCAAGTATTCACATACAAAGAATTTGCCTTGGTGCTCCGCCCACAAGTAACAACATGACATACAGTGACAGTTACGAATGACTCAGAAAACACTAAACATTAATAATAATAAAACATTAATGATAAAACACAACTGATCAAGCATATGAACCAACAAAATGCCAGTTCAATTGTGTTTAAAAGGGCACAAGATGCTGGAGTAACTCGCAGGTCAGGTAGCATCTCTGGAGATCATGGATAAATTAAGTTTTAGGTCTGAAGAAGGGTCCCAACCCGAAATATCACCTGTCCTTGTTCTCCAGAGATGTTGCCTGACCTGCTGAGTTACTACAGCACTTTTGTGAATATACTCAGCCTTCACATCTCACAGTGGGCGGTTATAGGCCCCATCCTTCCTTAGCCCTGCTTTGTTCTGGCCTTTAAGGGCCTGTCCCACTTCGGCGATTTTTTTCGGCGACTGCCTGTGACTGTCACAGTCGTAGCAGGTCACTGAAAAAGCGGCGACTGGACACCCCCCCCCCCCCACGACAATGTCTACAACAAGCTACGACAACCTACCACCTAGCTGACGTCAAGCTACTGACAACTGGCGACCCATTAGGACGTCCACCCACGACAACCTACGACTACACAGGCGAGAACCTACGACAATCGAAGTCAACCTAGGTCCACCCGCAACAAGCAACGACCCTGTCGGCGACAACTGAAGACAATTGAGTCGCCGGTACCTATCGCCAGCTGATGTAGGTAGTCGCCAATGGAATTCACCGAAGTTAGCACCCGGCGACAACCAACATCACCTGGCGACAACTTGCGCCATCCTGGCGACAACCCACGACAGTACCTACGACAGGAGAAGTCAAGCTACGTCAAGCCCAGTCGCCGAAAAGTTTTGAACATTTTAAAATCCAGCGTCGACCAGAAAAACATTACGACTCTTTAGGCGACGTGAGACTATTCACGACCATACAGGCATCACCCTGCGACCATGTGGCGACAGCTTAGTCGCTTGTAGTCGCCGACAAAATACCCTAAGTGGGACAGGAGCTTTACTTACCTCCAGTTCCATCCTGCTGAGTTACTCCAGAACTTTGTATCTATCTTCCAATACCCTGTCAGCTCAATTTTTCTGCAGGCCTTTGTTGACTCTGCATCCTGCTTGCAACTTGTCTTTGAATCGGCAGTACAGTTGGCGCCTTCTTCTATATCAATAAAAATGGGTAACGAGGATTTGGAACATAGTGGCACCCAACGTTTTGCTGCTTGTGAACCTGAAAATGACTGATTTGTTATGTTGTGCTCATTAGACAATCTGATGAGTTACTCCACCATTTTGTGTCTATCCTTGCTGGAGGAAAGGTCAGGCAGCATGTGTGGAGGGAAATAGACAGATAATGTTTCAGGACAGTACTCATCGGACTCGAAGGAGATAGAAACTAGCGGTGCGGGGTTAGCAGGTTGGAGGCTGTGGAGTGGATATTGCCAGACATGATAAGATCTGTGATAGTTTGGGAGATGGTGGTCTGGTGTTTGTCAGCAGGGTCCCAGACAAGTAGTGGGTGTGAGGAGGTAACTCAGAGCTGATGCCTGACCTTTGGCATTGCAGAGGCAAGTCTGCCTGACCACAATGACACCACCCTTGTTAGTGGGTTTGGTGACAATATTGGGATTGGTAATGAGCGAGTGGAGGGCTTTGAATCCATGAGCCAACAACTCAAAGAATTCAAAGCCCGACATGAGTGAGAAGGGGTGAGATTAGAGTGGGTGAAAGGAGTGGAGAGCTTGAGACAGTTGAAGTTGTGGTGGCAGTTGGAGGTGAAAAGGTCCAGACAGGATAGAAGACCGCAGAGCCTCCTGGCGGAGGAGGAGTGTTGGAGATGGGAGAAGGGACATCGCTACGGTGTGAGGACTCCTTGCCAAAGAAATAGGTGTGGATGCAACAGAACCAGAACTCATGGCGGGCTTTGAATTCTTTGAGTTGTTGGCTCAGGGATTCAAAGTAACGCCACTGAAAGAATTTGAAGGAGGGTCCTGATCCAAAATGTTGCCTATCCATTTCCTTCCTCAGATGCTGCCCGATTTGCTGAGTTCCTCCAACACTTTGTTTGTATTTTGCTCGTCAATCTTACCCAAATACTTGACCTAAATTTATTTTGTTTGTTAAATAGAAACAGAATGTGCTGAAAGTACTGTCAGTGGAGAAGCAGCGAGTGTTTTCAGGTCAATGACTTTTCATCCATGGATGTATGGAGAGCTCTCAAAACGTGCATTATGCATTTGAATATTGCAGTCTGGAAATAGGTTTTATTTAATTGACGGAGGTAATGCAGTATGCATACACAAAGTGTAGGAAGGAACTGCAGATGCTGGTTTACATTGCAGATTGACACAAAATGCTACAGAAACTCAATGGGGCAGACAGCATCTCTGGAGAAAATGAATGGGTGTTTTTTTCTGGTCTAGACTCTTCTTCACACGTAAAGCTTATTTTTCTGGATACAAGCATGAAACCATTCATAATTCTGAAGTTATCTTAAAATGTTTCTGTATTCCCTCCAGAACCAGAGGATTTGGAAACAGAAGCACTTGAAGAAGGAGTGCACTTGCACAGAGATAACATCTCGGTGGCCCCAATTACTGTTCATGCATGGGAAAAAGAGAGCGATGCGGAAAGGTGAATGAAATAAACAACTTTCCTTCACATTTTATCCCAAATCTCCAATAAACTGCATTGCTAATTATCTGTAATATGTTATGCAAGAGGATGCTATCTGTAAGCCTTGTGTCTCCTAAACATAATGTTGTCATCCGCATTTTTGTGCCTGGTACAATTGTTTTTGAATAAATGTATTGTAGCACTTGCATCTTTATGTTTCCCATGATCTTTGGGGCTCCAAAGTGCTTTCAGCCAATGTGGTACTTTCAAAATATAGTTTTATTATATATATGTATGCAACTAAGGGTTGATAATGCTGGATTGTTCCTCAGTTATCCAAGGAGGAAGAGGCTGTCACAATATCGGCTGCAGTGAACTCGTGTTTGAATGAGTCAAGAAAAAACTCAATGAAAAACCATATAAAAATGTTTTTGGCTAAAATTTGACCACATGCTAGAAATCTGTTTGCCAAGTAGAAGCAAAGTTGCTCGAGGCAAATGCATGTTATCGATAAAAGGATGTAGTTGCAAACCTCAATTGTAATGAAAGATGTCAGGAACGAGGAAAAGGTTGCACACAGCGGTTTCAGTTTCTATAAGAATGAAAACATCTTTTGAGGAAAAAAAACAACTTGTGGCAGCCACATTTCTTTTTGTTGACGAAGGAATTAAGTTGGGAATACAACCTTTGTTTAGGAATGGATAGTTTTGCAATGGAGGGATTTATCTTGCATTTGTATGAGTATTGATCAGAGGCACCATCTATCATTGCACACATGCCATCTTGTTTAACTCTACCTTTGTTCCCCTCATAGATCACTAGATGATGCTGTCACCAAACCAGAAAAATCACAGGAGGTTCCTGTAGTCGCTGAGGAAAAGTCAATCGAATTGCTAGGGTCCAAAGTGAACACTGGTCAGTTTCACTTACTTGTTCCTTCGAGCTCAACTGACTTGTTTTTGTTTCACTTTACCTGTATCTCTTAACTGGTGACATTACTTGGATAGTAGCCACAAAAATGCTGGAGTAACTCAGCGGGAAAGGCAGCATCTCTGGAGAGAAGGCATGGGTGAGGTTTCGGGTCGAGACCATGATGTCGGGGGAGTGGACGGGACAGATTGAATGTAGTCTGAGACAGTAAGACTGGTGGGAGAACTGGGGAGGGGATGGAGAGAGAGGGAAAGCAAGGGCTATTTGAAGTTAGAGTTTATACTGCTGGGGTACAAGCTACGCAAGCAAAATATGAGGTGCTGTTCCACCAATCTGCGCTGGGCCTCACTCTGGAGGAGGCCCAGAACAGAAAGGTCAGATTGGGAATGGGAGGGGGTGTTAAAGTGCTGAGCAACCGGGAGATCGGGTAGGTTAAGGCGGATTGAGCGGAGGTGTTCAGCAAAGCTTGGTCTCGCCGATGTACAGGAGTTCACACCTGGAACAGCGGATACAGTAAATGAGGTTGGAGGAGGTGCAAGTGAACCTCTGCCTCATCTGGAAAGACTGTCTGGGTCCTTGGATGAAGTCGAAGGGGAGGTAAAGGGACAGGTGTTGCATCTCCTGCGGTTGCAGGGGAAAGTACCTGGGAAGGGGGTGGTTTGGGTGGGAAGGGACGAGTTGACCAGGGAGTGGCAGAGGGAATGGTTTCTGCAGAAAGGGGTGGAGATGGGAAGATGTGGCCAGTAGTGGGAAGGTGGCGAAAATGTTGGAAGAGGTAGAAGGTGAGGACATGGGGGACTCTGTCCTTGTTACGAATGGGGGGAGGGATAGCAAGAGCGGAGCTGCGGGATACCCTAGTGAGAGCCTCATCTATAATGGAAGAGGGGAACCCCTGTTTCCTGAAGACTGAGGACATCTCCGATGACCTGGTATGGAAAACCTCATCCTGGGCGCAGATGCGGCGTCGACGGAGGAATTGGACGTAGGGGATAGAGTCTACACATTACTTTAATATATTTGTTTTAGTCATAGAACTGCCGAGCATGAAAACAGGCCCTTCGACCCACTTTGTCCATGCTGACCAAGTTGACTTATTGGGCTCGTCCCATTTCCTTCCATTGACCCATCCAAATCCAATTCCATATCTTGCTACCATTTGGCACCTCTTTGTATTCAAGTTTGTAAAGTAGAAATTTAGGGAAATAAGCTGGCTTCATTGTATTAGCCTATTACCAAGGAGAAGAGAATGCTGAGGGAGTATCTGAATGAGATGTACACAGTTATGAGTTCAATGAAAGGGTAAATTGCAGAAACGTTCCCATATGCTGTGGTGCCTGTAACCAGAGGGCATTGGTCTAAGGTAAGAGATTTAAAGAGGATATATGAGTAAAGATAAATTCACCACAGGGTTGTTGAAAGCCAGAATGCATTGCTTGAGCGGGGTGGTGGAGGGAGGCAGTGTTTCCTTTTGTAGATAATAAGCATTCCTGTGGCTGGAAAAGGCAATAATGGCATTTAACTTTTTTAAAGACGTACCGGCGTGTTCCATGACTAAAACGAACTTGAGACAGGTACTCACGCAACATCCAAGATGTATTCAGATGAACACTTGAAATGCAATGGCATTGGGTGCTAGAAAATGGGATTGGTTTTGCTAGGTACTTGACGACCAGCATAGATACAGTGGGATTAAGGGTCTGTTTCCGTGCTCTAGTTGCTCAATTACTAGTTGGCTCGAGTCGGCTTTGCCTAAGTTAAGGGCCTGTCCCACTGTACGAGGTAATTCAAGAGCTCTCCCGAGTTAAAAAAAAGTCAAACTCGTGGTAAGCACGTAGAATGTACGTAGCGGGTACGTCGGAGCTCGGGACGTCTCTCAGCGGCTCGTAACTCTAACGGCAGGTACTCGGGGAAACGCGGTAAGGTTGTGAAAACTCGTGAAGATTTTTCAACATGTTGAAAAACATGTACAAGCTACTGAGCTGATTATCAAGGTTTTACAAGTAATAGGGCTGTCCCACTGTACGAGCTAATTCAAGAGCTAATTCAACATGTTGAAAAATGTCCACGAGAGGCCCGAGTACCTACAAGCGGCTATTACCGTAATTCACCCAGTTCGAATCGGGGGAAACTCGGGAGAACTCTTGAATTGGCTCGTACAGTGGGACAGCCCGATTAGTTGTAAAACCTTGATAATCAGCTCAGTAGCTTGTACGGATGCTTTTCCTTCAATTTTTTAATCTGTTAGTCCTACCTGGCTCCATTTTTTTGGGGTAGTACAGTGGTGCAGTGGTAGGGTTGCTGCCTTACAGCAAGAGACCCGGGTTTGAACCTGACAGCGGGTGCTGTCTGTACAGAATTTGTACTTTCTCCCTGTGACTGTAGGTTTTCTCCGGGTGTTCTGATTTCCTCCCACGTTCCGGAGACGCGCAGGTTTGGAGGTTAATTGGCTTTAGTAAAATTGTAATTCATCCTTAGGATAGTGTTAGTGCACAGGGTGATTGCTGATCGGCACGGATGGTGGTTTGAAGGACCTGTTTTTGCGCTGTATCTCTAGTTTAAAGTTCTCTGTTTTGAATGATTACTAGGTAGAGCTGCAATTGATGTTAAATCTTCTTGTAATTTTTTTAAAGAAATTTCCATTATGACATTTTGGTTATTTTTAAACTTTTTTTAAATGCATGCAACTAAGCGCATTATCTTCTCCTGTACATGAATGTCTTTTTCTTATCAAGCAGAGGGTTGTGCTAGTGAAACCCCAGAAAGCGAACCATTCTTCCAGAAGTTGCCACCTTTGCAGGACAGAACAGCCATGTTGATGAGAGAATCCTCCCAGGAAGAGACACTGGGATCCAAGCCATTGTTTTGGTCATTATCTCCAGCAAATTCCAAAGGCAAACAATCTCTGTTGATTGGGCTGTCAACCGGATTGTTTGATGCTAACAACCCGAAGGTATGGAAATCCTGTGCAGTGAAATATTTTGCAGCACCACTATACGGTGCAGAGGCAACTTTCTTGAAGTGTTAAAGACGGGATCCGTACATGCTTGCTGGAACGTAAATGTAATTTTTAACGATGTGTAGTGGCCACCGCTGACCAGATGTAACATGGTCTATTGTGGATGCGTGAAGAGTCAGTGTAGCACTTACATGATTCTTTTACACTTCATCTTTTTATTGGAGCACAGGTTCAATAAACCAAGTATAAGAGAGTCTAAAGTGTTTTATTGTCATATGTCCTGAAATAGAACAATGAAATTCTTACTTGCAGTGGCACAACAGATTTGTAAACATATTATTCTGTAAAACCCATAATAAAACAACGAAATAAAGCTCAAACAGACAAATAAATAGACAATGAAGCTCCAGTCAAAAATCAAAGTCCCCAAGTCTATATATTATGGAGCCTATTTGAAGGTTGTAGTGTTATTAGCCGGATGGTTGTAGGGAAGAAGCTGCTCCTGAACCTGGATATTACAGTTTTCAGGCTGCTATACCTTCTTCCCGATGGGGGAAGTGAAATGACAACGTGGCCAGGGTGGTGTGGGTCTCTGATGATAGTGGCTGCCTTTTAAGGCAGCAGCTTTTTGAGGCAGTGACGCTTGTTGACTGGATAATATGTGAATTTGATACTTTTATTTTTTGTCCAGCTTTCGACAATCCAAGATGGGTGATTGGCTGACAGGTTAATGGTTTACATATTTACATAGTGGGATGGTGGATCTAACGTGGCAAAGAGTTGAGAATGTTTAATTGTCACATGTACCGAAAAACTAACAATTAAATTCTTACTTGCAGCAGCACAACAGTTCTGTACGCATAATACTCACAGACAACATAATAAAGAAAAGCTCAATAAATTAAAGAAAACAATGTTAGTGCAAATAAAAGCCCAAAGTGTAGCGCAATCAAGACAGTTGATGGTTTGTCATTTAGTTGGTGTTTGTAGTGTTCAAGAGTCTGATAGTTGTTGGGAAGAAGCAGTTCCTGAACCTGGACATCACAGGGTTGTTTCTGATTAGATCTGTCTCCATGCTCTCATTTGGTCAGTTATTTCAGAGATTATTGCTGATGCTTTCCTGTTTACAGTGCATACAAATGGTTTAGATAGGGAGCAGACTGGTGGATTGAACTAAGAAACAATGCTGTCTAAATTGGAAATTTGAAACAAGTTGAAAAGGATGTCAAATGGTAAGGAGAAAGCAATTAAAGTATTAAAGAAGGAACTGCAGATGCTGGAGAATCGAGAAGAAGAAGGGTCTGAAGAAGGGTCTCGACCCGAAACGTCGCCTATCTCCTTCGCTCCTTAGATGCTGCTGCACCCGCTGAGTTTCTCCAGCTTTTTGTGTAACCCAAGCAATTAAAGTAGTTTTGTTGACATAGAAGATTGGCTTATCTGCAGTTTTGTTCTAATCATTTGTTGATTCAGATGTCTTTACTTAGACTGTAAGTTTGTTGGAGAGGTGGATATGATGTTTGTAGGCCTGGACAATTGGCTTTGTTCTCAAGGTCAAGTGGCTGTTTCCAGTTGAACACTTGCATAACTGACAAAAAGTGTCACAGTTGAGATCCCAATGTGTGCCAGACTAAATGAGCTGATATATCCCCCCCCCCCCCCCCCCCCCCCACTCCAACATATTTAACTCCATCTTAGCCTGTGCGTATAGGATGAGAGTGGACCTCATTGAAACTTAGCAAATAGGCCAGGATAGAGTGATGTGGAGAGGAAATAGGTGCTGGAGTACGGCATTCGGCCCTTTAAGCCTGCATCGCGGTTCAATATGATCATGGCTGATCATCCAACTCAGTATCCCGTACCTGCCTTCTCTCCATACCCCCTGATCCCTTTAGCCACAACTCCCTCTTAAATCTAGCCAATGAACTGGCCTCAACTACCTACTGTGGAAGAGAATTCCAGAGATTCACCACTCTTTGTGTGAAAAATGTTTTTCTCATCTCGGTCCTAAATGTTTTATGTTTAGGAAGGTGATGAGGAGGAATTTTGCTAGTCAGAGGGTGGTGAATCTGTGGAATTCATTGCCACAGAAGTTTGTGGAGGCCGTCAATAGATATTTTAAAGGTGGAGATTGAGGACAGATTCCTGATTAGTATGGGTGTTGGGGGTTATGGGGAGAAGGCAGGAGAATGGTGTTGAGGGGGTAAAATAGATCAGCCATGATTGAATTGCGGAGTAGATCCAATGCTCCTATAACATTATATATTTTTATTTTCTGAAGATAAACTGCACCACATATTTTCTTTCGCTACAGATGCTGAGGACCTGCTCTCTCCCTGACCTCAATAAAATGTTCAAGACATACATGGATGACAGTGCACCAGATGCCCCTGAGGATAATCTTGAACTAGAAGATATAGAAGATGAGCCCATCAAGGACGAGTATCATTCTGATTCCGACACGTGCGTTTGCAATTATCTTGATTTTACTTTTCAAAAAAATGTTTTGAACTAAATTCACCACATCAGAAATTATGGAAAGAGGCTCCCATTCCAAATGCCTCCTTTGGGTCTATCAGAAAGCTTGAATGTAGTTATTTTAATCTTGTATTGAATATGACCATTAAGCACTACTCATTTTTAAGTCGACTATTACAAAATGTTCCCTTTATTTAATGATTGTAATCTTTTTCAGAAGTCCTTTCTGATTCATTGTAAATCAAAGAGACAATAAGCACTAGACCATTGTGTTAAAGAAGGAACTGCAGATGCTGGAGAATCAAGGGTACACAAAAAGCTGGAGCAACTCAGCGGGTGCAGCAGCATCTAAGGAGCGAAGGAGATAGGCGACGTTTCGGGTCACCGTGTCTGAAGAAGGGTCTCGACCCGAAACGTCGCCTATCTCCTTCGCTCCTTAGATGCTGCTGCACCCGCTGAGTTTCTCCAGCTTTTTGTGTAACCCCCCCCTGCACTAGACCATTGGTTTGTTGCTACACAGTGCGATTCCTCTCTCCTGTTCTTTAGACTTTAGCGATACATTAGGAAACAGGCCCTTCGGTCCACCAAATCCACGTCAACCAGCGATTCCCGTATACTAGCACGAACCTACCGACTGAGGACAATTTACAATTATTTTTTTTACCAAAGCCAAATTAACTTGTAAACCTGTACGACTTTGGAGTGTGGGAGGAATCCGGAGCACCAGGGGAAAACCCACACGGTCATAGGGAGAACGTACAAATTCTGTACAGACAGCACCCGTGGTCAGGATTGAGCCTGAGTCTCTGGCGCTGTAAGGCAGCAACTGTACCGCTGCGCCACTGTGTCGCCCACTGTAATTGAACTTCACTTGGGCCATAGACCACGCAGTCAGAGATTAATTTTCCATCCTAATCCTGAGGGCAATTGCTGAATTTGAAGAAAAAGTGATCATTGTAATGATCCGTGTCTTGCAGCATGTTTGGAGAGGCGGACACGGATGATCTGCAGGAACTTCAGGCATCCATGGAGCGTCTGTTACATGAGCAGCCTAGCGAGGAATTCAGTGAAGAGGAAGAGGAAGTTGCTTCCAATTCAAGTCCTCCCGAGGGAAGTGTTGATAACGTGGAGTCCTTGATGAATGGTGCAGAGGGGGAAGAAGATGAAAACCCAGCAAGTAGTAGTGACCAAAGCGCTATTCATGAAGAGTGGCATTCAGGTTATTTTTACTATGTTCTTTTACATTACACCATTGCAGGCGTCTGGTGAATACAATGTCTAATGCTAGAAATAAGTGATCGTTATTTAATTAGAGTTTGATTTTCACAATGTATTGCACAATATTTTCAAGGTGGTGGTGAAGATCATTTATTTGCATTCAGACAGATATATTGTGTTAATTGATTGTTTATCATAATTACCATTGATCCAATATCTTTTGCACCACGTGGAGTTTTGGATCGGAAATTGTGCCTTCTATAAAAAAAATCACAACATTTTTTATTTTTGCCGTCTTACATGTCTTCCTATGACTAACGTAATGAAAATTAATATACTGCAGGCAGATCATTAAATATGACAGTATACAGTCTTTGTCACAGTGATAGTTCTGCTTATTGTTGAGCACATCTTTGCAGTTGTAGCTTGAGATTCTGCTTGAAAGTGCTTTCATTGAAAACATTTATGTACTTTAATGGGTGATATTTGAATGAATGTCAGTATATTGAACTCAGCTTCAAAATAAGTTTAGTCATGGTTTGGTCACACAGAGAATACAATTGTTGAGCCCACGGCCTGTACTGTAGCAATTTGTAATTTCTGATCCCTGGCCCCAGTTAAAGTATGCACTTTCTTCCTTACCCTGCATTTATCCAAGTCCCTCTCGAATAGCACAATGTAATCTGCCTCCATCACATCCGCAGGCAATGCAGACCAGATACCAACCACATGCCGTGTAAAAAAGACTTAACTCATATCATTTTTGATTCTGATTTCCACCAGGTATTAACTCCAAGACAAAAGCATTAGATGTAATCTGTAAAACCTTTGGCTTGATCAATCAAGAAGGACTGAGGATCACCCTTCTGACATTTGTCTGTCAGCTGAAATTTGTTTTCTCGCATCAGTGATTTGTTGGCATATAAGCCATGATCCTAACAAGTGGGCCCTCACCATTCAACCTCGATGCAGACATGAGTCGAGCAAGGATGCTTCACTGAGAGACAAGGATCTGCAGATGCTGGTGTACAAAAGGAAACACAATGTGCTGAAATAACTCGCTGGGGCAGTCAGGTAGTATCTCTGAAGGACATCGATAGGTGGCCCTCGGGGTGGGACCCTTCTTCAGACTGATTGTAGTAGTGGTGAGGAAGGTGGAATGGAGATGGAGGCAGGATAAAGCCTGTTAAGTGATAGATGGATGCAGGTGATGGGTGGAGGTTGGGTGAATTGATTGGTAGATATGTGGACAAAGGCTAGAGGTGGGAAGGAGACAAAAGGGGAAGGAGTGAGAGAGGATCTCACAGACCTCCCTTCGGAGGGTGGAGAACCACTTCAAAGTAGGCATACCTTAAGGAGATTTTGCAGTGGAGCAGTAAAATGGAGACATGAGGAACTGCAGATATTGTTGGCCCAAGGCATTTTCTCAACCTTCAGCATCCTATCTCCAACAAGATTCCCACTGAAGTTAAACTTATCTGCAGGACATCCAGAAGATGAAAAATCTGCCTGTGTGGCACCACTAAAGTCTTGAACACACTGGTTTAATGTAGTTTCACTGTATCATGCAATCAGCACCGACCAGTTTGCTGATTGCAGCTTTCCTGATTTTTTTTTTTCAGAATCTACCCTTCCGTTACAATTCCTAATTGACAGCTCTGTATGGGATGTTGCACATTTCCTCTGTACTGGAGATTAGTGGATAATACATATTCAATTAGTCTGCCATCTCCTTATCTCTCATTTGGCAGACGAGATTCTTTTAACTTGGCATTGTGCTCAGCATATACAGTGCATTCAGAAAGTATTCAGACCCCTTCACTTTTGTCCACATTTTATTACGTTACAGCCTTATCCTAAAATGGATTAAAATCATTTTTTTAATCATCAATCTACACACAATACCCTATAATAAAAAAAAGTGAAAACAGGTGTTTGGAACATTTTGCAAAGTAATTAAAAAGAAATAATTTACATTACATTTACATAAGTATTCAGACCCTTTACTCAGTACTTTGTTGAGGCACCTTTGGCAGCGATTACAGCCTCACGTCTTGTTGGGTATGACGCTACAAGCTTGGCACACCTGCATTTGGGTAATTTCTGCCATTATTCTCTGCAGATCCTCTCGGGTTCTGTCAGCGTCGATGCACAGCTATTTTCAGAGATGTTCGATCGAGTTCAGAGATGTTCGATCGAGTTCAAGTCCGGGCTCTGGCTGGGTCACTCAAGGACATTCACAGACTTGTCACATAGCCACTCGTGCATTGTCTTGGCTGTGTGCTGAGGGTAGTTGTCCTGTTGGAGGGTGAAGCTCCGCCCCAGTCTGAGGTCCAGAACGCTCTGCAGCAGGTTTTCATCAAGGATCACTCTGTACTTTGCTCTGTTCATCTTTCCCTCGATCCTGACTAGTCTCCCAGTTCCTGCCGCTGAAAAACATCCCCGCAGCATGATCCCCACAAGCTTCACCGTGATGAGTGGTGCCTGGTTTTCTCCAGACGTGATGCTTGGCATTCAGGCCAAAACGTTCAATCTTGGTTTCATCAGACCAGAGAATCTTGTTACTCATGGTCTGAGAGTAATTTAGGTATCTTTTGACAAACTCCAAGCAGGCTGTCATGTGCCTTTTACTGAGGAGTGACTTCCGTCTGGCCACCATAAAGGCCTGATTAGTGGAATGCTGCACATGTAGTTGTCCTTCTGGAAGTTTCTTCACAGCGGATCTCTGGAGCTCTGTCAGAGTGACCATCGGGTTCTTGGTCACCTCCTTCTCCCCCAATTACTCAGTTTGGCTGAGCGGCCAGCTCTATGAAGAGTCCTGGTGGTTCCAAAGTTCTTCCATTTAAGAATGACGGAGGCCACTGCGCTCTTCGGGACCTGCAAAGCTGCAGAAATTGTTTTATACCCTTCCCCAGATCTGTGTCTCGACACAATCCTGTCTCGGAGATCTACAGACAATTCCTTTGTCTTAAATTGACATGCATTTTCTTTAAGTATCAAGTTATTCCCAGCCTTTTTTTTAATGAAGAAATTATTTTTAAAATATTCAGGTTTAAATGTATCCTGAAAGAACCCTTTAAATGTCTGCCATTACATTTCAACTGACTGATGCCTTAAGCTAATTTGCCACATCATGCCTGAATAAGGATGGAGACAATTATTTTTGTATTTTCCTGTGGCATAGAAAGAGGCTATTGGACTAATTGAATCTATGCCCCAGCTTAAATACATTCTTATCCCTCTCACTCTTCCAATTGTTTTCCAATAACCTATCGGCACAGTGGCATTCACAGGTCCAGGTTCGATCCTGACTATGGGTGCTGTCTGCACGGAGTTTGTATGTTCTCCCTGTTTTCTTCGGATGCTTCCTTTCCTCATACATTCTAAAGATGTGCAGTTTTCTAGGTAAATTGGCTTCTGTAAGTTGTAAACATTATCCCTCGTGTGTAGGATAATGTTTGTCTATGGGGTGATTGGGTTGATCATTGGTTGGCACAGACTTGGTGAGCTGTATATCTAAAGTCTAAATCAATTATATTTGCCAACTTCCCCGCCCTCAATTCTTCTGCCACCTACAGCAGTCGGGACAATTTTCAGAGGTCAATTAATCTAACAACGTGTCTTTGGGAAATAGGTGGAAGCGAGAGCATCTGGAAAAGACTTGCATGGTCACAGGGTAAAAATTTCATACCGATAGCATCCAAGACCAGAATCACTCCTGGCTGCTTGGAGCTGAGCGGCAACAGTTGTATCTGCTGCTGCACCATCCTCCAATAAACTACAGTAACCCATTAAATATTGGCCTCTCCCTCAATATTAGACAGTCGTTTATGCTACGTCCAGATTGTTGAATTGTTTTGGCCACTTAACTTTAAGAAGGACATTTTAACCATGGTTGGACAGCAAAATGAGGAGAAGCATTTGCACAATCTCGCTTGTAGCTTATATATTCCAAAAAAACCCGAAATAAGTGATTTTTCACAGTGGTGGCAGAATAAGTTTTATTTTATGAATTTGTCATAATCATAGATTTAATCTATTTTGGAGTAATTTGCAAAGCTGTTTTACAACCAAAAGATGTGAATAATATTTAGTTGATATTTTGAAGACTCTAATTTGATTGAAGTGTATTTAGTTTAGTTTAGTTTATGGTCACGTGTACCAAGGTACAGTGAAAAGCTTTTGTTGCCTGCTAACCAAGCAGTGGAAAGAGAAAAAATGATTACAATCAAGCCATTCACAATGTACAGATGAATGATTAAAAGAATAACTTGAAAAAGTTCAGAGCAAGATTAAGTCCAGTGAAGTTCAATCAAAGACACTCTGAGGGTCTCCAATGAGGTAGATCGTAGCTCAGGACTGCTCTCTAGTTGTTGGTGGGATTTTTTAGTTGCCTGGTAACAGCTTGGAAGAAACTGTCCCTGAATCTGGAATTGTGCGTTTTCACACTTCCGTACCTCTTGCCTGAGGGTAGAAGAGCAAGTGGCCAGGGTGCAACTCATCCTTGATTATGCTGATGGCCTTGTCGAGGCAGCGTAAGGTGTAAATTGAGTAAATGGAAGGGAGATTGGTTTGTGTGATGGTCTGGGCTGCATCCATAATTCTGTGCAATTTCTTGCAGTCTTGGATGGAGCTGTTCCCAAGGCATGCCAAACATCTTAATCCTTCTAAGGAAGTAGAAGTGTGGCGTGCTTTCTCAGTCATTGCTTCAATAAGGGTGGTCCAGGACAAGTTGCTGGTGATATTTACTCCTAGGAATTTGAAGGAACTTCGACACCGTCAATGCAAACTGGGGTATGCGTCTGCTTGGGTAATAAAGCCTGTCAAATAATATGCAAAAACGTTTTTTTAAGATACCAATCTGATGGGATCAAAGGCTGAAGGTAACCAAAAAATGCTGGAGGAACTCAGCGGGTGAGGCAGCATCTATGGAGAGAAAGAATAGGCGACGTTTTGGGCCGAGACCCTTCTTCAGGCTATTGTCGGGGAGGGGGGTGGGAAAAAGAAAGGAAGAGGCTTTGTGGGAGAGCTGGGGAGGGGAAGGAGGAAGAAAGCAAGGGCTATCTAAAATTAGAGAAGTCAATGTTCATACTGCTGGGGTGAAAACTACCAAAGCGAAATATGAGGTCAAAGGCTGACAGTTTCAAGGGGACATTAGGTTGAGTTTTAAATACGATGAGATTCAGATCCAATGAAAATCTTATTTGCAGCAGCATCGCAGGCACCTAGATTCAGACAACACATAATAACATAACTTGTACATAAATTACTCATTCTACAGGATAGGGAAAGGAAAAGACGGTTATATTTTAAAAAATGAAGACTAGACATGAGTGCAAACAACAGGTAGAAAACAAGACCATGGTAGCGCAAGAGGTGATCTATAGTGTTCTGTTGCTGAGGTAGGATTAGGGTTGTGCAGGTCGGTTCAAGAACCTGATGGCTGTAGGAAAGTACCTTCCTGAAACTGTAGTGTTCAGTTCTGGGCACCATGTTATAGAAAATATATTGTCAAGCTTGAAATGGTTCAGAAAAGATCTACGAGGATGTTGCCAGGACTAGAGGGTGTGAGCTATAGGGAGAGGTTGAGTAGGCTGGGTCTCTATTCCATGAAGTGTAGGTGGATGATGGGAGATTTTATAGAGGTGTACAAAATTATGAGAGGAATAGATCGGATAGATGCACAGTCTTTTACCCACAGTAGGAGAATCGAGGACCAGAGGACATAGGTTTAAGGTGAAGGGGAAAAGATTTAATAGGAATCCGAGGAGTAACATTTTCATACAGAGGGTGATGGGTGCACGGAACAAGCTGCCAGAGGAGATAGTTGAGGCTGGGACTATCCCATTGTTTAAGAAACAGTTAGACAGGTACATGGATAGGACAGGTTTGGAGGGTTATGGACCAAGCGCAGACAAGTGGGACTAGGGTAGCTGGGACATTGTTGGGCGAGTTGGGCTGCAGGGCCTGTTTCCACACTGTATCATTCTATGACTATGACTAACTGACTGTGAGAATTCCAGCTTTTGTACCTCCTTTCTGACGGTATCAGCGAGATGTAGGCATGGTCCGATGGTGGGGATTGTGATAAAAATTGCCGTACATTATTGGGAAAGGCGAGGAGAATGGTGCCGTGATATCGAGATTGTGGAAGGAAATCATGTAAATCTAACTAATTATTGAAGACTCAGAAACTAGATGAATGGAGTCAGAGAAGATAGTTCAGCATTCTTCAGTGCAAGAGTAATATTGTAGAATGTTTATTTTGCTCACTTGCATGTTGGACATCTCAAGCTGATGAGAAATTCACACAATAGTTTCTATTTGACTAATACACTCCTTGGACACACAAGCACCATGTAACCGATCCTGCAGGAATGAAATCAGTTTGTTGGAGTATATATTGATTTTAGTCAGGAGAATCGATGGTATTCAACTACTTGAAGCTGTGTTTGTTTCCAGGAAGGTATGATTAATTAGAATCCATTTTTTAAACCTCAGGAACATGCAACACCTCCAGGTACTGTCCATGGGCCAGGCTGTCTGGTCTTCAGTTGTTGGCAGTATCTGGAATTGAGATCATTTGGTTGAGGTACCTGCCATTGTTAATTGAACCTTCCATTCTGTATAGTCATTAAAACAAAATGTTGGCAACTGAAGAAGATGCCAAGTACTGGAGTAACTCAGCGGGTCAGGCAGCATCTCTGGAGAACATGGATTTGGTGTCATTTTAGGCCGGAACCCTTCTTTAGACTGGAGGGAAAGAAGGCTGGAAGAGCGCAGGGGAGGCAAATAATAGGTTGATACAGGTAAGGAGGGTTTTTTGAGAAGCAAATGATTGGACAAAGGCTAGAGATGAAAAGGCAGGAGGTGAACGACAAAAGGATTGTAGGGTTACAAATTGTAAAGCTAGAGGTAGGAATGTAGGTGGACCACTCAGCAGATCAAAACCCATCTGTGCAGAGATAAACAGACTTAATGAATCAGCCCAATTGCATAACCTGTATTCTTCTTTATTTCTCCCTCTCCCTCTCCCCCTCCCCCTCCCCCTCCCCCTTTTCTTCCCCCAACACACACACAGACACTGCCTCACCTGCTGAATATTTCCAGCATTTAGCTTATTATGATGTACTTTCTTCAGCATTTGTTTTTTGCTGTTCAATTTGACATAGCCATGCAGGCTAGCATGATGTTAAATCGAGAGTCCTTTGAGAAAGGAGGAACTGCAGATGGTGGTTTACAAAAAGAACACATATGTGCAGGAGTACCTCAGTGGATCAGGCAACAACTCTTGAGAACATGGATAGGTGACCTTTTGAGTCGTAAGGGTCCCAACCTGAAATGTCACCTATCCATGTTCTTCAGAATTGCTGCCTAACCCGATGAGTTACTCCTGCACTTCTGGTTTTGTAAAATGAGAATCCTATGAATTGGTTGACTGTGGTTCAATATCACGCTAGCCTGCATGATATCTACAAATGTGGCGTTACCTTTGGTACTGGTGCCTTTGATCGAGGATACAAGTGAAACACTGTCAGATGTGATTGTGATTGATAATTACTTTCCAGCTGCATCACCAGTTATTGGACTTTTTGTTTGGTGATATCGCCCTTTTGCCCCAATGAACCGTCAGGAATGATGACCTTAGGGTGGAATCTAATGCTGTGTGTGCGGTCAAGTGATAATTTTCAGAAAATGAGAGCATAGAGAAAAATGTGATGCTATATTGGCAGAATGGAGGGAAAGAGGAATTGTGGTATCACATGGAGTTTTATACACCTTTGAGTCTTTGCCATCATAAAATAAACATATGTTAGGTAAATTCAAAGTCATGTCGATAATAACAATATCGACTGAATAATGATATCAAGTCACATGCCGTACAAGATGTACAGTGAAATGAAAATGGCAATGCCTGCAGGATTGTGCAAAACAACAGAACAGAACCAGAATCCAATCACCAGCTGCATTCCTCACAGTTGTTTATCACTCCCTTCTGTATATATTTCCTGTGACAGACTCGGAGGTCCTAATCCTGACCAGTGTGGAATGGTGGCAGGTGAAGCACAAACAAGTGGTTGGGCTGCTTGACTGAACCATACTAAGTGGCCAGTCTATCCATTGGAATTAAATGTCATTCTGACACTTCTACAGTAAAGTTATGTTTGTAGATGTGCTGGTATCTCAAGGTTTCACGGTCAAGATCAGTTTATTGTTGTGTACCAGTTAAGGTACAGTGAAATTTGAGTTACCATACAGCCATACTAAGTGAAAAGCAACAAGACACATAGCCACATAAAAGTTAACATAAATATCCATCACAGTGGATTCCACATTCCGTATCGTATCTCTGTCCCCACTGCGGCCTAACATCGTGTGATGGAAGGCAAAGAAGTTCAATCGTCTTCCTCTGTTCTCCCGCGGTCGGGGCAGTCAAACCATCCGGAGTCAGGGCGATCAAAGCCCCCGCAGCCGACGATCGAAGCCCCCGTCGGGGTGATCGAAACTCCCGCGTCGGGGCAGTTGAAACTCTCTCCGCGGCATGAAGCTCCCGATTCGGCCTCTTACCAAATGCCGAGGGCTTCACGATGTTAAAGTCACAGGCCCCACGGTTGGAACTTCGATCCCTGGCAGAGGAATCGCAAGCTCCGCGATGTTAAAGTCCCGCAGACTCCCACGGCTTGGAGTGCGGGGTAGGTCTCCAGCAAAGGCTGCCAACTCCACGATGTTAGGCCGCAGTGGGGATAGAGATACAATACGGAAACAAATTGCATCTCTGTCGAGGTAAGAGATTGAAAAAAAGTTTCCCTTTCCCCCCCCAACATAAAACAAACCAAGGAACACTAAAACACTTTGAACACATACTAAAAATAACAAAAAGAAGAAAGGACAGATTGTTGGTGAGGCAGCCACTGCTGGTGACACCACCCAGTGAACTTGCAGCAAGAAATAATTATCCCACTATTGGTCTCATAGTCCGAAAACATGGACTGATTATTTAGCGACCCGAGTTCAAATCCCACTGCAGTTCTTGGAGAATTTGAACGCAGAAGGTTTATTCTATATTTAATGAGGTAACCTTTAGCACTAATGATGATCTTGTCGCTAACATCCTTTTGAGAAGAAAATTAATGCTGCCCACTCTGGCCAAATTGTGATTCCAGATCCATTCTAATGTAGTGTGGAATGTCCACACTATTGAGGGGCTGGGCGATATCAATAATAATACTGGCCTTGCCAGTGACGCCTTCATCTCAAAGAAAACTAGTTGAGCCCACTTTACTGATCAGTCTTTTTAGTGATGCCCATTAGTGCTAGAAAAGAGTTAATATGGACATGTACTAGAATATAAGGGTGGAGCAGCTTCCTGCAGCTCTTGTGCGTTGAACACGAGAGTGAAATAGTCATATTAACATTTTTAGAATTAATTTTTCGAATTAGAAACGTAGCCAGTGAAAATATTGACATTGTTGATTTACAGAGACATGGTTACAAGCAGAAGATGAAGAGTTGAAGCTAAGCTGGTTTAACATGTTTCGTAAAGATAGAGCTGGTAAGTTAGTTAGAGTATGAGTATGATGGACTAGAGAGACGACAGGTATGGAACTGGAGGTGAGTATGGCTGCAGAAGAGGGAGATTATCTACAAGTGACGAGGTTAACAGGAGTAACAGTTTGGTAACCAATTTCTATCACCATCCCTCCAAATATTTCCCACCACCATGCCTCCAAATATTTAGAAGGAAAGTTACAGGATGGATCTCCCAGAGGTGGTGAGAGCAGTTGAAGGGAGTGATGCAGGCATAACAGTTTCTCTTCAGATACCAATGACTGGGTTCTTAACTGGAAAAATGCTGCATTATATGTAGTTGCAGTTAACCCTCGTTATAACTGACCACAGGGAGCAGGGAATAATGTCTGTTATTGCCAATTGTCCATTATAACTGAGTAAATGGGGTAAGTTTGTAAAGTGCCCCCATAATGTTTGGGACCAAGACCCATCATTTATTTATTTGCCTCTGTACTCCACAATTTGAGATTTGTAATGGAAAAAAATCACGTGTTTGAAGTGCACATTGGCAGATTTTATTAAAGGCCATTTGTATGCATTTTGGTTTCACCATGTAGAAATTACAGCTGTGTTTATACATAGTCCTCCCCCCCCCCCCCCATTTCAGGACACCATAATGTTTGGGACACATGGCTTCACAGGCGTTTGTAATTGCTCAAGTGTGTTTAATTGCCTCCTTCATGCAGGTATAACTCAGCACCTTAATGCAGGTATGACAGCACCTAGTCTTTCCTCCAGTCTTTCCATCACCTTTGGAAATGTTATCAACATGAGGCCCAAAGTTGTGCCAATGAAAGTCAAAGAAGCCATTATGAGACTGAGAAACAAGAATAAAACTGTTGGAGACATCAGCCAAACCTTAGGCTTACCATAACCAACTGTTTGGAACATCATTAAGAAGAAAGAGAGCACTGCTAAGCTTACTAATTGCAAAGGGACTGGCAGGTCAAGGAAGACCTCCACAGCTGATGACAGAAGAATTCTCTCTATAATAAAGAAAAGTCCCCAAACACCTGTCCGACAGATCAGAAACACTCTTCAGGAGTCAGGTGTGGATTTGTCAAAAAACACTGTCTGCAGAAGACTTCATGAACGGAAATACAGAGGCTACACTGCAAGATGCAAACCACTGGTTAGCCGCGAAAATAGGATGGCCAGGTTACAGTTTGCCAAGAAGTACTTAAAAGAGCAACCTCAGTTCTGGAGAAAGGTCTTGTGCGCAGATGAGACGAAGATCAACTTATACCAGAGTGATGGCAAAAACAAAGAATGGAGGACAGAAGGAACTGCCCAAGATCCAAAGCTTACCACCACATCTGTGAAACACGGTGGTGGGGTGTTATGGCCTGGGCATGTATGGATGCTGAAGGTACTGGCTCACTTATCTTCATTGATGATATAACTGCTGAGGGTAGTAGCATAATTAATTCAGAAGTGTGTAGACTTAAGTGTGTAGAAGTGTGTAGCTCAAGTTCAAACAAACACATTGGCCGGCGGTTCACTCTACAGCAAGACAATGATCCCAAACATACTGCTAAAGGAACAAAGGAGTTTTTCAAAGCTAAAAAATGGTAAATTCTTGAGTGGTCAAGTCAATCACCTGATCTGAACCCAATTGAGCATGCCTTTTATATGCTGAACACAAAACTGAAGGAGACTAGCCCCCAAAACAAGCATAAGTTTAAGATGGCTGCAATAACGGCCTGGCAGAGCATCACCAGAGAAGACACCCAGCAACTGGTGATGTCCATGAATCACAGACTTCAAGCAGTCATTGCATGCAAAGGAAATGGAACAAAATACTAAACATGACTACTTTAATTTACATGGCATTGCTGTGTCCCAAACATTATGGTGCACTGAAATGGGGGGACTATGTATAAACACAGCTGTAATTTCTACATGGTGAAACCAAAATGTATAAAAATGACCTTTATTAAAATCTGACAATGTGCACTTTAACCACATGTGATTACAAATCTCAAATTGTGGAACGCAGAAGCAAATAAATAAATTATGGGTCTTTGTCCCAAAGATTATGGAGGGCATTGTGCACTATTGGAAAAACAACCAATACACTAAACAAGATGCCAAATAAACAGGAAAAGACACAAAATACATAATACTTTAACAATGTAAATACATTTCATTTAACTTTTCCCTATATGAACGCACACCTGGGTTACAACAGATTTTGACTTCTATATCCGAAATCTGTTGTAAAGAGGTCTGTAATAATGAGGGCCGTTTGTATTGTTTTCTCACAAAAATATTAACTGTTTTTCTCTCACCACAGATGATGTATAACCTGCCGAGCACTTTATCTTATTTTACCATTTATTACTCCTTTTGGTGCTGGAATGAACAATTTTGTTTATTTCTCGGCTTGTCCTAACATGCCTTCTTGTTGGGCTAATGGATTGAAGTGCACTCAATGTTCTTTCAGTGAATCTGCCAGTCAGTTTGCACAAACAGCAACACAAAGATAAATTCATCTTTTTTTCTGTTGTTATTGTTGCTCTGCTTCTGTTCTGGGAGAACTGCTGGCTGGCACAGAGTGGAAGCTACCTGCTGCTGCTGGAATGGTGTGAGCTGTAGAGGGAAAGGGAGCCTTTGCTTAACCGTCATAGTCATAGAGTGATACAGCATGGAAACAGGCCATTCGGCCCAACTTGCCCACAGCGGCCAACATGTACCAGCTACGGTAGACAAAAATGCTGGAGAAACTCAGCGGGTGAGGCAGCATCTATGGAGCGAAGGAAATAGGCAATGTTTTGGGTTGAGACCCTTCTTCAGACTGATGTGAGGGTGGGGATTGCGGGAAGAAGAAAGGAAGAGGTGGAGCCAGTGGGCTGAAGGGGAAGAGAAAGTTGGGAGTACCTGAAATTCGAGAAGTCAATGTTCATACCGCTGGGGTGCAAACTGCCCAAGCAAATATGAGGTGCTGCTCCTCCAATTTACGGTGGGCCTCACTCTGACCATGGCGGAGGCCCAGGACAGAAAGGTCGGATTCGGAATGGGAGGGGGAGTTGAAGTGCTGAGCTTTGGAGGAGGAGGAGGAGGAGGAGAACTTCTTCAAAGTAGGCATACCTTGAGGAGATTTCGCAGTGGAGTAGACAAAATGTTTAAGAAGGAACTGCAGATGCTGGAAATTGAAATGTCCCAGCTACGCCAGTCCCATCTGCTTGCTCTTGATCCATATCACTCCAAACCTGTCTTATGTATGTACCTGTCTAACTGTTTCTTGAATGTTGGGATAGTCCCTGCCTCAACTATTTCTTCTGGCATCCTCCTCTAAAAGTAATTTGGATAAATACATGAGGCAAGGTTGGGGTGATGGGTGCCTCCAAAGGTGATCATTGTGCAGTTTGCTTAATCAAGTCAAGTCAAGTTTATTCGTCACATACACATACGGGATGTGCAGTGAAATGAAAAGTGGCAGTGCCTGCGGACTTTGTGCAAAAAACAAACAACCAACAAACTACAAACAGAATCACATGTTCTTTTTCATATTAAATATTGTGGGCGGTATTGTGGTACAGTAAGTTAGTAGAGTTAGTCCCTGGTGAGATAGGAGTTTACAGTCCGAATGGCCCCTGGGAAGAAACTCCTTCTCATCCTCTCCGTTCTCACAGCATGGCAACGGAGGCGTTTTTAAGAGCTGGAACAGTCCGTTGCAGGGGTGGAAGGGGTCTCCCATTATCTTATTGGCTCTGGAGTTGCACCTCCTGATGTATAGTTCCTGCAAAGGGGCGAGATTGTATAACATTAATATAATTGTATACCATTAATAGAACATCCATGGTCAGTATAACAGCATAATGTGCAAGACTCTAGAGAGAAATACTTGGAGCTAGAGAAGATCAAGTGGGATATGATGGTGCAGTATGTGAGGCCTTGCACAAGCTCAAAGTACAGTGATAAGTTGTAATGTTTAAGAAGGAACTGCAGATGCTGGAAAATCGAAGGTAGACAAAAATGCTGGAGAAACTCAGCGGGTGAGGCAGCATCTATGGAGCGAAGGAAATAGGCAACCTTTTCGGGTCGGGACCCTTCTTCAGACAAGTTGTAAAGTGGAATCTTGTACTACACAAATACCAAATAAAGCAGCTGTGTTTTTATAAAACCCCAGCCGATTAGTTAATATCCTTTCACATTCTGGTCAGCAAATGATTCTTTGGGAACAGCTCCATACATGACCGCAAGAAATTGTGGAGAGTTGTGGACACAGCCTAGACCATCACACAAACCAACCTCCTTTCCATTTTTTCCATCTGCAGTTCATGCTGCCTCGGCAAGGCCACCAGCATAATCAAGGACCAGTCTCGCTTTGAACACTCCCTCTTATCCCTCTCCCATCTGGCAAGAGGTACAGAAGTGTGAAAACGCACACCTCCAGATCTGGGGACAGTTTCTTCCCAGCTGTTATCAGGCAATTGAACCATCCTATCACCAACTAGAGAGCGATCGTGACCTACCATCTACTTCATTAGAGACCCTCAGACTATCTTTAATCAGACCGTATCTGTGTACTGTGGACAGCTTGATTGCAATCATATATAGTCTTTTCACTGACTGGACAGCCTTGGTACACTGTGACAATAATACTAAACTAAACTAACCCTGCTTTTACTGTGCCTTGGTACACGTGACAATAATACTAAACTAAATTAAACCTGCTTTTGAAATCCCACAAAAATATCTAATCAAACAAACAAGTGACTGAATCATAACATGCGTGAAACCGGCAAAATGGGTGACTTTAAAATGTTTTTATTTTTGCGGTGTCCAGTGGGAAGTGAGTAAGTATAAGATTGATCATTTTGGGATAATGCCAAACTGGAGCTGTTCCTTAGGGGTCCTTGCCTGGGATATTAAATTGGGCAGGATCAAACCCATGTCCAAAAGTTAGAAACAAGCCATATATTTCAGACAACCCATGATTTTCATTTCGGTTATTTGCCAAACATCTGTCCATTCCTTGCACCTAATTCTGCCTTTCCAGGTTACTAGTTCATCAGTTTTACATGCTCAAGACCAGTGGCACCATATTATTTTAATCATTACCCTTAAGATTTTGACTGTACTAATAAGATTTATCCTGAGTTTGTTATTTTATGGTCTTTACATCTCGAAGGTCTACTCTCAAGCACTGCAAGGTTCCTGCATAGTGCAGTAATTAAAATTCTGTGCTTCAAGTATTACCACATGCAGCTCACTCACAGACCATAGAGCATAGAATAATACAGTTGGAACAAGCCCTCAGCCCACAATGTCTGTGCCCAACATGACGCCATTATCTCTTATCTCCCTGCACATAATCCATATCCTTCCATTCCCTGCATATCCAAGTGCCTATTCAAAAGTCTCTGAAATGCAATTAGCGTATCTGCCCCCACCACCACCCCTGGCAGCAAGCTCCAGGCACCCTCTGCCCTCTGTTTGTAAAACAAAAGTTGCACATCTCCTTGAAACTTTGCCCATCTCACCTTAATTCTGTGCCTTCTAGTATTTGATATATTCCATACTGGACAAAGGTTTCTGACTATCGACCCATTCTATATCTGTGATAATTTTATATACTCTTATCAGGTCTCCCCACAGCATCCAAAGGGGGAGAAAACTGTTTCTGAGCACAGAACTAAACATACAAGCAATCCGTAAACCACAAGCCATATTAGAAGGAATTTTTTCCCATTCCAGTGAGTAATGAAATAGCCATGAAATAGATTTTCAGCTGAATCACACAATTCTCATGAGCACTGATATGTGAATAGATAGCTGATTAGCAGCAGGGCTAAAGGTTACAGTAGTGATAGCGATAGAAGTGAGTGATTGCTGTGTGCAATATTTTTCTATAACATGAAATGCTGGGGTCATTGTTTCATATGACCTTAGCTTGGAGGACAGAAATCTTCCATCAAGAGATTAAATGTCTCAAGTAAAGGCTTTCACAAAGTGGAGATTTTGGTGAGAGGAATAATTTTGTGAACAAGGGCCTCTTATTGTTGCCAGGACTGTTGCTGAGCCTGCTCAATCTCTCCCTATGCCAGGACTTGAGGGCCTGAGCTACAGGGAGAGGTTAAGCAGGGTGGGACTCTACTCCTTGGCGTGTTGGAGGATTTGGGGTGATCTTAAAGAGGTGTACAAAATCATGAGAGGAATATATTGGGTAATCGCAGAGAGTCTCTTACCCAGAGTAGGAGAATCGAGAACCAGAGGACATAGGTTTAAGGTGAGGAGAAAAAGATTTAATAGGAACCTGATGAATACGTTTTACGCAAAGGGTGGTGGGTGTATGGAACGAGCTGCTGGAGGAGGTAGTTGAGGCACGTGCTATCTAAATGTTTAAGAAGCATTTAGACAGATATATGGATAGGACAGGTTTAGAGGGATGTGGGCCAAATGCAGGCAAGTGGGATTAGTATAGATGGGACATGTTGGTCAGTGTGGGCAAGATGGGGCCGAAGGGCCTGTTTCCATGTTGTACGCCTCTGACTCTATGACTTCATACAGAACAGTCATTAGAAATATTTACTCTAGGTTCATGTATTCCTCCTTGTAATATTGTTTTGCATTTTATGCTGCTATCTTTAAAGAATAATTCATGAAAATAATCATGTGGTTTTGATTGGGATATGTGTTTAAGCTTTCACTGACAAATAAATTGAATATCCATCTCCAGCAACTACTTCAGTCTGTTGAAAGTGAATAGTAGAATTAAACAAAATATTATTCTGCAGCTGAAGAACGTTAGCCTTCATGATAAAAAGCCATTTATCCAGCAACAATGGTGTTTCTGTCTGGATTACAGTCAAATGTGCTGAACTGCGGAAAACAGAGTCCATCCCCAATATAAACCACTAGACATTACCAGTAGCTTCACCTTACCAAGTCTAATCTATTCTTAATTTGTCTTTCCTTAATAATCCCCAGCTATTTTATAACTGCAAAATGTTGGCTAATTCATTCTCTTTTTTCCTTTTGCCGTTAATATCACTGCAGCTACTGTGACATTTACAGCTGTAGACCTGCTGACAGCATGAATGGCCAAAGTACCAATGAATGAAATTTGCAATGGTTTGTAAAATAATCCCTGTGAAATTAAGCTGTCTGCTGTAATTGAAGTTGCAGGAAGGGCACTGATCTGAATGTGTTTATACAGGTGGGTGACCTTTGTGACTATTGCCTCAAGGTTTCTGCTTTTGCAATTTGTGCAGATGACAGTGAGGAAGATGTTGCGGGTGAAAGTGCCGAGTTTGACAGTGTTTTCAGCAGGCTGGAAGAACTGCGAATGACTCTGGAGCAAGAAATGGGCTTTGAAAACTTCATTGAAGCTTACAACAAAGTTAAGGTGGCTACTTCTCTATATTTCCCTTTGATATAGAATGGCACGGTTTTAATTGCTAAGATGTAGCTTTTGAGTCATCAGTTTTCGGGTTTATTATTGTCACACGTATTACAATGTGACAAAAATAGTCAGTGTAAAAAGTATTTATTTCACTGAGCTACAGAGAAAAGCTTTGTAGAAACATAGAAACATAGAAAATAGGTGCAGGAGTAGGCCATTCGGCCCTTCGAGCCTGCACCGCCATTCAATGTGATCATGGCTGATCATCCAACTCAGTATCCCGTACCTGCCTTCTCTCCATACCCCCTGATCCCTTTAGCCACAAGTGCCACATCTAACGCCCTCTTAAATATAGCCAATGAACTGGCCTCAACTACCTTCTGTGGCAGAGAATTCCAGAGACTCACCACTCTCTGTGTAAAGAATGTTTTCCTCATTTCGGTCCTAAAGGAATTCCCCCTTATCCTTAGACTGTGACCCCTTGTTCTGGACTCCCCCAACATCGGGAACAATCTTCCAGCATCTAGCTTGTCCAACCCCTTAAGAATTTTGTAGGTTTCTATAAGATCCCCCCTCAATCTTCTAAATTCCATCGAGTACAAACCGAGTCTATCCAATCTTTCCTCATATGAAAGTCCTGACATCCCAGGAATCAGTCTGGTGAATCTTCTCTGTACCCCCTCTATGGCAAGGATGTCTTTCCTCAGATTTGGAGACCAAAACTGTACGCAGTACTCCAGGTGTGGCCTCACCAAAACCCTGTACAACTGCAGTAGAACCTCCCTGCTCCTATACTCAAATCCTTTCGCTATGAATGCTAACATACCATTTGCTTTCTTCACTGCCTGCTGCACCTGCATGCCTACTTTCAATGACTGGTGTACCATGACACCCAGGTCTCGTTGCATCTCCCCCTTACCTAATCTGCCACCATTCAGATAATAGTCTACCCTCATGTTTTTGCCACCAAAGTGGATAACCTCACATTTATCCACATTGTACTGCATCTGCCATGCATCTGCCCATTCACTCAGCCTATCCAAATCACCCTGCAGCCTCCAAGCATCCTCCTCACACCTAACTATACCCCCCAGCTTGGTATCATCTGCAAATTTGGAGATGTTGCATTGAATTCCCTCGTCCAAATCATTAACATTTGTTTATCTATCCAATCAAATCAGATAATACTATAGATGAATAAAATCAAGCAAACTCTAATACAATAGGTAGAGAGAAGTTTGCAAAATGTACTTCTCAGCATAGACACAAAGCTGGAGTAACTCAGTGGGATAGGCAATATTTCTGGACGGAAGGAATGGGTGACGTTTCAGGTCGAGACAGCTCTTCAGACTGGATAGGGATAAGGGAAACGAGATATAGACGATGATGTGAAGGGATAGATAAAAGATATGCAAAAAAGTAGCGGATAAATGAAAAGGGCTGTTTGTAGGGTGAAAACGAGAAGTTACTGCGACGGGTGGGGGAGGGATAGGGAATGCCGGGGCTACCTGAAGTGAGAGAAATCAATATTCATACCACTGGGCTGTAAGCTGCCCAAGCGAAATATAGCGCTTCTCAGCATTGTAGCATAACAGTTCCAAGGAAAAAATCCAGAGTCCTTAATCGGGTAGATTGAAGAATTGGGCAGTATCCTAGCTTTATGGAAGGACCGTTCAGAAACCTTATAATTGGGTTTGGTGGTGCGCGCTTTCAAGCTTGTGTATCCACTGCCCAATGGGAGTAGGGAGCAAAGAAAATGACCGGGGTGGGAAAGGTCTTTCCGTCTTAAGAACTTGAGCATTAAACATTCACAAAATGAGTCCATAAATGCTAATCTTCATAAGATCCATCTTTGGTGTCAGTACCTAGTGACATTGGTTTAAATGTTTTGGCTGTCAAAATCTGATAGTTTATTTCACTGATTCAAATCGGAGACGGGAGGAGATGGTGACAGGGGGAGGGGAGAGAAAAATAATGTGCTTGTTTGATAGTACTTTTAAACATTGTGCTATCGTCCCTTCTTCATAGTTTGAACAAATCCCAAAAAGATGTGAAAGCCAAGACATTAGGGCAAAATTTTATTTTCTTGGATGTTCTAATCAATTTAAAGTACAGTTCAAAATTAGCCTTTCAAAACCACAAAAGTTGAGTGATGTTTAATTCTCACATGATTCAACCATGATATGTGGCCAAATACAAATTATTGAATTGCTCACTGCAGCCTTGATTGTCAAACCTTAAAACTGGAGCTGAACGGGTTAATCTTTTTCAAAATTAATGCAAGATTTGGTGCGAATTTGTTTATGCACAGAAGGTTAAGCCGGGTAATTATAAGTACTTGATAGGATGGATAGAAATGAATAATCATCTCTGCAAGTGGGGTGGGGTGGGGTGGGGGGGGGGAGGAAGGACTTTAACCTTCATGGAGCTGGGATCTTGTGGGACAATGTCAGGAAGTGTTTCTTGACCTGAGGTAGTAGAATTCTGGAAGTATTTCCCTCGCCCTGCTCCCCTCCACCTCCCCACTACAGAAAAAACAGTTTTATGACAATTGAGAATTACAAAGTGGGGGTTGCATTTTTCTGTGCTGAGGACCGTTGGTCAAGTTGAATTTGTTGTCATATGCACAAGTATGGTTAGGTGGAGGTACAATGAAAATCTTTCTTGCAGCAGCATCACAGACAATGCACAAAAACATAAATTATACATAGATTACACAAATTCTAATTGAAGAGAAAAGACTACAAAAAGAGGACATGCGTGCAAAACACAATTAGAAGACAAGTGCATAGTAATTCAAGAGGTGGTCCGTAGTGTTTCATTACTGAAGTAGAATTAGGATTGTGCAGGTCGTTTCAAGAACCTGATGATGGTGGGAAAGTAGCTGATGCTGACCCTTGAGGTCAGCAAAAAAGGGTGGCACGGTGGCGCAGCGGTAGAGTTGCTGCCTTGCAGCGCCCGATACCTGGGTTCAATCCTGACTACAGGTGCTGTCTGTTTGAAATTTGTACGTTTCCCCTGTGACCATGTAGGTTTTCTCCGGGTACTCCGGTTTCCTCCCACACTGCGAAGACATACAGGGTTGTATGTTAATTGGCTTCGGTAAAAATTGTAAATTGTTCCTAGTGTGTAGAGTAGTGCTAGTGTATCGAATGATCGCTGGTCGGCACGGACTCGGTGGGCAGAAAGGCCCATTTCTGCACTTTTTCTCAAAAGTCTAAAGAGGGTATGGCCTGATAATGGTTTAGTTTAGTTTCCAGATACAGTGCGGGATCAGGCCCTTCGACTCACAGAGTCCGCACCGACCAGTGACCCCGTAGACTAGAACTATGCACTAGGGACTATTTAGAGTTTTTACCAAAGCCAGTTAACCTACAAACCTGTACTTATTTGGAATGTGGGAGGAAGCCGGAGCTCCCGGAGAAAACCAATGCGGTCACAGAGAGAACGTACAAACTCGGTACAGACAGCACCTACAGTCAGGATCAAAACCAGGTCTCTGGCGCTGTAAGGCAGCAACTTCACCACTGTGCCGCCCCTATAGATGCGACTTTTGTAAGGCCGGGGCTCATGTGGATGCTTTTGATGGTGGGGAGTGCTGTGCTTGTGATGGGCATGTAAGATGGAGTAACGATGCAAATCAGTCCAAAAGAAAATCTCTTGGATAATTGGAGCAGGCTCACAAAGCTGAATGGTCTGCTCTTGTTCCTACATTTCCAAAGGGATGAATGAAGACATTGAAACTTGATTTAGGAGACATTTAACGATGTGCTAAATTCTTGTAATGGTGCTGTGGGGTGTGACACATCTTGTTTAAGTCAATTATCAAGTATAAAGAGCTGTGTTTTGAATGTATTCAAAATAAAATGTTTTGGAGTTTCTCAAGGCGTCTCACGTCAATTGGATGTGATGTTTCAAACCTTGAATCTTCAGAGCAAGATAGAGCAATTTATGCATGATGTTTACATTAGTCACTGTTTTTTCTTATGCCAATAGGAAAATGATTTGGTAGTTGACGGAATCAGTTTGTCTGCCTATTATAGCATTCACCTTAATTTTAAATTAATCTCGGCTCCTTTTAGATTTGTAGATTTGTACAACCTGGAAACAAGCTCTTCAGCCCGACTTATCCATTTGCACAAGTTGCCTATCAAAACTAATCCCATTTGGCTCATACCCCACTTAAACCTTTACATGTCCCTGTCCAAATGACTTAAACATTTCACATAATCCATTCACATTCCAAAGACATACAGGTTTGTAGATTCATTGGCTTCTGTGTGGGATAGACATTAGGGACATTAAGGATAGACACTTTTCATATCTCTATTTTCTCTCTACCTTGGCTCTCAGTTTGAAGAAGGGTCTCGATCCGAAACATCACCTCTTCATTTTCTCCAGACATACTGCCTGACCCGCTGAGTTACTCCAGAATTTTTTGTCTATCTTCAGTATAAACCAACATGTGCAGCTCCTTCCTGCACTTCTAAAAGTCATTGAACATTTAACATACAATTTTAATTAATGAACACAACTTTTATGTCAGTGGATATCAATCTAGTGAAACTAAAGACAGTGTCATTGGAGGCCACTTGGTTCTTCATGTCCGAGATAGCTTTCACAAAGTTAAAGTTCAAATAAATATCTAATGCACTGGTCAGATAATGGTACCATGCCTGAGGGCGGAGGAATCATTTGTAAGTTGCAAAATGTGCATCTGGCACAGTTTTTTCCCCTTTAAATCAACTCCTTCACCAGCTTTCAGTATGGATGACATGGCCTTATCCTTAAAAGATAAATTTGCTCTGCTTTTCTTTCACTGGGCATGCCTCCAAAATACAAGAACACAAGTAATGCTGCCTCGTGATGAATTGAACTGAAAAGCTGCAGGGCTCACTTGAATTTAGAGGTGGAATAATATGTATGTGATCTGGTACAATACTAACTCTCAGTAATTAGACTTCAAACTGAGAAACCATGTGAGTACCACGTTTATCCAAGGAACTGTGTGTTTGAACAGAAACTGGTATACACTGGGAATAGAAAATAAATTAGTTTAGTGGAGAGATACAGCCTGGAAACAGGCCCTTCAGCCCACCAAGTCTGTGCCGACCAACAATGGCCCCATATAATTGTTCTATCCTACTGAGAGATAGGCACAAACTGCTGGAGAAAAGGAATAGGTGACATTTCAGGTCGAATTCATTGCCACAGATGGTTTAGGAGGTGGAGATTGATAGGTTCTTGATTAGTAAGGGCCTCAAAGAGAATGGGGGGTGTGGAGAAAAAATAGAACAGCCATGATCAAATGATGGAGCCGTGTCAATGGGCCAAATGGCCTAATTCTGCTCCTATGTCTGATGGTCCAGCAAACCATGATTTTTGTACCAGCTCCCGAGGTCAAGATTTTCAAACAAATTTATCCACCATTGTCCAGTCTGTACTGAGTTAAAGGAAATGATGAATTTTTTCACCGATGTCTGCCTTTGCAAAGAGATTTCTCCCAAAATATGAGAGGAGGGCCATGTTTTCTAGGCTTTCGCTGCGGTTATTTTTTCTGCAGTGCATTGTGATGCAGCAGGGCCAAGAAGGGAGAGAACCTGGTGTCTGCCAAATGTTCACTGTGAGGCCAATCCTCTGTATGCTTCAGTGAAAGTGTCAGTGATGACTTGGAACTCAGCTTTCAATTACATGCAAACGTTTTCATACTTCAGCACAACCACTGAATTTTGGCTGACCTTGGTTCTGGTGTACAGTCACCAGGAATTGAACATTTTATCATTAGTTCTGAAGATTAACGCTCCCATGGGAAATTTAATGGAGGTTGGGTACAACATTGTAAGATGGCGCCCAAGCCAAGTGGCTGTTCGTGTGCTGGTTACAGAAGTGGATCTACAATCACACAGAACAATCGCTCCACTCTTTTCAATCTCTACTCCAACAGCAGCATTTCTTGCTTTAACTCCTGAGAGGAATAGATCAGGTACACGCATAGTCTTTTGCCAAGAGTAGGGGAATCAAGAACCAGAGGACATAGGTTTAAGGTGAGGGGGGGAAAGATGTAATAGGAACCTGAGGGGTAACCTTTTCGTTAAGAGGGTGGTTGGTGTATGCAATGAGCTGCCGCAGGAAGTAATTGCGGCAGGTACTATCACAACGTGTAAGAAACATTTGGACATGTACATGGATAGGATAGGTTTAGAGGGAAATGGGCCAAACACAAGTTGGTGAGGCGAGTGAAGGGACATGTTGGCAGGTATGGGCAAATTGGGATGAAGGGCCTGTTTCCACACTGTATGACTCTATAACCAGACCAAGTGTTTGCCACCTTTCTGGCACCGACAAGGTTACAAGCATATTTTATACTCCTCTCATTCTGATCATGTGATCATCTCAAATTATTCATCTGCTAAAGCTCGTTTTACTGGCGATAACGCTGTTAATCATTCAGCCTCGACCTTCTTTTCCCCCTCCAGGACAGTCTATAAAGCCTGCAGCTTTGAGCAAGTGTTTGATCATTGGTTCTCGTATCCACTCGTGCAGCTCGGTATAAATATTTGTTTGACACCATGCCTCAAGTAGCTTGGAGATGTTTCACTCTGTTGGAGGAGTTGTACCAAATGGAAAATTGCTTATTTTGCATTTATTGGAGATTAAGCACGGCATCTTCCTTTAGCCAGTGAAGCCGTCGATGAACTGCACTCCTGTGCAAGTGTGCATTAGTCCTACCTCTGTTAACAACGATCAGTCTGAGGAAAAGTCCCAACCCAAAACGTCACCGTGCATTAGGTCACCTGTTCTCCAGCGATACTCCTTGACCCGCTGAGTTACTCCAGCACTTTGTATCTTTTTTAATTTACTATTTATACCTGTTATACGTTGGAATATTCAAATTTATTTTGTTTTTCTGGACCAGGCAATACATGAGGATGAAGATGAAAACATTGATATAGGCACTACTATAGTCCAAGTCATTCTGGGTCCTCAGTTTGAGCACTTGTACTCAAAGATCCTCCACCTTGTTATGGCAGATGGAGCTTATCAAGAAGGCAAGTATCTCTTTGTTTCTATTTACCATTTTTGATAGTAACTTTGTAGAGATGGGCAGCGCTGTGACACAGCTGTACACATGCTGCCTCACAGCACCAGAGACCTGGGATCGATCCTGACCTCGGGTGGTATCTGCGTAGAGTTTGCATGTTCCCCCTGTGGCTGTGTGGGTTCCTTCCCACAATCCGAAGACGTGCGGGTTTGCAGGTTAATTGGCCACTGTAATCTGCCCCTAATGTTTAGTGGGTTCACTGGTGCAAGCAGGTGATCAATGGTAGTAATGGACTTGGTGGGGTGAAGGGCCCGTTCCATTCTGGATCTCGAAATTAAACTAAAATGAGAGTCATTCATAAAATGCATATTTATATCCCAGGTCTAATCCAACATGTTACACTTACTAACATTTTTAACACTTAATATTTTCAGAAATATTTTATGCTAGCTATGTACATCTATACATAACTAAAGCTCGGATCTTGTTATCTTCCGGTTTGACGGTCATTCTATTTGCGCAAAAACGGTACGCAAAGGCGCTACAATTTTTCGCCAGCTTACTCACTGTTCTCCTGTACTGCGATTGCACCAAGTTTTGTTCCGATCGGTGGAAGCTGGTAGGAGTTATCGAGGTTTAAAAATCTTTAAAACTGCACGTGCGCAGATCGATTGCCTCTCCTGCCGTTCAGCACCACGCGGATTGGTCCCTTCTACTGTCACCCCGCTTGACGGTCCGCCCCTTCCTGCGCCATCTTTACTGCAGCTGCAGGAGGCTCTGGATCGCCGACGGATGTCTCCAACCAGACACAATTTTCAAAGGCAGAGACTGGAAACGGCCTGACCCAGCCCGACTCGGCCCAGACCAGCCCGGAGTCGGACATGGCGCCGATGTCGCCAAACGGAAAGCGGAGACTCTGATCTCTGCGGAGGAGAATGACCCGCGAAGCAGCCAGCGTGGGAATTTGAACAGTGCTATGAGTTCTAAAAATAGCACTCCCAGCTGGAGCATTATTACCTTTACACATAGCACTATGGGCTGTACACAAAGCGCTATGGGTCACAGACTGTTAGGGGAGGAAATGGGTGGGAGGGAATAAGAGAGGAAGGGAGATAAAAAAGGAAGGAGCGAGGGAGGAAGAGAGAGAAAGGGTGGGAGGGGAGGGATTGGGGAAGAGAGGGAGAGGGGGAGGGTGAGAGAGCGAGGGAGGGAGAGGAAGGCTTCCAAAATGGCTTCTACATCATCATCTGGTGCTAAAAGCAGGAAGCAGCCGTTCAAACAGCAGTATACAAAGAGATTGCAATTACTGCATTGTCAAGTAAGGTGCATAGAAGACATGTCAATTGGTAGCAAAGTTATACATTCTTGTACTCTTATATGGGTATGACCGCACATAAAATAATTTTTAAAAATCCGCAAAATGGCACCGTGTAAAAATACTGATTTCCTCAGCATAATACTGATTTTCAGGTACTTGAATACTGAAATTCTCTGACAAAACGTGGCAGCTCTGTATGTACCTAATGATCGGTTTACTTGAGGCTCTCTGGTCGTCACTGAGGAAGTGACATGGCTTTTTTAAAATATATGGAACAAAATATTTGCAAGCATTTGTAATGGTAATAAACGTTAGTTCCCTCTAGTTCTCCATTAATGGCCACAAAACCGTGGATTTACTGTTATTTCTTTATTTGCACCTGAATATTTTGGAGCATTCCAATCTTTGGGTGTGCAAAGTAGCAGAGTATAAGGCGTTTTTGTGTCTGGATTCCTGCTAAAAATCTTTATTGAGCTTGTACACTATGCAGCAAATATTTTCTTTGCGCACTGCATCTGTAAAGACTGAGATAGTTAGTGTATGCTTGACCCCCACCTGATTCTCTGAACTGGACTGATTAGCTGATCAGCTAAATCTTTCCCAATTTATACTAAATTTATATTCATGTCAGGTTTAGATGCAGTTTAGTTTAGAGATGCAGCAGAGGAACAGGCCCTTAGACCCTAACCCTGCCAAGTCCGCGCCAACCAGCGATCACTGTTCACTAGTGCTATCCTCCACTCTAGGGCCAATTTACAATCTTTATCAAAAGCAATTAACCCACAAACCTGTTAGTCTTTGGGATATAGGAGGAAACCGGAGCACCCCGAGAAAACCCACGCAGTCCGGGGGGGGGGGGGGGTAGAACGTACAGATTCCATACAGACAGCACCCTCAGTCTGCATCGAACACAGCTGTTTGCCTCTGTAAAGCTGACCCTACACAAGTTTAACTAGAATATTGAACTACTCAAGTTTAAATAGAATATTCTTTTTTTTTCAATTCCGCGCTTCCATTGTTCTTATGAAAAGTGATAATTTATTGAACTGTCTGCAAAAAAAGCTTTTTATTGTACCTCGACACATGAGATGATAAAGAACCATCGAACCATTTGCTGTTTTAAATATTTGAATTTAAATAGTTTGGTACGAAAAACATGCCAATCCTAATTATGTGTACATTTTGTGCCGCATTTGTGCTATTTGATCTCCCTCCATTGTCATTCTGCTTTCTTCACCATCTAAATGGAATCTGCCTGCCTCCCCAACCCACCAAGAGCAGAACATATTCTTGATGTCTCTGTTCTCGCCCCTATCCTATTTGTTTCTTGGTTCCACTGCATGCCAGTTGTTAAGGGCCTCCATTTCCTTGACTCAAAACAAATTGTTGAACCTCTCTCCACCTTGCGCAGCTACTGATGAAATGGTCACTTGGCAACCAACACTTTCCTCTTGACATTCTCGAAATAAGCAAAGGAGTTCCCATTGTCAGATTGCTGGTGGCCTTTAACCTCTTCGCATTATCTTCTATGTATTTGCTAATGCTTTTAAATTCTGATTAGTTGTGACTGAAGGGAGAACCCCCCACTGCCACCTGTTTCCACCCTGCTAAAGTATTCTATTTGTGCTGGGTCTAGCTGCAGTAGATTAATGGATTTTTCTCTATCTAATGTCATTGGAAAGAAAAGCACAATCTCAGCTCCAGCGGTTTTAATCACTGCCTTTTCGTAAAAGGCTTCTCAGCCACTTCAACCCTTGGCTCAATTGTTGTCAAATTGTGCAATTTCGCATTTAGGAGTATTGTGTTCAGTTTTCGTCACCCTGTTGGAGGAAAGACATTGTTAAACTGGAAAGAGCGCAGAGAAGATTTACGCAGATGTTGCCAGGACTCGAGGGCTTGAGCTATAGTTTAGTTTTGGTTATTCTCACGTCTACTGAGGTACTGTGAACAGGGCGAGGTTGAGCAGGCAACGACTTTATTCCTTGGAGCTCAAGTGGATGAGCGGTGATCTTAGAGGTGTATAAGATCTTGAGAGAAATAGATAGGGAAATGCACAGAGTCTTTTACCCAGAGTTAGAGAATCAAGAACCAGAGGACAAAGATTTAAGGTGAGGCGGGCAAAATGTAATAGGAACCTGAGGGTCAACTTTTATTTACACAAAGTGTGGTAGGTGCAAGGAACGAGCTGCCAGAGGAGGTAGTTGAGGCCGGTACTATCACAACATTTAAAAAAACATTTGGGCAAGTACATGGATAGGACAGGTTTAGAGGGATATGGGCCAAACACAGGCAAGTGTAGATGGAGCGTGCTGGTAGGTGTGGACAGGTTGGGCGGATGGGCCATTTTCTGCGGTGTTTGACCAGATGACTCGACATCTGACGGCTGCAAACCTCTTCCATCTTTCAGTTTCTCATTCCAGCTCCTTCTCTGCCTCCTCTTCACTGTGAAATGTACAATGTGTTTTATGAATATAGCCTAGAGGGGGAGAAAAACCACCGAGATTGCTCTTGGATTAATTGTACCCCAGAAAAGCCCACATGTGTGGAAACGAAGAACTGCAGATTGTAATTAATTTGTAATTATAATTCATTTATTAGCCAAATGTAAACATACAAGTAATTTATTTGCCAACAGTCATACAAAAAAGAAACAAGATACATTGCCACATAAAAATTAAACATAGACTTAAACAGCCACCACAAAGGCATGTGAGAATCCCCAGGGCACACAGCATAAGCGGACACCCACAGCCATCAGTTCAATGTCCGGGCCACACACAAGCTTCTTCACTGTGATGTGACCACTTGTACCGACCGCTGTCACTCTCTCTGCACTGCCCGAACAGTCAGAAAACCGTCCACACTTGCACCAGATTCCGGGATGTCCTCATGGAGCTATGTCCGAGATCACTGCACTCACGGCACTCCCTCCTCACCAGTGCAGGCAGCACATCCATCTTGTTTTTTCGGCGACCTCACTTGTACCTTCTTTCCTCCTTTTCTCCCGCGGTCGGGGCAATCGAAACTTCCGCGGTCAGGACGATCAAAGCTCCCGCAGTTGGGGCTATTGAAACTCCCGCAGTTGGAGCGATCGAAGCTCCCGCAGTCGGCGATCAAAGCTCCCGCGGTCTGGGCAATCGAAGCTCCTGCGGTTGGGTGTTGAAGCTGCAGTGCAGACGGAGATATGATGATTATCTCCGTCGAGGAAAGAGATTTAAAAAAAAAGGTTTCCCCCAACCTCCCCCCCCATAATATAAAAACTAAAGGCACACTAAAAACATACAAGTAAACGCAGACCAAAACAGCAAAAGAAGAAAAAGACGAGCAGGCTGTTGGCATGGCTGCCATGTACGGAGCCACCTTGATGATGGTTAATACACAAACGGACACACAGTGCTTGTGGCAACACCCGGTCAGGCAGCATCTCTGGAGAACACGGGATAGGTGATGTATCATGTCAAGACCCTGCCTCAGACGGGCTCCAGGTTTGAAGAATCGCTGCCGAACTGCCACTGGACCATCCCCGTGCCCCCCCCCCCCCACGCCCGGGGGTGGGCAGCGATGCAGGAGTCAGACGGGAGCGGTGCCCCCAGACCCACAGCCAGGGCAGAGAAGCAGCACTAAATCCAGCTCAACTCTGCCTGTTAACCAACTATCCCTACCTGGACTTATTGGAACGACGGCCCAGATTTTCAGAGACAATTTGCAGAAGACACTTAACCTACAAACCTGTAGTCTTTTAAATGTGGGAAGAAAACAGGCCACATGGAGAAAACTCACGCAATCACAGGCAGAACGTACAATCTCCGTACAGACAGCACCCACAGCCAGGATCGGACCTGGGTCACTAGCGCTGTGAGGCATCAACTCTATCTCTGCGCCAGTGAACTGCTTGGTTCTCTAGTGTAAATTATATCATTACCGTGGACAGAAGTAATCTTTTAACATGAGCCAGAACGTAAATGAGTGTCCAGCACTGAACCAATCAGAAATGCCCCATCGAGAAGAAGGAAAGTCTCTCATTCAGACCATAGACGTGTTCTCCATTTGCTGATTTCAGATTTTGTGTTTGCTGTGGTGACATTCTTAAGTTGGAAAATTAACTGAAACACATTTTCCTTGAAACACTTTTTTCTTCTGGGAGAGAACAGTCTTAAAATATTATGTATACTATTTCCAAATGGCTAGCTTCCAACAAAACGCAAAGGCTTAACTGTTTTTCCCTTTTACTTTTTTTTAAAATGTGGAACACCTGCATATTCTATAGCTTAGTGTTTAGGAACTGTACCCACTCAAGTGTTAAAGCTAGCATTTTACTTGGGTGGTAAGTCTTTCCATTCCAGTTTAGCAAGTGTTTCCTTTTGCTCCACTTGGATGTAACTGCCTGTGTTAATTGTGCCTCAGTTTAATTAGCCTCTTCACAAATTTATGTACAGTGCTGGTTGGGTTTTCTTTGGTTGTTTTCCAAATTTGGTATTTTTTTCCAATATCATAATCAGAATTATGAAATCTAACCACTTTTTCCTCCCAAAATATCTCCATGCTTTGTACTGTTGCTTAGTTTATGTAAACTGCACAATTTGTGCCTAACCTAGTTAGTGGAGATGGATTGTCTATTGCTGAACATTCAGAAGGAAGCTCCCGCTGAAACGCAGGTCAACAGCCCGAGGTTCAGACCTGAATGGTACAGGACTCCAATGTTGAGAAATGTCTTCACCCATAGAGTAGTGGTCCTGTGGAAATCTCTGCCACAGCAAAAAGAAAATGCTAAATGGTCAAATGTTTTCAGACAAAAAATGAGATTTAACCACTAGGGTGGCAAAGTGGTACAGCTGGTTGAGCGGCTGCCTTGCTGGAGAGACCTGGGTTTGATCCTGGCTTCAGGTGCTGTTTGTGTGGAGTTTGCACATTCTCCCTATGACTCTGTAGGTTTGCTCCAGTTTCCTCCTACATCCTGAAGACATGCATGGTTGCAAATTAAGTGGCCCCTAGTGTGTAGCGAGCGGACGAGAAAGTGCAATAAGATAGAACTAGCGTGAACGGGTGATCAATGTTTGATGTGGACTCAGTGGGCCAAAGGGTCTCTTTCCATGCTGTATTTCTAATCTCATCTGTTTCTAATTTCAATATCTAAAGCCTACATGGGGAGAAAACAGAACGAGTGCAGAACTTGGATGATCAGCCATGATTATAATGAATAGTGAGTGGGTTCAAGGGCTGGCTCCTACTAGTTTCCATGTTTCCATGTTGATTTAAAATGGACTCCTTCAAGTTAAGAGTTAATTCTGCAATTAATCTTTGATTTTGAGCAATAATTGCAGTAACAGGAGTTTAACCTAAGCTCATGACGACAGTTAATTTGCAGTGCTGATCGTTTGACTGGCATACAGAAATTAGGTGTTAATGTTGACTAATGATCAGAATCAACAAGGTAAACACAAATCAAATGGTAACATGTTGATGCTGCCTCTGCTGAGTGGTAGGGGAAGGTATGCCTCTCAGTTTACATCAACATCATGGTTTGATGCTAGGCTTCACTGCAACATTTCAGAGAAGCAATACTGGCGCAGCGGTAGAGCTACACCCTTACCGTGCCAAAAACCCAGGTTTGATCCTGATTACGGGTGCTGTCTGTTTGTATGTTCATCCTGTGACCACGTGGGTTTTCTCCGGGGGCTCCGGTTTTCACCCACACTCCAAAAACATGCAGGTTTGTGGGTTGTGCAAGAAGGAACTGCAGTTGCTGGTTCATGCCGAAGATAGACACAAAATGGTGGAGTAACTCAGCGGGTCAGGCAGCATTTCTGGAGAAATGTAACAGGTGATGTTTCGGCTTGTGAACCTTCATCCTCTGATGAAGGGTCTCGACACGAAACGTTGTGGTCTTGACCCCAAGTTTTTGTCGGGAGTTTCCAACGGCCCACCTCACTCCTCGACGGCTCACCTCGCTCTTGGCGATTGTTTGCGGGTCCCTCGCTCTCACGTCACGTGTCCGGGCGATGTCTGCAGCAGGCGAGCAGGGCGCAGCCCCGCCCGCCAGGAACACTCCCGGCCGCGCATACTCTAACAACATTTTTAGTCCAGAAACAATGTCTGCAGAAATGACTCCATCTGCAACATGTCATTAACCAGTGTTAAACTGGAATAAGAGTGTATTCCCCCCACTTGACCATGTGTCATAAAGTTACACAGCATATAAACAGCCCAACTCATTCATGCCAACCAAGACGCCCCATCTAAACTACTCCCATTTGCGTTTGGTCCAAATCCCTCTAAACCTTTCTTATCTAGTTACCATGTCAACTTTGTGTTTCTGTTTGCCAATGTTAATTATTGTTTGAAATAGAGGGTGTGAATTTCTGCGTGCCATTTAAATTATCAATGCGACAGTATATCTTAAATTATTACTTACTTGGAAAGATGTCATTATAGCTCATGCCCCTGAGATTAAGGACTGTGTTTTTCCATCGATGTTTTTAGAAAAGAAAATAATTTTGATCTTGGTTTACAGCAGTCATATGATGAGGGGAGTAATGTAATTTTAATAACTATAATTATCCATGTTTTTCTCCCAACAAACAATCTTTGGCTAAAATGTGGATGACATAACAAACATTTTAATTGTTTCAGTGTATCTGCCTGTCCAATTCTTTGTTCTCCCCACATTTCAACAGTTGCAAGTTGACCCCATAATCTTTCACAATCCAGGGGAGTGATGGGAGGATGTTTTGATAACTGACTATTTTGCATAAATAAATCAAATTTATCTTGTTCGATACAAAGTGCTGGTGTAACTCGTGGATCAGAGGCAGCTGTGGAGGAAAAGGATGGGTGATGTTCGGGTCAGGACCCTTCTCCAGTCTGAAAGTAGGGAGTGGGGGACGGGGTTAAGAGCTGGAGACGAGGAAAGACTAGGGCCATCCACAAATAACCTCAAGCAGGGCGCTACCCGGTGGGTCCATTGGTGGCTCGGGAAAGTGTGATCTCAAGAGAGAAACAGTGTGGAGTACTCGTGGGACTGGGGAGATGACTAGTGTGGAGTAAGGGGGCAAGGGGGGAGAGTGAGTTTAACCTACGCAAGCAAAAATTGTGCTGTTCCTCCAATTTGTGTGTAGCCTCACACTGGCCAGTATGGGAATGGGAAGAGTAGTTGAAATAGCTGGCAACCAGGGGATCCCGTAGACTGGACCTAGGCGGACCAAGTGTAAGTGTTCAGCGAAATGGTTGCCGAGTCTACGATTGGTCTCAACGCCTACATCAGGAAGACAGATGCAATAGATGCGTTAGTTATTTATTTTTTATCTTGTTATTTATTTTACAGACAATGATGAATAAAAAGCCGACACTTGGGACCCGTCTTACTGTGGGATGTTTTAACTTTCAAGCCTACGCTGTCGTTTGAACAACGTTTCCGAGGAAAACCTTTCCATCTCTACGTGGATGCAAGTTAAAACACACAATGTTAATGGGTCTGCATGGATTTGGTACAAATTGGTACAGTTTTATTTTCTGCTTCCTTCCCCAGAATTCCATTTTGCCTTTTTTTATTTTGGCAGAAGTCTTCTGCAGAATTTTACCTTTCATAATTCTCGGTGTTGCTGCTAAAGAACAATGTTTGCATATATTACAGAATTCTCTGACCAAAGTATGCTCCTGAGTATCACAAGTTGAAGAATTAGATAACATGGAATTGGTTATAGATTCTGGTGCAGCTTAAACACTGGAAATTTTAATTTGTGTTCTACAACAGGGTGACCTGTTGTGCAGGATTCCTGTCTATTCATCAACATTTCCGTGCAACAGAACACTAACATGGAAATAGACTTGTAAGTTGTAATATAGGTGCAGTTTCTTGTACAGTACTTCAAAGTACAAAGTTCATGTGTATTATATCTTTATAATGATTAGTAATAAAGATCCTTTTTTATAGTAAACGTTTTGTACATTGAGTTATTTTTAAACCAGAATCTTTATGGGGTTTCATTGGAGAGTTAGATTTAGCTCTTAGGGCAAAGGGAACCAAGGGATTATGGGGGAAAAAGCCAGAACAAGGTACTGATTTTGGATGATCAGCCATGATCATATTGAGTGAAGGGCAAAGCAGGCAAACGTAAGAAAGCTTAGCTGTCGAGGGAAATTCAGACGTTAGTCAAAAAAAGAAGGATGCAAGGGACAGGTATAGGCAGCTCGGATCAAGTGCATCCCTGGAGGAGTTTCGGGAACTAAGAAGTAAACTAAAAAAGGAAATCAGAAGGGCAAAAAGGGGCCAGGAGATAGCTTTGGCGGGTAGCATTCAGGACAATCCCAAAATATTTTATACATAAGGGGGAAAGAGTAATTAAAGAGTGGGACCTCTCAGGATTCAAAGTGCTCACCTCTATGTGGAGCTACAGGAGATGGGCAAGCTCCTCAAAGAGTATTTCTCCTCTGTATTTACCGAGAAGACAGTAGGACGGGGGAACTTGGAGCAGTCACTGGAAGTGTCTTGAGAGCAGTCAGGGTTACTGTCGAAGAAGCACTGAAGGCACCGTCGTGTTTGAAGGTAAACAAATTTCCAGGGCCCGATCTGATATATCCGAGGACATTGTGGGAAACTCGAGAGGAAATTGCGGGAGCCCTGGTTCAAATTTACGAGTCGTCATTAAATACAGGAGAGGTGCTGGAAGACTGGAGGGTGGCAAATATTGTGCCTCTTTGGAAGAAGGGCTGCAGAGAAAATGCTGGGAACTATAGGCCATTGAGCTTAACATCTGTAGTTGGTAAGTTGCTGGAGAGTATTCTGAGGGCTTGGATGTACAGGCATGTGGACGGGCAAGGGCTGATTAGGGATAGTCAGCATGGTTTTGTACGTGGGAGGTTGTGTCTCACAATTCACAAAGAGAGATAGCTGAATGGATAGCAAATTGGCTCCATGGAAGGAAGCAGAGGGTGATGGTGGAAGATTGCTTCTCAGACTGGGTGCCTGTGACTAGTGGTGTGTCTCAGGGTTAGGTGCTGGGCAGATTACTGTTTGAAATCCACATCAATGATTTGGATGAGAACATAGAGGATAAGATTAGCAAGTTTGCTGATGACACAAAAGTTAGTGGTTTTGCAGATAGTGAAGATGGTTGTGAACGGTTGCAGCAGGATCTGGATCGATTGGCTAGGTGGACCGAGGAATGGTTGATGGAATTTAATACAGAGAAGTGTGAGGTATTGCATTTTGGGACGAAGGGCAGGACCTATACAGTAAATGGTAGGCCTCTGAGTAGTGTTGCACAGTATTGGGATCTAGGAGTATAAGTGCATGGTTCCTTGAAGGCGAGTCGCAGGTAGATAAGGTGGTCAAAAAGGTTTTTGGCACTTTGGCCTTCATCAGTCAGAGTATTCAATATAACAGTGGGAGGTCAGGTTGCAGTTGTACAAGATGTTGGTGAGACTGCATTTAGAATATTGCGTTCAGTTCTGGGCACCATGTTATAGGAAAGATATTGTCAGATATAAGCTTGAAAGGGTTCAGAAAAGATTTACAAGGATGTTGCCAGGACTAGAGGGTGTGAGCTATAGGGAGAGGTTGAATAGGCTGGATCTCTATTCCATGGAGCCCAGGAGGATCTACAGAGGTATACAAAATCATGAGGGGAATAGATCGGGTAAATGCACAGTCTTTTGCCCAGAGGACATATTCAAAGTGAAGGGGAAAAGATTTAATAGGAATCCGAAGGGTAACTTGGTCACACAAAGAGTGGTGGGTATATGGAACAAGCTGCCAGAGGAGGTAGATGAGGCTGGGACTATCCCATCCAGAATTACTGAATGAGTGGTGGGACAAACGGTAGCACAACCGGGACAAGTTGAATCAGTTGTGATCTTATTGAAAGACAATACTAGTTCAAGGGACCAATTGGGGGGAGAGTTCCTTTCACAGGGTGTTGGCAGTCTGGCCAGGGGTAAAGTTGCGGTGAGGGCAGGAGCGTTGAGAAGGAGGGGGTCGGGGATCATGCCAGTAACCAACTCACTCACGGAGCTCCGGGCGCGGAGCCACCGCATTGTGGCCGGGGAGGGAAGCAGCTTGGGAGGCTGCGAGCGGCTACCAGGACCTCAGCACCGTCTGCCGGCCCGCCCACCTCTGGCAGTGCTCTCCGTCTGAACAGTGAGGGGACCAGCTCAAGAGCAAAGATCATAGAGTGGGTCAGGGGGCGATGGAGCTTACTCCTGTGTTGCGCGAACAAGGAACCGATTGAGGTTACTCGTACTGACACATGGAGTAAGCCCCGCTGTCCTGTTATCCGTCGCCCGCTGACCTGCTCTTGAGCTGGTTGCTGGCATGATCCCCGACCCCCTCCTTCTCAACGCTCCTGCCCTCTCGCAACTTTACCTCTGGCCAGACTCCCCCAAGCTGTGAAAGGAACTCTTCTCCACCCCCCCCCCCCAGCGGAGCTGTCCTTTTCCGGCCACTTGCCACTTTACAGCTGCTTCCCATCAGCTGCTAGCAATGAGGGGTAGACTTGGCCATCCCTCAGTGCAGCGACATCATTCTTGATGTTGCTGTACTGAGGGATAGCCAAGTCTCTTACTTGGCTAATAACCTAACCTTCGCCCTTCAAGATGCAGGTACATTTTCGTGCCTTATTTTTGGGTAAGAAATAGCGTCTTAATTGCCGGGAAATACGGTATTTAAAAACATATAACTCAAATAAATCAACTTACCATATTATTTGTAGACAAACTCCATTCTTCTCTCTTTGTTTCTTAAGATACTCTTAAGATAATGACAATCCATGTTTGAAAAACCCGCTAAGAAACCTGCGCTGCGCGTACGCAGTAGGCTGCTGCGCATGCGCAGTACACAGTCCACGCTGCAAAGGCAGAATTTCAGCTGCCTTCAGCTCCCCTTGTCATTGACGGCTTGAAGCACCGTTGGTCAGCTGCACAGACTTTCGATCCCTTAGGTAGGCATAATTCTCCCGAGCCTCTACTATTTATAATTACCATTTTATAATTTCAGTCAGGGTAGGCAGTGCATACCTTGCCTAACCTGACGGAACATGCCTGATCCCATCGTTTAAGAAACAGTTAGACAGGTACATGGATAGGACAGGTTTGGAGGGATGTGGACCAAGCGCAGGCAAGTGGGACTAGTGTAGCTGGGACATTGTTGGCCGAGTTGGGCCGAAGGGCCTGTTTCCACACTGTATCACTCTATGACTATGACTCCTGCACCTATTTTCAAAGTTAGTACTACTAGATGGGCACATATCAGATTGCTTTTATTGAGCAATCAATAATTTACGATGAAACTGCTGGAGTAACTCAGTGAGTCAGGCAGCATCTCTGGAGAATATGGATATGTGACATTTTGGGTCGAGACTCTAGATTTTTGAAATGCAGTGTGGAAACAGACCCTTTCGGCCCGCCGAGTCCGTGCCGATCAGTGATTACTACACTGCACTAACACCATCGTACACACCATTGTCATTTTACAATTTTACCAAAGCCAATGAGCCTACAAACCAGTACATCTTGGAATGTGGCAGGAGACCAGAGCACCGAGAGAAAACCCATAACGTACAAAGTGCACCCGTAGTCGGGATTGAACTGGGTCTCTGGCGCTGTTGCATCGAGTGTGCCCGCTTGCTTCAAGTCTGAAGAAGGGTCTCGGTCAAAAACTTCAACTGTCCATGCTCTCCAGAGATGCTCCACAACCTGCTGAGCTATTCCAGCATTTTGTGTTCTTTTATGTACTAACCAGCATCTGCAGTTCCTCGTCTCAACAATTCCTGATGTACACACTTTGAATTCTAAACAGGAAAACCATTAAGTACCTTCTTCAGAGCATTCCTACTTGCTGAACTGAATTTGATTTGAAAAGTGGAGTTGCTATGTATGTCCATTAGTGGGGAATGCTAGTGACAAAGTTTTGGCTTTTGAACCCTTTTCAATAAGACTGACAGGAGAACATATGTGCCTGGAAAGGCTTGTTGGCTTTCATCAAGCCATATCCCACCTGAGTGATTCCATTTAGGTGGAATGAACGTAGAGTGTTTGAAAGCCAATCTCAAAAGCAGTAAGTACTAAAAAGTGTCTTGAAACTTACCATTGCTAAGTATAATCACACCACTACATAGTTAATGAAGCAGATAGCTTTGGAGGTCACCTTCAGTATATTCACATTAGACATAGATTGATCTATCTCTTTCCATGACTCACAAAGGTCCTAAATTGCTTCACAGTTGATGTATCTTTGTTGCAGTTGCTCTAGTAATTGAGAAACATATTGGACATTTACACGCAGTGCAGTCCCTTGGACAGCAGTGAAATAAGAGTCTGCATCAGAATGTATTTATAGTTGTTCGTTGAGAAATGTAGGTCAGGACACCAAGGGCTAAAAACCTTCATAAAATAGTGCTGCAGGATATTTACTGAATATATAGAAGAACCACTATTCAAAATTGCTGTCTGAAGGAAGGACCTCCAACGACAGCTCTGGAATATCAGCTTAACATTGTGTTCAAGTCTCTGGAATGGGTCTTGAAGCACTGTACTCGTAGGCAAGAGTTCATGTGCTGAGCTGTGGTTGATGTTTCCTCGTTGCCACCCGTGCAGGAGGAGCGTGTGAAGCATCAGCTGTGCTGCACGTCGGTGCAGGTACAGGTGCATATCTATACAGATTCATAACTTAACAATGTCATTCAGGTGAACTATCAGAGGGCACAATCCACTGATTTCATGCTATACCTGAGAAGAAACAAGGAACTAAAATTATCGAGGATGGTGGAGTCCAAACGTTCCAAGAACGTGACTGGAATTATTAATGTGGCGGCCATTTGCGATCTTGCTTTTGAAAATAAGTTATAGAGCCATACAGCACAGACTTGGGTCCTTCTGTCCAACTTGCTCATACTGGCCCAGATTCTCCATCTGCACTATTCCCAGCTGCCCGTGTTAGGCCCATATCCCTCTAAACCTTTCCTATCCACGTACCTGTCCAAATACCTTTATCAATTGTCTTATCGTACCTGCCTCAACTACCTCCTCTTGGAGTTAAAGAAGGAACTGCAGATGCTGGAGAATCGAGGGTTACACAAAAAGCTGGAGAAACTCAGCGGGTGCAGCAGCATCTAAGGAGCGAAGGAGATAGACGACGTTTCGGGTCGAGACAGTCTGAAGAAGGGTCTCGACCCGAAACGTTGTCTATCTCCTTCGCTCCTTAGATGCTGCTGCACCCGCTGAGTTTCTCCAGCTTTTTGTGTAACCCCCTACCTCCTCTTGGAGCTCGTTCCAAATGCCCACCACCCTCTGTGTGGAAAAAGTTACTCAGATTACAATTAAATCCCCATATCATGGGATATGGGGGAAAAGCAGGAACGGGGTACTGATTTTGGATGATCAACCATGATCATATTGAATCGTGCTGGCTCGAAGGGCCGAATGGCCTACTCCAGCATCCATTTTCTATATTTCCAAATCTTTCTCCTACCAGCTTAAACGGGTGTCTTCTGGTTCTTGATTCTCTGGGTAAAGAACGTATTGTGGGTAAAGAACTTTGCATTTATCCTATCTATTCCTCTCATATTTTTATATGCCTCTATAAGATCACCCCTCATCCTCCTGAGCTCCAAGGAATAGTCCTGGCATGCTCAACCACTCCTAGAGCTCAGGCCCCCAAGTCCTGCCAACATTCTCGTATATCTTCCTTGAACTCTTTCCAACTCTTCTCTGAACTCTTCTTCAACTCTTAAAAGGATTTGAGTATAGGAGCAGGGAGGTTCTACTTCAGTTGTACAGGGTCTTGGTGAGACCACACCTGGAGTATTGCGTACAGTTCTGGTCTCCAAATCTGAGGAAGGACATTATTGCCATAGAGGGAGTGCAGAGAAGGTTCACCAGACTGATTCCTGGGATGTCAGGACTGTCTTATGAAGAAAGACTGCATAGACTCGGTCTATACTCTCTAGAATTTAGGAGATTGAGAGGGATTCTTATAGAAAGTTACAAAATTCTTAAGTGGTTGGACAGGCTAGATGCAGGAAGATTGTTCCCGATGTTGGGGAAGTCCAGGACAAGGGGTCACAGCTTAAGGATGAGGGGGAAATCCTTTAAGACCGAGATGAGAAAGACTTTTTTCACATAGAGAGTGGTGAGTCTCTGGAACTCTCTGCCACAGAGGGAAGTTGAGGCCAGTTCATTGGCTATATTTAAGAGGGAGTTAGATGTGGCCCTTGTGGCTAAGGGGATCAGAGGGTATGGAGAGAAGGCAGGTACGGGATATTGAGTTGGATGATCAGCCATGATCATATTGAATGGCGGTGCAGGCTCGAAGGGCCGAATGGCCTACATAGACCTCATTTCTATGTTTCTAACAACATCCTTCCTATACTAGTTTAAGAAAGAACTGCAGATGCTGGAAAAATTGAAGGTAGATAAAAATGCTGGGAAAACTCAACAAGTGAGGCAGCATCTATGGAGCGAAGGAATAGGTGGCATTTTGGTTCGAGACCCTTCTTCAGACTGATGGGGGGGGGGGGGGGGGGGGGCGGGAAGAAGAAGGCCCACATCAGTCAGAAAAAGGGTCTCGACCCGAAATGTTAACTATTCCTTCGCTCCATAGATGCTGCCTCACCCGCTGAGTTTCTCTAGCATTGTTATCTACCTCCTTCCTATACTCAGTCCGTCTTCAGATTTTAAGTGTATTTGAGCAAATGTCTTCAAATGTCTCCCTCGTTTTCATTAAAATATATATTTCAATCTCTATGTTGCTTTTTTCTTCCAGACTCCAAGCCTTTACCTTTACCTAAAGGAAGTACCCTTAGAAAGGAAATGAGATGGAATTTCTTTAGTCTGAGGTTTGTGAATCTGTGGAATTCATTGCCACATACGGCTGTGGAGGCCAAGTCATTGGGTAATTTAAAGAGGAGATTGACAGATTCTTGATTAGTACGAGTGTCGGGTTATGAGGAGTAGGCAGGAGAATGGGGTTGAGAAGTAAAGATAGATCAGCTATGATTGAGCGGCAGTAGACTCTTTAGCCTAGTTTTGCTTCTAAGACTTCTGAAGCTCCACAAATATTTCAAGAATGGATAAAATAGCAAAACTGCAGGTGCTACTGATCTGAAATAAAAATGGAAAATGCTGAAATCACCAGACCAGGCACAAACTGTGGAAAGAAACGGAATCAACATTTTCAGTTCAGATTTTCAATCCGATAACTTTTATCAACAACTTATCACCTCAGCAACCCTGGCCTTAACCGATCAGAAGATGTCCCTTCCATCGCACCCTTGTGCCTCTGAAAATTAAAAATAAAAACACAAGGGACTGCTGATGCTGGAATCATGAGCAAAATACAAAGTGCTGGGGGAAAATGAGAGGGTCAGGCAGCTTCTGTGGAGGGTAAGAACAAGTGACATTTCGGGTTGGGACCATTCCTCACACTCTAAAATTAAATATAACTTTTCTCTCCCAGTTCTGGTGAAGGTTTTATCACCTGATCGAGTGAGGCCAGGGTTGCTGAGGTGATGTTGTTGAGGAAAGTCATTGGATTGAAAGGTTAATGAGAGACGTTTGAAAGAACACAATGCATAACCAGTGAAAGGCAGAGCTGGAGGAAATGTCCAGGAAGACAGGCCATGGAGAGGGAACATCTGAACCAGCCATAGATGGATTAGTTACAACAGAACTGGTTAGTTCTGACTCGGCAAGTCACCTGGTCTGTTTGAGATACTGTAGATGACCACAACCTAGTCCAAGAGTCAGACTGTTCTCTCTCCATCTAGATGGCTGGTGTTAGAGGGCAGCATAGTTGGTAGAGCTGGAGACCCAGGTTCGATGCTGACCCCGGGTGCTGTCTATGCGGAGTTTGCACGTTCTCTCTGTAACATGGGTTTCCTCCCACATCCCAACGACATGCAGGTTTGAAAGTTGACTGGCCTCTGTAAATTGCCCTAATGTGTAGGGAAAATATGGTAATATGGAACTTGGTGTGCGTGGATGATCAATGGTCGGCTTGGTCTGAGTGGTCCGAAGGGCCTGTTTCCTCGCTGTATCTCCAAAACAAAAACTAGAACAAAATCTCTCAGATTCAGATTCAATTTTATTGTCATTGCACTTTTCAGTACAACGAAATGGTTTAACCTGCAATCATAACATAACATAGAATAAATAACAAAACACACACTCAACACAGTTCAATATCCATCACAGTGAGTCCACCAGGCACCTCCTCACTGTGATGGAAGGCAAAGTCCCAAACGCCTTGTCTCTTCCCTCCTTGCTCTCCATCTGCGCTGAGGCGATCCAGGCCTCCGATGTTGTGACCCCGCCAGGTGATGGTAAGCAAGTCTCGCAGCTGAATCCGAGCTCCGCGAACGGGCCGGTTCAAACTCTGCGGCCCAGGGCGGTCGAAGCTACCGAAGCTGCCGCCCTCCAGTTCAGCGGACGAAGCTGTTGTTATGGGAGCTCCGGAAAAACAGGTCACCAACCTGGGACCTGCGAGCTCCCGACGATGTCGTCCACTGGCCCGCGGCCGAGACCACTGGGACCGCGGCAGAGCCACCGAGGCTCCAAAGTCGGGTCGCAACATTCCCACTCGCCCAACAAGAGCTCCTTCCCCCCTCCGTCGTACTTTCATCTGTCCTAGCCGCTAACCCCTTCCTTGGTTCACTCCACGGGTGTAAATCCCAGGGGGGGACATGTCCCCCCCCATATTTCGAGTAATGGGGGACAATCCCCCCAATGTTTTGTAATCCGGATTTAGAAATTTGGTGAAAAAAAAATCTATTAAAAATCTCCGCATTCCGCGAGACAGTGGGGGTGGGACTGATGATCGAGGGCGCCGATTGGACGAGAGCGACGTCAGTCAGCAGGCAGTGGGGGGGGGGTTGCGGGACATGATGATTCAGCGCAATGATTGGAGGAGGGAGGTGTCGGTCAGAGGCGGGAAGTAGGGGGTGGGACTAAGGATAGAGCACGGTGATTGGAGGAGGGAGAAATCCTGGTGGAGCAAAGATCACAGAGTGCAGTTTGAATCGGCCCGTTCGGGGGGCTTTTTGTCGCCCGGCCCGGCGCAGCTTAAAATCTGCCGCGGGATTTTCCACTGCCCTCCGGTCAAATTGCTGCATCGAGGCTCCCAATGTTTTAGCCCCCGCCGGGCGATGGAAGATCCCACGACTGGTATTAAGCCGCGCCGGGCAATGAAAGGCCCCGCGAATGGGCAATTCAAGTTCCACTATTCGGGGCGGACGAAGCTGCTGTTGCTGGAGTTCGGAGTCGGTCACCAACCAGGTCAGCTCCCAATGTTATTGTCCACAGGGCCCCATGGCCGAAGCCTCACGCGTGTGTGTGGCACCAAGAAATTGTGTCCCCCCATGTTTTGACAGCGATTTCCGCCCCTGACCCCCCCCACTCCCATTTCCAGCTTCCTCCCTCCCCCACTCCACGTCATCAACTACAGTCAGTCTGAAGAAGGATCCCGACTCGAAATGTCAACTGTCCATTCCCTTCCCAGATGGACACAAAATGCTGGAGTAACTCAGCGGGTCAGGCAGCATCTCAGGAGAAAATGAGCAGGTGGCGTATCAGGTCGAGACCCTTCTTCAGACTGAGAGTCAGGGGGCAGGGAAACTAGAGGTAGAACAGGTTCAGAACAAATCAGAGCCGGCTCTGATGACCAAGGAAAGGTGGAGCCCACAATGATCCATTGTTGGCTGTGGAAGAGGTGATAACGAAGGGATGTACAGATGCAAACAGTGAAACTAGCAGAACGACTAGGGTGGGGGGGGGGGGGGGGGGACGGAGAGTGCAAGAGATGGCAATGCAAGGATTACTTGAATGTGTAACATACCATTGGGTTGTAAGCTGCCCAAAGCTGTTCCTCGAATTTGCATGTGATGTTGCCTAACCTGCTGAGTTTTTCTGTGCTCTGAATCAGATTGTTTGGGGCATCTTAACGAAGAAGAAAGTTTTGAGACATACTGTAACTTTGGCAGCACAGTGGATAGAGACAAGGCAGCGGTAGAGTTGCTGCCTTACAACTCCAGAGACCTGGGTTTGATCTTGACTACGGGTGCTGTCTGTTCGGAGTTTGCATGTTCTCCCCGTGACGGTATGGGTTTTCCCCCGGTAGGTTTCCTTCCACATTCCAAAGACGTACAGGTTTGTAGGTTAATTGGTTTCAGTAAAAATTGTAAATTGTCCCTAGTGTACTGGGATGGCTGGTCGGCGCGGACCCGGTGGGCCAAAGGGCCTGTTTCTGCACCCAACCTCTAAACTAAACTATTCCTTTGCAGGTAATGGATGCGGTTCGACATGATGATCATTGCTAAAATTAACAATCGTAAAACTGTTGACTGAGGAGCCGTATTGGGTTCCCCTGGCACAAAGGCAGAAAGCAGAGCAGAGTACAAATCCATATTGTTCATCACCTCTTGTTACAGTGTCTAGAATGAATGTGGTATTGTCCTTCTATCTTTTCCACCAAAGGAAATAATCTTGCTCTCCTTGACGCTTGAGGTGGTGCAGAATTACCTCATTTGAAGGTGAGTAATCTGTAGCTCTTAAATCTGAACAAATAGATTCAACAAATTGCATGAATGTTCAAGCCTCTGGGTGTTGAGCTTTCGCTAACAGGTTACTAAATTATGTAACCTTTTAAGCTGCGTGAATCCTCTCTTTAAAGTGCGGGCAAGAAATACGTCTTTGGAGTTCTATCCGTAAACTACAGGCATCATATGGAAGAAAAAGACTGCCCAAACAACAGGAGCTTGCAGGTACTATCATAACATTTAGCCACCACTCTACTCCACTCCAACAGCACCCGAGGTCAAGGTGGAACCAGCTGTGCCATGGTGCTGCCCTGGTATGGTATGTGGAATGTAAAGTGAGGGGAGAAATTTAATACGAACCTGAGGGCCAACCGTTTCACTCGGACGGTGGTGGGTATAGGGAACGAGCTGCCAGAGGAGGTAGTTGCGGCAGGTACTATCATCTTCTTCTTGCGCATGGCGTGCACAGCCTAAAGTTGTAGGACAACTTGTTCTATTTGATCTTATTTGATTGTGCATGGCAGGTCGATTGGATTCGTTGAAACAGGGTGGATCACGTGAAGGTTGCAATCTCCCACCCCAGGGCACATGGTATTGGGGGTAGAGTGTTGACATAGATAGACAATTGTGTTAAAGAAGGAACTGCAGATGCTGGAGAATCGAGGGTTACACAAAAAGCTGGAGAAACTCAGCGGGTGCAGCAGCATCTAAGGAGCAAAGGAGATAGGCGACGTTTCGGGTCGAGACCCTTCTTCAGTCTGAAGAAGGGTCTCGACCCGAAACGTTGCCTATCTCCTTCGCTCCTTAGATGCTGCTGCACCCGCTGAGTTTCTCCAGCTTTTTGTGTAACCCTGGATAGACAATTGGTTGGCAGACAGGAAACAAAGAGTAGGGATTAACAGGTCCCTTTCAGAATGGCAGGCAGTGACTAGTGGGGTACCGCAAGGCTCGGTGCTGGGACCGCAGCTATTTACAATATATATTAATGATTTTGATGAAGGGATTACAAGTAACTTTAGCAAATTTGCAGATGATACAAAGCTGGGTGGCAGTGTGAACAATGAGGAGGATGCTATGAGAATGCAGGGTGACTTGGACAGGTTGGGTGAGTGTGCAGATGCATAGCAGATGCAGTTTAATGTGGATAAATGTGAGGTTATCCACTTTGGTAGCAAAAACAGGAAGGAAGATTATTATCTAAATGGTGTCAAGTTGGGAAAAGGCGAGATCTGGGGTTCCTTGTTCATCAGTCAATGAAAGTAACCATGCAGGTACAGCAGGGAGTGAAGAAAGCTAATGGCATGTTGGCCTTCATAAGAAGAGGAGTTGAGTATCGGAGCAAAGAGGTCCTTCTGCAGTTGTACAGGGCTCTAGTGAGACCATACCTGGAGTATTGTGTGCAGATTTGGTCTCCAAATTTGAGGAAGGACGTTCTTGCTATTGAGGGAGTGCAGCGTGGGTTTACAAGGTTAATTCCCGGAATGGCGGGACTGTCGTATACTGAGAGAATGGAGCGGCTGGGCTTGTACACTGGAATTCAGAAGGATGAGAGGGGATCTTATTGAAACATATAAGATTATTAAGGGTTTGGACATGCTGGAGGCAGGAAACATATTCCCGATGTTGGGGGGAGTCCAGAACCAGGGGCCACAGTTTAAGAATAAGGGGTAAGCCATGTAGAACGGAGATGAGGAAACACTTTTTCACACATAGAGTTGTGAGTCTGTGGAATTTTCTGCCTCAGAGGGCGGTGGAGGCCGGTTCTCTGGATACTTTCAAGAGAGAGCTAGATAGGGCTCTTGAAGATAGCGGAGTCAGGGGATATGGGGAGAAGGCAGGAACGGGGTACTGATTGTGGATGATCAGCCATGATCACATTGAATGGCTGTGCTGGCTTGAAGGGCCGAATGGCCAACTCCTGCACCTATTGTCTATTGTCTATTGTCAATCATGGCTAATCTATCTTTCTCTCCTAACCGCATTCTCCTGCCTTCTCCCCATAACCTCTGACACCCGTACATGGATAGAACAAGTTCAGAGGGGTATGGGCCAGGTGCGGGCAGGCGAGACTAGTATATATGGGGCATGTTGGTCGGCATGGACTAGTTGGACGAAGGGCCTGTTTCCATGCTGTATGACTGGAAAAAAATCTCAGTGCATGGATCAGTGTAAACACAAAGAAGCTAATGTGCTTGCAATTAAATGATTTATGGTCAGAGTCTGATTTGGTAGAACAGCCGGAATAAAAAGCAGCTAATTCATAAGACCACAGATGGGATCTCTCCAAGGCACTCGGGAGCGACCGCTACAAACTGGTCCTGTCTTTTTAAACTCGATGGAGAGATTAAAGATCAAACATTCTCTGATAGATTGTGCACCAACTATATTTTGGAACGTTCTTTCTTACTCCTGAGAGGAGGTGGGTTGCCTGTCATAGGCATACAGCATGGAAACAGGCCCTTCAGCTCAACTTGCCCACAACGACCAACAAGCCCTATCTGCACTAATACCATCTGCCTGCGTTTGGCCCAAAACATTGACTGTCCCTTTTCCTGCGTGACCGAAAACATTGACTGTCCCTTTGCTTCCGCAGATGCCACTTGACCCGTTGAGTTTTCTGCTTCACATTCCAACATCTCCAGACCCTTGAGCTGCTTCTTCTTTGTTGTTGGTACACAAAAAGCTGGAGAAACTCAGCGGGTTCAGCAGCATCTAAGGAGCAAAGGAGATAGGCGACGTTTCGGGTCGAGACCCTTCTTCAGACTGGCTGGGGATCCCTCGTTTCCCTGATCCCTAGCCAGTCTGAAGAAGGGTCTCGACCCGAAACGTCGCCTATCTCCTTCGCTCCTTAGATGCTGCTGCACTTGGTGAGTTTCTCCAGCTTTTTGTGTATCCCTCGATTCTCCAGCATCTGCAGTTCCTTCTTTAACTCTTCTTTGTTGGTGTCTGGTCAGGTTGGGATTTAATCTGACAGCGCATTGCAAATCATTACCCTAGAGTCTCCTCCTAGGCCATTGTACTCCAAGTACATCTTGCTCCCTGATCTCCTGATTCCATTTTGTGTCAAAACATGAATCAATCTCGACCTTATGTATGCTCAGTGACAAAGTCTTTGCAGAATCCTACGGTGGAACATTGCAAAGATTTGACTGGTGTTCTGGTTGTGGAATCATATTAGTCGGTGCCTTTCGTGGATGGTAAATCCCAAACTTGCCACAATCTTCAGACCAGCTGCAGCAAATTGATTTGCACAGCTTTGATGCAGCACTTTGAGGAAACAAGTTAGCAATGAATGTCACGTCAGCCCATTATTCAGTGTTCTTTTTCTGTTCGTCTTTTTTTTTAAAAACACAGATGTCAGCCAAAGACAGATCATTCAAGTCGTATACTTTGTAATTTACTTAATGGTTTGGGACCCGTGCCGATCTAAAATGTTCCATTCAAACAGTGTTTGAAGCAGAATGCACAAGTTCATAAATCATAGGAGCAGAAAAAGGGTGGGTGACGTTTCGGGTTGAGACCCTTTTTCAAACTGGTTTCGACCTGAAACATCATCTATTCAGTTTCTCCACAGATGCTGCCTAACCCGCTGAGTTACTCCAGCATTTTGTGTCTATCTTCAGTATCAACCAGCATCTGCAGTTCCTTCCTACATGAGATTTAAGAGGTAACCGTGGGAAATGTTTTTACACAGAATCTAGTCCATTCCTGGAACAAGCAGCCAGAAGAAGCTATAGATGATGATACAATTGGTCTTTTGAAAGACATTTGGGCATGTATATGGATAGTGTTTAGAGGGTTATGGACCAACTGCCGGCAAATGGGACGAGGGCAATATGCCAACTTGGATCGGTATGGACATGGTGGGCTGAAGGGTCTGTTTCCGTGCTTTAGAGCTCTATTACTCCAATCCCTGAAAGAATTTTGTGCATTTCAATGAGTACACCTCTTGAGGTTCTCAACTCTTGACAACATAACCCCAATCTTCTCTACCCCACCCTAATACCTGGAATCAATCTGATGCATGCGTGCTATTCTCCCTTTAGTCCAGTTATACTTTTCCTTCGGGGTGGAAAAAAATTCCCTACACAGAAAATACCAGGTGTGGTCTCAGAAAGCCTCTATAAAATGGTGACGAAGCATCTTATCTCTTGTATACACTCCTTTTTTCCCCCATAAAGACCAACATACCATTTGCAATCCCAATTGCCTGCTGAACCTGCTTATTGCCTTCAATGCTGCAGACACATGGACAGATGGGTGTCTCTGAAAACCACCAGTTTCCTATCTCTCAGAATATTTTACTTTACTATTATTCCCAGCAGTGTTAAATCTTTCATACCTCCACGTTATATTTCATCTGCCATTTCCATGACTGTTCACTGAACCACAATTTCCCTTTGAATAGTTTTTGCATCCTCCTCGCAACTAAGTCCTTTTCTCATCAGCAAATTTTAGGGTGGCACAGTAGTGCAGCGGTAGAGTTGCTGCCTCATAGCGCCAGAGAGCTGGGTTTGATCCTGACTATGGGATCACTGTCTGTACAGAGTTTGTGCGTTCTCCCTGGGACTGTATGGGTTTTCTCCTGGAGCTCTGGTTTCCTCCCATACTCCAAAGACGTGCAGATGATTTATAGGTTAATTGGTTTCAATAAAATTGTAAATTGTCCCTAATGTGTAGGATAGTGCTAGTGTACTATCGCAGGTCGGCACGGACTTGGTGGGCCGAATGGCCTGTTTCCATGCTGTATCTCTAAAGTCTAAACTTGGATATATTATACCTGATCAGTGAATCAACAGCTGAGCTCCAGCACTAATTACTGCAATATCACATATGAGTCATATAATATAGGGCTCATTATAGCTTCCTGAACTGAAAATGTTCATTCCAACTCTGATTATTGTCAATTAACTAATCCACACCAGTATATTAGACCTGTTACATGTATCTTACTGTGGTTTAATAACCTCTTGAATAATCCTTTATCAAATTCCGTTTGAAAATCCAAATCTACAACATTGATTGTTTCATCTTACCTGTTTCGTTCATTATAACCTTGTAAAGCTCTTAATAAATTTCTTTGATTTGAATTTTCTTTCAATCCTTGTAGGCTCTTGTAAATGTTCCTCTTTTAATCATGGATTCTACTATATTTTCTCCTGCAGGTGGCAGGCTACCTCTCCTCCCGTTCCCTGTGTTTTTCTCTTTAGATGTATAATTAAATAATGGCGTTATATTTACTACTTTCAATCTGTGGGGACTGGTCTATCTCCAAAGAGGCCGCAGCCGCGTGGGTCTGGCTTGCTGCCGTGAAGAACCCGGCCAGCCGCTGCCTGTGGGGTGGAAGCTCAGAAGCCGCCAAGCTCGACCCCGAAGACCGGAGAGCCAAGGAGGAGGGAGCCGCTGGAGCTGGCGACGACATACACAAGGAGTGGGCCGATCCAACAGCACATAATCCTCCGACATTGTCCCCACCTCCAACGGGATCCCACTCCTAGCCACATCTTCCCATCTCCACAACTTTCAGCAGAGACTATTTCCTCCGCAACTCCATGGCCAACTCATGCCTTCCCACCCAAACCGCCCCCTCCCCAGGTACTTTCCCCTGCAACCGCAGGAGATGCAACACCTGTCCCTATACAGTCCCCGACACTTTTTTCAGGTGAGGCAGAGGTTCACTTGCACCTCCTCCAATGTCAACTACTGTATCCGCTGTTCCAGGTGTGGAGTCCTGTATATCGGCGAGACCAAGCGCAGGGCCGGTGGTCGTTTTGCTGGACACCTCAGCTCAGTCCGCCTAAACCTACCTGATCTCCCGGTTGCTAAACAATTTAACTCCCCCTCTCATTCCCACACTGGCCTTTCTGTCCTGGACTTCCTCCATTGTCAGAGTGATGCCCATCACAAATTGGAGGAACACCTCATATTCCGCTTGGGCAGCCTACACCCCAGCGGTATGAAGCAACCCTTGCCTTCCCTCTTTTTCCATCCTTTCCCCCTTCCCAGTTACTGTCTCCGACTACATTTTATCTGTTTGCTTTGTTGTTTGCTTGCCCCAACTAACAATGATCTATTCTACATGTTCCTTGGTGTCCATTCATCCCTTTGTCTTGTTTTCACACCTTACACTTCCTATCTATACACGTCCTTCTCTCGGTACCGCCCACTCCCTACATCAGTCTGAAGAAGGGTCTCAACCCAAAATGTCACCCATTCCTTCCCTCCAGAGACTCTGGTTCTGGTTCTGGTTGATTACTGCGCAAACACCTCATCAGTGGTTATCTCGCGCAGGTCGGAGTGAGTAGAGTAGTGATTCAATTTTGAAGTGGGCCTTTTTGACCAAGTTGAGGAGATCTAGTTGCTCAATCCCCTTTTTAAATGACTTAACATCGGGAGCAGCACGTGGTAACCTATTCCATTCCCTTATCGTCCCTGGGTAAAGGGAATATTGGTAGCAAAGTTGAAATTTAGCGAGTTAATTATGTAATGACCGTTATTTTGTCTTGTTTCATGGCAGTTGGTGCTCTGGGATGACGGGAGATTTGATGGCGTGAATCTCCTTGTAAATTGCAATAAGTCTTAGCCTGATTCTGCGGAGCTCTAGGGTATCCCAACCGAGAGAAGTCAGCATGTTATTCACACTTGATTTGCGCTTGTAGTCATTACATACAAAGCGGGCTGCTCGGCGTTGTACTTTCTCCAGGGTGATCTTGTTGTTGTTGTTGAAAGGATCCCGTACGGCTCCACAATACTCCAATTTGGGCCTGACCAAGGACTTGTAGGCATTCTCTTTGACGATGTACTACATGCGTGAACATTTCTTCTGAGTAGGCTGAGAATTCTATTTGCTTTGTTGGACTAATATGGAAACATAGAAACATAGGTGCAGGAGTAGGCCATTCGGCCCTTCGAGCCTGCACCGCCATTCAATGTGATCATGGCTGATCATCCAACTCGGTATCCCGTACCTGCCTTCTCTCCATACCCCCTGATCCCTTTAGCCACAAGTGCCACATCTAATGCCCTCTTAAATATAGCCAATGAACTGGCCTCAACTGCCTTCTGTGGCAGAGAATTCCAGAGACTCACCACTCTCTGTGTAAAGAATGTTTTCCTCATCTCGGTCCTAAAGGAATTCCCCCTTATCCTTAGACTGTGACCCCTTGTTCTGGACTCCCCCAACATCGGGAACAATCTTCCAGCATCTAGCTTGTCCAACCCCTTAAGAATTTTGTAAGTTTCTATAAGATCCCCCCTAAATTCCAGCGAGTACAAGCCGAGTCTATCCAGTCTTTCCTCATATGAAAGTCCTGACATCCCAGGAATCAGTCTGGTGAATCTTCTCTGTACCCCCTCTATGGGAAGAATGTCTTTCCTCAGATTTGGAGACCAAAACTGTATGCAATACTCCAGGTGTGGCCTCACCAAAACCCTGTACAACTGCAGTAGAACCTCCCTGCTCCTATACTCAAATCCTTTTGCTAGGAATGCTAACATACCATTTGCTTTCTTCACTGCCTGCTGCACCTGCATGCCTACTTTCAATGCCTGGTGTACCATGACACCCAGGTCTCGTTGTATCTCCCCTTTTCCTAATCTGCCACCATTCAGATAACAGTCTACCCTCATGTTTTGCCACCAAAGTGGATAACCTCACATTTATCCACATTATACTGCATCTGTCATGCATCTGCCCATTCACTCAGCCTATCCAAATCACCCTGCAGCCTCCAAGCATCCTCCTCACACCTAACTATACCCCCCAGCTTGGTGTCATCTGCAAATTTGGAGATGTTGCATTGAATTCCCTCGTCCAAAACATTAATATATATTGTAAATAGCTGGGGTCCCACCACTGAGCCTTGCGGTACCCCACTGGTCACTGCCTGCCATTCTGAAAAGGACCCGTTTACTCCTACCCTTTGCTTCCTGTCTGCTAGCCAGTTCTCTATCCACATCAATACTGAACCCCCAATACCGTGTGCTTTAAGTTTGTATGCTAATCTCTTATGCGGGACCTTGTCGAAAGCCTTCTGAAAGTCTAGATATAACACATCCACTGGTTCTCCCTTGTCCACTCTACTAGTTACATCCTCGAAAAATTCTATCAGATTTGTCAGACATGATTTACCTTTCGTAAATCCATGCTGACTTTGTCCAATGATTTCACCACTTTCCAAATATCCCATCTTTAATAACTGACTCTAGCAGTTTCCCCACTACCGATGTTAGACTAACTGGTCTGTAATTCCCCGCTTTCTCTCTCCCTCCTTTTTTTAAAAAGTGGGATTACATTAGCTACCCTCCAATCCTCAGGAACTACTCCAGAATCTAAGGAATTTTGAAAAATTATCACTAATGCATCCACTATTTCTGTGGCTACCTCCTTGAGTACTCTGGGATGCAGACTATCTGGCCCTGGGGATTTATCAGCCTTCAATCCGTTCAATTTACCCAACACCACCTCCCGGCTAACCTGGATTTCACTCAGTTCCTCCATCTTATTTGACCCCCGTTCCACTGCTATTTCCAGCAGATTATTTATGTCTTCCTTAGTGAAGACAGAACCAAAGTAGTTATTCAATTGGTCTGCCATGTCCTTGTTCCCCATGATCAATTCACCTGTTTCTGACTGCAAGGGACCAACATTTGTTTTAACTAGTCTCTTTCTCTTCACATATCTATAAAAACTTTTGCAGTCAGTTTTTATGTTCCCTGCCAGTTTCCTTTCATAATCTAATTTCCCTATGCGTCGTCCAACTTAAATATTTGCTTAATTCAACTCCTAGATATGGGTGATGGTCGACAGCACGCAATGCATAGCTACCCATGTTGTATTCCGATAAAATTGGTTTAATCTTGTGTGAGACATGCATGGTATGACAATTGGTTGTATTGAATGACATCTGAGATGCTGCATGACCCGCTGAGTTACTCCAGCACTTTCTGCTCCTGTGACTAACGAGTTGATGCATTCAGCATCAAACACTGTTGAATGGAACATTTTGCATCGGCACTGGTCCAAAACCATTGAGTAAACTACAAAGTATACGTCTTGAATGATCTGTCTCTGGCTGAGATAATACATCAATAGAAATGCAGTAGTGGAGACCCAGAATTGTAGCTGAAACGTTACCACTGGATAAACGCCACTACCGTTGCCGGTCGTTGGAGGGAGCGCAGGCGCGGGGGTGTTGGACCGGCAACCGTGCAGAGCGCAGGCGCGGTGCCGGACGGCCGGCTGGCTGGCTGTCCGGGTGGGTGCGCGCGTGCGCAGTGCCGTCGCTGGGCGGCCTGGCAACGGCGGCGGTTGTGCGCGAGCGAGCTCGTCCCCACCGCGTCCGCGTCCCGCGCGCTCCACCGGCAGCGGGAACCCGGACCGGACCGGACCGGACTGGACCGGACTAGACCGACCAACCGACCGGCCGGACCCTGCACCCGCACCGACAGACCGGACTAGCACCCGCAGCGGGAACCCGGACTAGCACCGACCAACCGGCCGGACCCTGCACCCGCACCGACAGACCGGACTAGCGCCGACCGACCAACCGACCGGCCGGCCGGACCCTGCACCCACCCGGGGAAGGAGGGAAGGAGGCAGCCAGGCAGCCGTGGACGGGAGGAGGAGGAGGCGGGTGAGTGAGGGAGGGAGCGGGTGTGGGGGGACGGAGCGGACGAGGGATCCCCCCCCCCCCTCCCCACTCACCTCCCCCGACCCTCACTCTCCCCTCCCTTCACAACTCACCGTTCAGCTCTCTCCACCTCAGCTCGCCATCCCTGCCCCCCCCCCCATCCCGTTGTTGCCTGCGGTCATCCCCCGTCCTCTCCTTTCACCCATTCCCCATCACCAGCTCCCTCCGTCTGCAGAAGGGTTTCGGCTCGAAACGTCGCCTATTTCCTTCGCTCCATAGACGCTGCTGCACCCGCTGAGTTTCTCCAGCATTTTTGACCACCCTCCCCATTAACCTTCCTAACCCTTCACCGGGTAGTGTTGTTGCCCCACAGCGCTTTGGCCGGCGCCTTGCTCACTGAGGGATTGGCAGTTCCACACAGCTCAACAACAGTCAGACATAATCGCGTTTTTACTATGATTAGTGCGCGTTTAAAATTTTATTTGTTGGCTTTGTCGCTTCAGTGCAAATAGCAATTTCCGTAAATGTAGATAATTTTTTTTTCATTCTTAATTTCCACTCCAACCTTGCCAAAGCAGTGAGAAATGGTATTTCTTTAAATCCCGCTTTGCATAGGTAATGCGTACGGACTTGTAAATAGTCATAGTCAAAGGAGTATGAATGGTAATCTGCTTCAGGGGATCTTCAATATATCCTCACATTGTGATGCCCACGATATAATTACTGAATTACGACGGTAACGCTAATGCACTTTTATCACCAGGGTAACAAAATATGTCTGCAGAGTTAAAGCAGCGTAGACATTGTGCCTTTGACGGGAGAAACAGTAACAGCTTGGGGCGGTGGGAGTTTCAAAATCTAAAGTGCATAATTTACTATTGGCGTCATTTACTGTGGTTGCGAAATACGTTCCCGGACCTATTTAGAAGCCGAGTGGAGATCAGGCTGTGGTGGAATGCCTGATCGTAGACCGTCACACTGCATTGTAAACCACTCGCACAACTTTACAACGTGTGTACTTCCCGCTGCATGCCCGCGTGTCAGCGCATCAGCTGACCAGTTAGTTCCTGGAAGGTAGAGACAAAATGCTGGAGTAATTCGGCGGGTCCGGCAGCATCTCTGGTCTCGACACGAAAGATCACCTCTTCCCTTTCTCCAGAGATACTGCCTGGCCCCCTGAGTTACTCCAGCATTTTTGTGTCTATCTTCGGTTTAAAACAGCATCTGTAGTCCCTTCTTACAAAATATTAGAAATATGATTGGAATATCAGGTTGGAATAATAACAGGCCCTGTTAACTGGAACTGTCGATGCTGGTTTACATCCAAGATAGATGAAGAATTACTCCGGCATTTTGTGTTCATCTTTGGTGTAACAATCTCCTTTGCCTGAAACAATTAATATCCCTCTATACGCATTATAAAAGCCTCTTAAATGCCACTATTGCATCTTCTTCCACCATCACCTCTGGCAGCATGCTCTAGGCACTTCATAAGAGGGGTCCTGATGTAAAACATCTCCTAGCCATGTTCTCCAGAGATGTTGCCTGGAAGACAGATTATTATGTGAATGGTGTCAGATTAGGAAAAGGGGAGGTGCAACGAGACCTGGATGTGCTTGTACATCAGTCACTGAAAGTAAGCATGCAGGTACAGCAGGCAGTGAAGAAACCTAATGGCATGTTGGGCTTCATTGCGAGAGGATTTGAGTTTACGAGCAAGGAGGTTCTCCTGTAGTTGTACAGGGCCCTGGTGAGACCGCACCTGGAGTATTGTGTACAATTTTGGTCTCCTAATTTGAGGAAGGACATTATTGTTATTGAGGGACTGCAGCGTAGGTTCACCAGCTTAATTCCCGGGATGACGGGACTAACATATTATGGAAGAATGGGTCGACTGGGCTTGTATTCACTGGAATTTAGAAGGATGAGAGGGGATCTTAGAAACATATAAAATTCTTAAAGAATTGGACACGCTAGATGCAGGAAAAATGTTCCCGATGTTGGGGTAGTCAAGAACCAGGGGTCATCATTTAAAAATGTGCGGTAGGCCATTTAGGACTGAGATGAGGAAAAACTTCTTCACCCAGAGACTTGTGAATCTGTGGAAATCCCTGCCACGGAAGGCAGTGGAGGCCAATTCAATGGATGCGTTAGATTTAGTCTAAAGAAGGGTCTCAACCCGAAATGTCACCCATTCCTCTCCAGAGATACTTCTGTCCTGCTGAGTTACTCCAGCATTTTGTGTCTGTTAGATTTAGCTCTTAGGGCTAAAGGAATCAAGGGATATGGGGGAAAAAGCAGGAATGGGGTACTGATTTTAGATGATCAGCCATGACCTACTTCTGCTCCTATGGCTTATGAACTTAAAATTAATATGTATAAAGTAAATCGAAGCTTATATTTATTCTTAAAACGTGGAATTCATTCTTAAATGATTGTGTGTCTTGTACTGATTCCAATCTATTATGATATTTCTTGTCTTCCAGAACAGCTAATTAAACAGTTGCTTGAAAGGAATGGATGCGACATGATCAAGCTTGACTGGAAATCAAATTATTTATCATTCAACGAAACCTTTCTTGTGATGAGTTTGTTTCTTTGGAGGCCTGTCCCGAGTTGAAGGTTTGGAAGCAGAAAGGCAGGGAATGGATGAGTCGGTGCTGCTGGACTTGCTGGAGTGCCCCGTGTGCTTGGAGCGGCTGGACGCCACGGCCAAGGTGCTGCCGTGCCAGCACACCTTCTGCCGTCGCTGCCTGCAGGGGATTCTGAGCTCCAGGAGCGAACTGCGCTGCCCGGAGTGCCGGACGCTGGTGGACTGCGGGGTGGACGAGCTCCCGACTAACATCCTGCTGGTTCGCTTGCTTGACGGCATCAAGCACCGACCGAGGAGGTCCGGCAACAGTGGCGTGAACGGCAATAACAATGTCAATGGTACCACCAGAGTACAAAGCAACGGGGTTGTCTCTGCCAACGGCAGCATTGCGTTGCGGGATCTTCAGGGCACTCACCGGGTGCAGGCACGGAGCCCTCCAGTCAGGGTAAGTCAGACCTGTATTTCACCTCCAGGTAGCCTCAACCTGACTATGTTTGTTCCATTGGTGAAGCAAAAGTGTTGCCTGTTGCAAATTTAATATTCATCATATTTTTATTTTGGAACATCCCTTATAAGTTTATACTGCATGCATATTGAGATTAGTATTAGATTCATAGAGTGAGGGGGATATGAATGAAACAGAACATGATGGCTCTACACAGGTGTCATAGTGCACAGAAGCAGGCCCTTCAGCCAAACTCCTCCATGCTGACCAAGATGCCCCATTTAAGGTAATCCCGTTTTCCTGTGTTTCGCCCATATGCCTCTAAACCTTTCCTATTCACGTATCTGCCCATGTCTTTTAAATGCTGTTTATAGTACCTGCCTCAACTACCTCCTCAGGCAGCTTGTTCTGTATACCCACCACCCTCTTCCTATTAAACCTTGCCCCTCTCACCTTAAATCTATGTTCTCTGATTCTTGATTCCCCTACCCTAGATAAAAATACTGTGGATTCAAGACTCTACATCCCAGTTTTTTGCTGCATGTTTGACCTGCAATGTGGTTTTCAAACCAGCATTCTATTCACACCTGTTGATTGATTCTGCAGTTGCCCCTGCCCATGAGAATGTTCTACATTTATATTTAATGTGCGCAATTATTGAGAAAATCGTGAGCGGCATGGAACGGGTCTTCTTGTGTATGTTGTGCACAGCCTGAAGTTGTAGGACAACTTGTTCTATTTGATCTTATTTGATTGTGCACACCAGGTTGATTGCATTCGTCGAAACAGGGCGGAACATGTGAAGGTTACAATCTCCCACCCCATGGAATATGTGAATAGCCACAGTCTTTTCTGCAGAGTGAGGGGGAGGGGGAATAGAGGGGAGGGGGTTCTAAACCTCAAAGGCATTGGTTTAAGCTGAGGGGGGTGAGATTTAAAGAGGACCTGAGGGACATCTTCTTACCGTGGGAGGGTGGAGTATATATTGAGTGGGCTTCTATAGGAAGTGGTTGAGGCAGGCCCAATTAAGACACATGGACAGTGAGATATGGGCCGGATGCAGGCAACTGGGACGAGCTCATCGGGCAATTTGGTCAACATGGTCAAGGTTCAAAGGGCCTGCTTCCATGCTGTATTGTGTAGGAAGAAACTGCAGATGCTGGTTTAAATCAAAGATTTGACACTTAAAGCTGGAGTAACTCAGTGGGTCAGATAGCGTCTCTGGAGAAAAGGAACAGGTGATGTCTCAACCTGAAACGTCACCTATTCCTTTTCTCCAGAGATGCTGTCTGACCCGCTAATTTACTCCAGCCTTTTATGTCTATCCATGCTGTATTGCTTCCATTGTCATTGGGAAACTTGAAATGTAACTGTTTTTGGGTAGTTTGGGCATTAATTAATATCTAAACATCTTCTTTAACCCCTGACAATTTAGATTGTGTTTGGGAGGTTCAAAATACACTACATTGCATTGTTGTCTGATAATATTTGAGAAGTGTATTTGTTTCCTTCTGAAGTAGCAGTGGAGATGTTCATCGGATTGGAGATTTATTCTAAGTACAACCTTCTCCCCCACTTCCCATACACAATGCAATTAAAGTGAAGATGTTGCTGCCAGTATGCTTCCTGTTCATCTTGCACAGAGAAAATATCATTTATAATTCAGTATCTTTTCAGATACCAAATTAGCTAAATAAATGCAGGAAATGTTACTTCTGTAGCCTGATTCTGTGCTAAATATTAATGTGTCTGTAGCCTGAGCTGTCAAACATTTAATGGTAGACTGTTTACCCCCCCCCCGGGAACTGTTTGCAGTCTTGTGCAAATGCCAAGGGGAGCTTGCATCTGCCAAGTTCCAGTACGAGGAGGTGCTTTACTAAGGATGTGAGATGCACAATGTTTGAGTGCTGCTGCGCTCAAATTGATGCCCATTGTTGTTGCGTTTCTGGGGTGTACAGAATGTTTTATTCTGAAATTGCAGATGGACAAGGAATATTTCAATCAGCAGACCTGGTACACGCAGAGGCCGATGGTCCAACCTTATGCTAGGTTTGAGATTTTCACTGACATTGAACAATTACAGCATTAATTATTGCATTTACTCCCAGTTGAGGGGACCTTAAATCTAGATAAATATCTCACCGCTAAAACTAATCTGAATTAGTTGATACAGTGAATTAGTATTCCTGGCCTTGCTGGTGCATTTTAAATTAAACATTCCTGAGTCATGCTACTTTTCCATTGATTTTTGCGAAGATAAAATGATCAATTTGGAACGTAATTGTTTTGTGGCCCATTCATTCCTAGACTTTGTATTGTACAGTCAAACTTTAAAAATTCCTTTGGTCTGACTAATACCTGAGGTCTTTGTCTAGCCCTGCTGAAAATACACCCCTGGCATGCAGAGGGCGTGGGGAAATAACTGAATGGATTCATGCCAATAGGTTGAAAGTATATCCTTTAAAAGTCAGCAGGGTTGTAGGAATGCTGAAAAAGCAGGCCATTTGGCCTTTGAGCCAGAACTGCCAGTCAGTGAGATGATGGTTGATTTGTGAACAGGTCTGCTCCCCCACCCACCCCTCCATGATTCTCTGATTGAATTTGTGTTTAAATCTGACATTTTGTGTTAGCAGGTGACCCACCATCAATTGCAGTTTGTAGAGGAAAGTTCACTACTTTGTACGCACATTTAGTTGTTTCTTAATTTGACTCCTTAACTGTAAATGAGTCATTTTCAGATTACATCCCTTTACCCAATATTTCCAAAACATTGAACATTATCTCTCTACATAATCCTTAGGTATGACGCCTGGAGCTACTCCCAGGTGTCGTCTAAACATATTTCTGTGGCATAATTTCTGACTCTTTGTATGATACTCCTCTTGAAATCAAGTCTTCAGGCTTTTTTGTTTAGTTTAGAGATACAGTGCGGAAACAGGGCTTTCGGCCAACTGATTCAACGTCGACCAGCAATCGCCTGATCACGTTAGTTCTATGCTACACATGAGGGACAATTTACAAATGCCAATTAACCTACAAACCTGCACATCTTTGGAGTGTGGGAGGAAACCGGGGCACCCAGGGAAAACTCACGGGGTCACGGAGAATGTGCAAACTCCGTGCAGACAGAACCTATAGTCAGGATTGAACCTGGGTCTATGGTGCTGTTAGGCAGTAGCTCTACCCTGTGCCATTGCTGCTGCTCTTTTCCTGTACCTCTCCACATTTTAATGATCCATGCATTTTCTCACCTCCCCCGTCTTCTTTTAGAGCTCCATTGTTTTCTGTGTTGTTGAAATGTAAGTTTCCATTTATCAGTTTGTGTTGAGAAATTGCTATGTGCCTCATTGGTTAGTGTGCTATTTTGAAGGTAGACACAAAATGCTGGAGTACTCAGCGGGACAGCAACATCTCTGGAGAAAAGGAATGGCTGATGTATCGGGTCGAGACCCTTCTTCAAACTGAAGCAGTATAGTTTGCTATATTGCTGCTTTAATCCATGTAGTCTAAGCTAATACAATTTTTGGACTGTGGTGTTTTTCTGGCGGAAGTTGTGCTCTGCAGCAATGTGTGTTGGTACTGATAGTTTTATACTGTCACTGGTGAAAAATTCAGCCAGGGTCCTGTAAGAGACTCATTGATTGCCGCAAGAAAGTCAGGAGTGCTTAATTGTCCTATGTACCAACAACGGAACAATTACATTTTTGTTGCTGCAATTTAACAGGCCTGTAAACATGTAGACAGATAAAGATAATAATAAACAATCAAAAAATTAATAATTAGCATAAAAATTCCTCAGCGCAACCAAAGAAGGTCTATAAAAGTTTATAATTGAGGTTAGTGTGTAGTGTTCAGGAGCCTGGTATTGTTGGGAAGAAGCTGTTCTTGAACCTGGCCATATTGGTTTTTGGGTTGCTATGCCATCTTCCCAGTGGTAGGCGTTAAATAACCCACCAGCAGGCCTAGCTTGCCTGCCGTGGATCAGGGACTCTCCCACCGAGGGCCGGGTGCCCTCCTGGAAGGCCCGGCTCCCTTGCTGCGGAAGGAAGACCCGTGCAACGGACTGGAAACCCGCCTAGAAGGCCCAGTTTACCTGCCCAGAGTGGAAGGCGTCGGATGGATCGGACGGGGGGCCTGTAAACAGATTGGCGGCGTGAAGTTGTGCGTTGCATCGACAGTGGCGTGGATGGCTGGAGGCCTTGGAACAGCTTGGGGTTCGGCTGGTCCATGCGCCACTCCAAGAGGTCGAGTGTGTAGACTGGATGCGGTCTGCAGCGGTGGAGGACACCACGGCTATGCTTGGCCAGGGCAACCCTGCAATGTCGCCAGGACAACGGGCCTTCATGGTCAGGTCAACAACCGTGCACTTACAAACTGGGACTTGAAGATGGCGCCAAATTGGCGACTCTGTATGCTGCTCTACACTTGTATTAAAGCGGAGATGTTTATTTAAGATGTATCTAAGTGCTTATGTACAGTGATACTTGTACTTAACTATATACAAATGAATTTCACTATATCTTAGTACATGACAAATTATATGAGTAGGAAGGAACTGCCGATGCTGATTTAAACTGAAGATAGACACAAAATGCTGGAGTAACTCAGTGGGATAGGCAGTATTTCTGGGGAGAAGGAATGGGTGACATTTCGGGTCGAGAGCCTCCTTCCGAACAGCCAGAGAAGTTATCTGTCCCGCTGAGTTACTCCTGCATTTTGCGTCTATCTACCATTATATGAGAGTGTGGTCAGGGCAGTGTGGGTCTTTGATATTGACTGCCTTTTTGCGGCTGAACCCTTCAATGGTGGGGAGGTCAGTACCTGTAATGGACCTGGCAGTGTCTACCATTCTCTGTACTTTATTTCATTACTTCCTTGCTTCTGACCAGCTAATGCATTCGCAGGAGAAAATCGGGTGATTTGTGGTTGGATGTTTGTCCCATGTTTGAATGTTGCCACATGGAATCCCCTTTTGCAACATGTGGGGGTGTTTTTATCTTTCAGAAAGGGCAGTGGGTGGAAAATTTGATAACTTAAAGTGTCTACCTTTTAATGGAGAGCCTTGTGTTCCCAATCACCATTTCAGCTGTGCAAAAGCATGTTTGGTGGCACTGTGAACCGAGGGAAAATAGTCTTGTGCAAGGGAATTTAAATTGTTTTTAAGTGGCCATGCTTTGGTGTTTAAAATTCAACAGTTTACCTTTTGAAAAACGTGGATCTGGTAGAGAGAGCAGGGATGACCTGGTCACGTCATTTACTGCAGGTGAATTCTGTGAATTTTCAGTCGGATTTTCTGGAATTTTGAGCACACTAAAATGGGCCTCCAGTGATTCAAAAAATCCCGTTACACTACAGCTTCATGGAGGGATGCATGGAAAGATAGTAGAGGCAGTTAAGTGTTGGTCCAAGATTCCTGTCATTGAGTCTGGAACTATTGTCTTTCCTTGAAAACAATGTTTAAATACAATTCAGATGCACTTCTGTAGATATTCAAACATCATTGCAGGAGAATCAATTACCTCATGAATTTATATAATTAAACTGGTATATTGTTAGCAACAAAAATTCATGGTCTTGTTGCTATAGTTACCAAATATGAAGTGTTTGTGCAGTACGCACCTGACTGTTTTGCAACCAATGCAGCACAGAATCCCTTCCGCACAGCAAAACTCCGTGGAGCAACCATCCCCTAGATACCTTGCCATGATATTGTAAGAGAGAATGCAGACACAAAATGCTGGAGTAACTCAGCGGGGCAGGCAGCATCTCTGGGGAGAAGGAATGAGTGATGTTTCGTGTCGAGACCCTTTTTCAGACTGATGTCAGGGGAGTGGGCGGGACAGAGATAGAATGTGGTCGGAGACAGTAAGACTGGTGGGAGGACTAGGAAGGGGGAGGGGATGTAGGGAGAGGGAAAGCAAGAGCTATTTGAAGTTAGAGAAGTCAATGTTCATACCGTTGGGGAGTAAACTATCCAAGCAAAATATGAGGTGCTGTTCCTTCAATTTGTGCTGGGCATCACTCTGACAATGGAGGAGGCCCAGGACAGAAAGGTCAGATTGGGAATGGAAAGTGCTGAGTAACCGGGAGATCATGTAGGTTAAGGCGGACTGAGTGGAGGTGTTCGGCTAAACAATCGCCGAGCTTGCGCTTGGTCTCGCCGATGTGCAGGAGTTGACACCTGGAACAGCGGATGCAGTAGATGTGGTTGGAAGAGGTGCAAATGAACCTCTGCCTCACCTGAAAAGACTGTTGGGGTCCTTGGACGGAGTCGAGGGGGGCACAGGTGTTGCATCTCCTGCGGTTGCAGGGCAAAGTACCTGGGGAGGGGGTTGTTTTGGTGGGAAGGGACGTTGACCAGGGAGTTGCGGAGGGAACGGTCTATGCGGAAAGCAGAAAAGGGTGGCCAGTAGTGGGATCCCGTTGGAGGATTATATGCTGTATACGACCGCTGATAGGATAGAAGGTGAGGACAAGGGGGACTGTCCTTGTTGCGAGTGGGAGGTGCGGGCTATCAAGGAGACCCTAGTGAGAGCCTTATCTGTAATGGAAGAGGGGAACCCCCATTTTCTGAAAAATGAGGACATCTCCGATCATCTCGTATGGAAAACATCCTGGGAGTAGATGCGGCGTAGACGGAGGAATTGGGAGTAGTGGATAGAGTCTTTACAGGAAGCAGGGTGTGAAGAAGTCTAGATAGCTATGGGAGTCAGTAGGTTTGTAATAGATGTCGGTCAATAGTCTGTCTCCTGTGATGGAGACGGTGAGATTCAGAAATGGTAGGGAGATGTCGAAGATGGTCCAAGTGAATTTGAGTGCAGGATGGAAATTAGTCGTGAAGTTGATGAAGTCAGTGAGTTCTGCATGGGCGCAGGATGCAGCACCGATGCAGTCGTCAATGAAGCGGAGGTAGAGTTTGGGGATAGGGCCAGTGTACGCCGTGATTGTTCGACATGCCCTACAAAGAGGCAGGCATAGCTGGGGCCCATGCGAGTGCCCATAGCTACGCCTTGGTTTTGGGGGAAGTAGGAGGAGTCGAAGGAGAAGTTGTTGAGGGTAATGACCAGCTCTGCTAGGCGGAGGACATTATTAGTAGAAATTAGTACTGTAAGAGAAAATTGGACTTGGAGCTACTTTGGCAAGTGAAGGTTGTCAATAATAGAGCAAGGAGTGTCAGGGATGAGCAAGGAGTGTCAGGGATGCGCAAGGTCAGTGAGTGGAGCTCCAGTATTCCAAAGGCTATCACACTGCAGGAAGCGAGAAAGATGGGGAGCAGTGTGGCGATGGGTGGATTTGAAAACCAAGTTGAGAATCTTAAATGAGCTGGACTGGCCACACTCCACTGGTGGGCCACAAAAGAAGCCTCCACATGTCAAGCTGAAACATCGCTGATTCACTCCCTCCACGGATGCTGCTTGACCCGCTGAGTTACTCCAACAGTTTTTGTCCATCCTTGTCCATGTTTTTATGTCCATCCTTGCTCATTTGAAGAGTCGAACTACATCACTCTTTTCCATAGTCCTGCAGATTCTTCAGCTATATTTTACGCATTTTTTGTGATCTATCTACACTGACATAAAAGGTTGTGCATTCTAGATCCAAACTGCACCTTTGGTAAAACATCTGTCTCATCTAATTATTGACCTGTCTGCAAACTGTTTAACTTGTTTTACTCTCTCTGAATGCAGGTAATTAGCACAGGCTTGATGGGTCAGTGGTTGATGTAGTAGGTTTAAGTTTATTATTGTCACATGTCCCGAGATACAGTGAAACACTTTGTTTTGCATGCGATCCACACAGATATACTATATGTAGATACAATCAGTTCAAACTCAAATACAAAAGATAGAGCAAATGGGAAGATACAGATATAGTTCTCAGCATTGGAGCGCACCAGTTCCTTTGACCAAGTCCAATGTCTTCATTGGGGCAGAGGTGAATCAAACAGTACCCAAGCTTATGGAAGAAACATTCAGAAGCCTCATACCAGAGGGGAAGAACTTGTTCCTGAGGCTGGCGGACAAGCTTTCAAGCCCTATACTTCTGACCAGGATGGATGTACCAAGAATACATTCAAATCATTTTTTCAAATGTATTGAACTTTTGCCTATCGTGTTATCTATGAGTACTGTCTTTAAGGTCTGTTGAGCAATTAATTAATTAATTGTTACATTCTAGGTACAATTAATCACACTTGACTCTCTTTTGACATGTGTGAGGAGTTTTGAATTCTAAGTTTAATGAGAGTGTGATAGGGAAGTTTAGAATGGGTAAGTTAAATGGGTAACCAAGTCATTTCGACAGCAAATCAACTGAGGCAGGAACAGAGTCAATGTGATGTATGTGAAAGGTAGATGCTCTCATTCATCAGCGGATGTTCTTAATGATCTTCCAATGTCACTGGACTTAAGAAATTTCAACTTGTTACTTTTGCTGTATGTAAAATGTACCCAGATGAGCACACAGATATAACCCATTAGGCTGAATTCAATCCAAGGGTTAGGAAGTGGAAGCCACCGGTTGATTGCCAGCATGGAAAAGTGGGCAAAGTTGGCTTCTTTCTGTGCTATGAATTTCTTTGAATTGAGAAACAATTGAAGTTTATTTTTGTGTTTATTATACGCTCGTGTTTATAATTCACGTTGAATATTTTCTGGATAGTTGCCATTCATTTTCTTCTTTCCTCACCCCATATTTCTTGCCTGACATTTTCCTTTAATGT
>OY740783.1:113596327-113831327 GCA_963514005.1 Raja brachyura | reverse complement strand
TGCTCAGGCTTTTCTATTCCCTCCATGTGTGTCGTCCCTGCCTCAAACTGACGAGAGTAATCTTTAAAGTCTAATAGGTCTAAGGAAGGGTCTTAGACTGAAACATCACCTATTCCTTTTCTCCAGAGATGTTTTTGACTTGTTGAGTTACTCCAGCATTTTGTGTCTATTTTGAGTGATCTTTAAAATCAGTCCAGCTAAATGTAAGCTTTGTTCTAAGGTTTCAAGTAGTTGTGCATGACTGAACAAGGGTCCCGGCCCAAAATGTCACCTATCATGTTCTCCAGTGATGCTGCCTGACACGCTGAGTTACTCCAGCACTATTGTATTTTCTTTGTAAACCAGCACCTGCAGTTCCTTGTTTCTACTTCAGAGACTAGTACAGTTTGTGCTTAATATCTTAACAAAATATTATAAACAAATGAGTAAGTTGAGGTTAATGAGAAGAAGAAACAGAATTATTTCAAGGACGTTTTTTTTCCTCCTGGCACAGCAAAAGTTCCTGCAGTGATTAAACACCTAAAAAAAAGCCATTGTAGCAGCAGCTGGTGTCACAGCAGTGAGCAAAGACAAATTGCCTCCTTTAATCTGCAGTGTAAATGGAACACCATTTGTTTCTCAGCATGATTAACTTCGGTTATCATCTCTTTTGGCTTGATTTCACTGATGGACCAACGGTATAACTGTGATAAAAGTTGCTTTGGCATCAGTAGCTGCTTGCATTTATTTTAGGTTATAAATAGAGATATTGGGACAAAGAAAGGGATTGAAGAATGTTACAGGAACAGAGGTCGGGAAGTTCAGGGAGAGGATTTTAGAAATTTAGACCTGCTGGTGAACCTGTGTGGAATGTAGAAATGTTCTTGGTCTCCCCCTCGGTACCTGTGGCACACTGCCCAAGTCTGAGCTACTGCTGTGAAGAACTATGGGATGTTTTACAGAGTTGATGGTGCAAATGAAACATGCCAGTGATTAGAAATCTTTATTTCCAGTGGCCATTTCTGCATGGTCAGGTATCACAGGCAATTATGATAGGTTAAAAAAATAATTTCAGATGACAAAAAGCAAGTTGGCAGTTTGAAATGGGGCTTCTGATCACCTGGTGGATTCAAATGATAGGATTACAAGTCAATCAGCGCAAATACTCGGATAGTTTCTTGTATCAGCCAGGATTCTAATTAAGCAATCTGAATCTATTGCTGCTTAAATGTGACACAGCTTAAGATAAAGGATTGTACTTTTTGTACTGTTGAACATTGGATATAAGATTTGCTCATGAACTTTGACTGAGACATTTATTTGCAGAGATTGTAAATTTATACCTTGGAGTGCCTGTAATATATTTGTAGTTTCCCTCTTCTGGTATATTATCTGCCGAGAACAAGGTGATGGTTAAATATAACCATGTCCTATTCCATGTCTGAAGGAAGGGTCCCAATCCGAAACATCGCCAATCCATGTTCTCCTGAGATGTTGCCTGACCCGCTGAGTTAATCCAGCATTTGTGTCTTCTTAAATATAACCAAACATGGGATTTGGCAACTCAAACACCCAGGAACAAAAGAGATTATTAAAAAGTAGTTAACACTGCCCAGTCCATAACAGGTACTGACTTCCCCACCATCAAATGGAGCTATAGGAGGAGCTGCCTCAAAATCAGCCATCATCATCATCAGAGACCCATACCACCCTGGCCACACAGTCATTTCACTCCTGCTATCGGGAAGAAGGTACAGGGGCCTGAAAACTAACGTCAGAAACCGTTTCCTCCCAATGACTATTGAACACTACGAACCTCAACTAAACTCTGAACTACGAATTGATTGTACTCAGGACTTTATGTTTTGGTTTTGCGCTATATTGTTTTTAATTTATTGAATTACTTTTTGTTGTATCTACTGAGTACTATATTTCCATATCTATTGTTCTGCTGCGCGTAATAATTTAATTATTCTGTTTCGGGACATATGATAATAAAACACAATTAATTGACTCTCGATTGCATAGGATGCTTTTGAAAATAATTTAATATTTTCTTGTTCTGATGAACGTAATAAAAGATGACTGAAGATAGACACAATGCTGGAGTAACTCAGTGGTTCAAGCAGGATCTCTGGAGAAAAGGAATAGGTGACATTTCGGGTAAAGACCCTTCTTCAGACTGAGAGTCAGGGGAGACTGACTCAGTCTGAAGAAGGGTCTTGACCCAAAATGTCATATTTTTCTTTTCTCCAGAGATGCTTCCCGACCTGCTGAGTTAAACCAGCATTTTATGTCTAACTTTGGTGTAAGCCAGCATCACCTACACATAAAAATGACTGAATTGAGTTGTACCCATATTTATTCTGATTTATTTCATTTATTTATTTATATGGCCAGATTGAGGCGTGCAATTTGTAGAGAAAGTGAATACTATTGTTTTCTCAATTAAACTGCTTGAAGTAACAGTTAATAAGCTATTGGAATGCGAGTTGTGTATTTAGGTTTAAGGCCTCTGAGGTATGGAACTTATTGCCTATTTCTTTCTTTGTTCTAATCTTCATGTGCACAGCCACTTCCTTCCTGGGCAGAGATTTTATTTGTTCACTGAAAGTAGTGAACAATCATCAGTTCAGTTTGAAACATGATTTGTTCAACATAGGACAGTGGATGTAGCTACCCAATAAAGTGGCTTCTACTCAATAGCTTGAAAGAACTTATATTGTTCGTAATTATATAGCCAAACGTCACCACACCTACATAGAAGGTTAAAAGGTGGGTTGGCATTGAATAGAGTAAGTGATATTCAGATACTCATCAGCATTAAATGGTGGTGAGTTATTTTACATTATATAGATGTTATTATGCCTTTTTGGCTTGGTACCCTGACTCTGCTGTGGAAAGCATCAAAGGTGGTGGATGTGTTGTCGTGTGCAGTGCATTTACCTTCTAACTTTAACTTTCAGCCCCTAAGCATTGTTCAGCAACATGTTCTGTAAGTTGTGCAGCTAGCTAGAAGGTTGCAAGCACTATAACCCTACTTCACCTGTGCATGATCTAACTTAATCCCTTTTTCATATAAATTTGTCAACTGATCCCAAAATTCCTTAAAACCCACAGTAATACAGCATGGAAATAGGCTCTTCAGCCTAACGTGGCCACGCCAATCATCGTGCCCCATCTACACTAGTCCACCTGGCCCATGTTTGGCCCATATTCTTCTAAACCTATCCTATTCATGCACTTGTCCAAATGTCTTTTACATATTGTGTTAATACCTGCCTCAATTACCACCTCTGGCAGCTCGTTCCATAACCCACCACCCTTGGTGTAAAAAATAGTGCCCCTCAGGGTACCTGAGGGGGAGTGGGACAGTATAGGACTAGAGGTCATACCTTGAGAATTAAAGGATGTTAGTTTAGGAAGGAGATGAGGAGAAATGTCTTTAGTCAGAGGGTGGTGAATCTGTTGAATTCATTGCCACAGAAGGCTGTAGAGGTCAAGTCGGTGGACATTTTTAAGGCAGAGATAGATCATTGTTTTTTGATTAGTACAGGTGTCAGAGGTTACGGGGATAAGGCAGGAAAATTGAGTTAGGAGGGAGAGATAGATCAGCCATGATTGAATGGCGGAGTAGACTTGATGGGCTAAATGGCCTAATTCTACACCTATCACTTATGAGGGTTCCTATTAAATCTCCCCCCCCACCCCCCCCCCCCCCCTCACCTTAAACCTATGTCCTCTAGTTCTTGATTCCCCTGTTCTGAGTAAAAGATTCTGTGCATTTACCCTATCTATTCCTCTCATGATCTTATATACCTTCCACCCGTCAGCCTCCTGTGTTCCAAGGAATAAAGCCTGCTCAACCACTCCTTGTAGCTCAGGCCCGTGAGTCCTGGCAACACATTTCGACAAGCTTCTAGTCAGAGGTCTGTCTGCTTGTCTCGCTCAGTTACTCCAGCATTTTGTGTCTATCTTCTGAATAGCCTAAGTAGCTATTGGTAGCATTTGCCGGGTAATTACTTCTGTGAAGCAGCATGAAGCATTTGACTATATTAAAGGTGCAAGTTGTTGTAAATTTAATGAATGCGTTAAAGTTGCTTAGTTGTCTGCATTTTACAAGAGCAGTCAACTTTTCACGCGAAGCAAAGGAGACCCACTCTCTGCTGGCCCTGGGGCATGAAAATAATGGGTTTCTCCAGTAACAGTTAACAGAGAAACAAGTGGTTATGTGTTGGTGGTAAGTGTAATTCATGCCTCAAGCCTCCTGTTTTACTCTCGTAGGAACAAAAATTATAAAGCTGTCACTACAGTTGTGACTTGTGATTTTGGATCTGAAGCATTAAAAAAATGTTAAGGTCCAGTTGTATTTCATCTCTTGTATTCTCAGGGCATCACCACAGCCCTTGCAGCCAATGAAGCAGTTAAGAGACCATATAGCTTGGAAACAGGTCCTACTACTTTGACATAATGCTAACGTTCACTTGTCAGGGCAGATAGGTCCTCAACAGTGCAGTGGTTCCTCAGAAAATAAAAGCAAATGTAAGCACTCAACCCCTCAAGCTTGCCCTGTCATTCATTACGATCATGGCTGATCTGCCTCGAGTCTCCTCTCTTTCGTACCAGTTCCAAAAGCCTTCAGTGCCAATGTGCTCCCCCCTTGAGCGATAGCTGGCACCTGTGGGAGCTTCGTCTACTTCAAGCGTGGGCACACTGAACCACTACTGATAAATGAAAACAGAGGTGAAAGTGGCATGTGTCAGTGTATATGTGTCTGAAGTTGGACACAAAATGCTGGAGGAACTCAGCGGGTCAGGCAGCATCTCTGGAGAAAAAGGATGTCCCATAGTGAAATTCATTTTGCATATAATGCCGGCGCCACCATGTTTGGCGGCATTTCATGAAGTTCAAAGTCCCCGCCTGGCCAAGCATAGCTATGGTGTCCTCTGCTGCTGCTCCACTGCAGTCCACGCACTCGGCCTCTTGGAGCAACACCCGATCCAGCCGAGGCCCAGGCTGCTGCAGGGCCTCCTTCCGCAGCCGGTCTACTTACCGACCCTCCGTCCAAATACTTTGTTTCTGGGAGTCGGGCCTACCGGCTGAGTCTGCGGCGGGCCAGCTGGGCTTTCCGGGCGTGTTCTGGTCTGCAAAGCGGGTCCTCTGTCCGCGGTGGGCTGCCTGACTCGCTGAGTTACTCCTGCACCCTGTGTCTGTGGTATAAGCCAGCATCTGCAGTTCTTTGTTTCTACATTGTGTGTGTCTGCCTGTCTCTGTCTCTGTGTGTGTCTGCCTCTGGCTCTGTGTGTGTCTGCCTCTGTCTCTGTGTGTGTCTGCCTCTGTCTCTGTGTGTGTCTGCCTGTCTCTGTGTGTTTGTCTGTATGCATGTTTTAATTAGTGGGAAGGGATGCAGCCAACTAACCTAAGAATTGATTTTCGAATAAGGGGGAAGCGTTTAAAATATTTATAACATCTACATTGTCTGCAGATGTTAGTACTTTAAGGAATTTATTACTGGTGTGCAGTTATGAAAAGGCTAATTATTTTCTTGTTCAGTTGAACTTAATGACAGGCAGGTTAAATAATGAATGGAAGATCCAGCGTGGAATTTTCCCCACTCCATTCACTTCAGACCACACACCTGTGGCTGAGTAGATGCCTCGCGTCCAGCCTTGCTGCTATGTTTAAAGCTGCAGAATGTTTATTCTGCTTGTTGTTGGGACATTTTGAGACCTGCCATGATTAATGCCTGCAGAGATCTGAGAATGCAGAAAGCAGTTGACAGGTTGATTAATGTGCCCAAGAATAAAAATAAAATAGTAGCATTGCACACCTTTACTTTTAGCTGTTTAACAGTTGAGGCTTGTGCTATGGGTGCATGAATTTAGAACAATGCAGCATAGAACCACTGTATCTATGCCGAACACAATGCCAAGTTAAACTCATCTCCTCTGCCTGCACAAGGGCGACACAGTGACACAGCTGGTAGCGTTGTTGCCTCATGGCGCCGGAGATCCAGATTCGATCCTCACCTCTGGTACTGTCTGTGGAATTTGCACATTCTCCCTGTGACTGTGTGGGTTTTCTCCGGGTGCTCCAGTTTCCTCACACTCCCAAAGATGTGTGGGGTTGTAGGTTAATTTGCCCTAGGGAGTGGATAAGAAAGTGGGATAACAAAGAACTAGTGTGAAGGGATGATCAGTGGTCTCTCGGACTTCGTGGGCTGAAGCGCCTGTTTTCATGCTGTATCTCTAAACTAAAATCCATGTCCCTGCGTATCCATGCGATTATCCAACAGCCTCTTATGCACCGTTATCAAAACAGTCTCTACCACTTCCCCAAGCACCACTACCCTGTGCAAAATAAAACTTGTCATGCACACCTCCTTTATCTGTTACCTTAAACTTGACCTCTAGTTAGAAGCAGGTTTTCAAATAGTTAAGTTACAGTAAGTTTCTCTGCAACATTACGCTTTGATAACAAATTGATGGCGGTTTTCTGCTATAATATTTGTCCCCAACATATTATTGCCTTTGAAAGTGAAGAGGAAGATATTGTTAAATAACAACAAGGATATTGTCCTCCAGACAGATGAATGCGGTGCTGACATCAGGCTTTACTCTTCATGACTAAGTGTCGAGCCTCCAGGGTTTTGAACAGTCATCTTAACTGGCATTCCTGTGCAGTCTTGGGTGAATTCAGCACTGCCAGAGATGCAGTCTTTTGGATGAGAGCTTAATCCGAGGCCATTCTCGGGGAGTGCAAAAAATTCCATGGCACTACTCAGTCATAAAATCATTGTGGCACAGAAGGAGTCATTATGGGAGAACAAGGAAAAAAAGAAGTGATTTCACCACTGAAAAGCATTAATCCCCACTGAAAGTAAATTGGCCTCATGATATCACTTTGCTCGTTTGGGAATTTGTGTTTCAATCAGATGGTGAAGATCTTTCATTATAAAATAAACCCTTTGCTTTACTCTACTTCAGGATGTAACATTAAAGAAATCCGATGACATTCTTGAGAAAAAAGCAACATAGATATTTGCCAGTGACTTGGACAACAGTAGGCCCTCTCAGCATCATCTAATTTAGAGTGACGTCTGAAAGCCTGTTTGCTTGTTCATGCCTTGTAATTTTTTTGTAGTCCTGCAGTTATCTCGGGGTAAGGGTGGAAATTCACAGTTGAGCAACAGTAGCCTATTGTTTAATATCCATGCGTAATACTTGCATGGCTTTGATCGCAAAGCCGTGGAACATTACCCATTTCCGTTCCTCCCAACAGTATTTAGAAAATCGATTTTAGTTTTTTATGCTGTAAATCCAAAGAGCTTGTAAAGATTAGCTGTTGTCTGAATGAGAGGCTGATTCTAATACACAAATTGGCCAGTTCTGGACTATAGATTGCAGTCAGGGCTAACGCACAAAGCCCAAATCTCGTCTGGGGCTTTTGTTGCTGATGTAGGGTAATTGACAGAATTCTCCTTTAACTCATTGTTTTCAGGTGAGGCAATTTCACCCTTCAGTTGTTTGTATTTGAGAGCATTTCAGCCACTCCCTGTACATTCCTCCTCCCAGTTGTGTGAGGTGGAGGGGAGATGACTGAATTTAAGGCTATTGGTTCAAAGGCAAATAAGCAAGCAAACATCTGTGAGAAATATGCCAAATACAAAGGCTTTTTGAAGCATGAACTGATGTAAAAAGACAACATGCTTCTATTTAAAAATGGACTAATGGCAGACAAAGGACCGAGTTTTATTATAAGCCTTTGTTCACCATCACCTGATTTGTAGGCCTTTGACAAGTAAGAAACAACATATTTTTCTTTGGTAGAGTGCTAGAAAGCAGGACAATGCCACGTACATCATTAGCAAACATCTGAATATGCTGATAAAAAAGTAATGACAGTAAATACAGGGATGAATTTAGAAGAGAATTTTTAAGTGCATCCATTTTTTTAAATAATCCACAATCTGTCCTTAAAAATTGCAGTGAACTACTTGGTAAGTTGGATACATAGAGGTTGTGACTTAAGATCATCCCTGATAGAATGACTTGCAATTAATTCAATAAAGGCGAGTGTGGTTTGTGGTATTTTTATTTTGGTTAGACCCAACGCGGGTCGCCAAGTTGCCCTTTGCCCCGGTGTTTCAGTTTGTTTTGCAGGCTACCCAATCAAATCAAATTATACCACGCATAAATACAATTAAGCCAAATTTAAGTACAATAGGTAGAGCGAAGGGAAGGGTACAGAGTGAAGTATATAGTTTAAATATCTACTCTGAAGAAGTAAATAATAGCTTTTGCACACAAATGGACCTTTCAGGCATCTCTTCTAAGCAGCTGTTCGTCGTTCACAAGAAGGTTCAATAATTACCTTCTAACACTCGGTAATTTCTCCTTTTTCAATGTTTCCCAATTTTATCTGGCTCCAGGCACACATTGAAACTTTCTGCAGCACACCTTTACCCTCACCACCCTAACGTACCATGTTTTTGAATATTTAAAGCAATTATCAGTGTTAAATTTCGCTTGGTCCTAACATAAACTAAATGTGGGTTTTTTTGTTTCTGATCAAGTACCTTGCCTTAGGTTCTTTTATCAGTCTGCATTGTACCATCTATTTGTAATCTGAAAAAAAACTGCTGATGCTGGGAATCTGAAACAAAATGAGAAAAGGCTGGAAGAACTTATCAGGTCTGGCAGCTTCTGTGAAAAGAGAAATAGTCTGCATTTTTGGCCTGTAATCCTTTGAGTGTTTCTGCTTTTCTTCTGTGTTTTTAATTTTTATATATTTTTGTAGTTTTTTCAATATGATCCTTTAAACATTAAAAAATAATAATTCTTGTTGACAAGATGATTATTTGATTGTAAGATGTGGTTTATTTAGAACTATGGCGTGCCTTGAAGCACCTGAGACCAAGTGGAAAGTTGGTTCACTGGAAAACAAAAATGTATTATGCAAATAATACTCAGTAGCGTCATTCTTTCTTTTGACTTTGGTGTGCCCACATTCACCTTTGCTGATGTAAGTAAATGTGGCAGGATCAGAATAGTATCTTTTCAAATATATTTAATTTTCTTTTTGCCTATTTAAAATCCACCACTTCACTGCTTGTGCTGTAACTCAGTGTAATGCCTTTTTGATTACATTCATTAGGCTGCAGGCTGATGTCTTGCTTTGTATTCCAGAGCGACACAGAACACAATTCACATTTCTGCCCATAAATTAATGCCTGGAAATCATACATTTATTCTTTTTTTTTACATCTTTCTATTTTTCACACTGCACGTGTTTTTTTTTGTTAGCACACCATTGGTAAAACACTCATAAAGAGTATTGTAGCAAATTATTATTTTGTTTTCCTTGCTAAAAATTAGTATTGTTGCAACTCGTGTAATTAATGAATGATTTGTGAATTTGTGCCTCTAAAGGTTGTGGATTTCCACTCCACTATCCCATTCCCGAGGTTTGGATGTAAATTGCCATTGCCGTTATGATTGAGACGCAGTTAACGTCACTAAAACAGATGAACTGGTTATAACACTTTGTAGCTTTGCGCAAGTTGGTTGTCCCCATAATTTACATTAAAAACATCAGTGTCTGCAAAGTTATTGAGATGTCATATGGTGAAAAGTACTGTACTGTTTTTTTGCTTGAACCAAGTGCAACAACACAGTCCTAAAAAATGCACGTAATGAAGAAGTCACCACAGAAGTGGTAACTATCTAATAATTTATGCCATGAACTAAATAATTGTTTTGTATAATGACATAGGATCCTATTCAGTCCATCAGATCCATGCCAACTCCTAGGGCTGAAATCCCATTGGTCATATTTCCCCTTCTTATTTCTCTGTACTCTTTCAATTTATTCTCTCACCCTTGCCTGTCAATTGTTTGATTTTTATGATTAACGTATACAAAAGATTAAATAGCAGTAGAGGCATTCCCCAACTTAAGTTATAGGCGACTTACATAAACTTGCACTTAAGTAAGCAATTCCTTAAGCCCATGGTCTCCACGTTGGAGCTCCCACCTAGTCTCTGAGTTGACTAGTAAATTAGTGTGTGCGTGGTAACACTTCCGTTTCCGGCCTACGTAACACCTGACTTACGCACGGGTCCGTGGGACAAAATCCATACATGAGTCGGGGAGCATCTGTAACTAACTAACTAACCTGAACATTTTTTGGGATGTGGAAGTGCATTGGAGCACTTAAAGCTCGCCTGTCGTGGAAAGACCGTACACTCAATGTCAGGAATGAACCCCAATGCCAGTAGCTGAGACAGCAGCACTAACAGCTGCATCACAGCACCGCCCTATGGTTCTATTCACAGGTGTCTTTGCTGTGAAACATTGTCTGCCCCGATGCACAGTTTAAGATTCTCCATTATAAACAAGAAGGGAACCGACTATGAGTATGTTTTAGAAAGCGTTTAAATAAAATGATTGAAACGAGGCCAAGGACATTCAGATTTAAACAAACAGTTGTTGGACTTTACAAAACCATTACTGCACTATGTAATGTTTTATAATAGGATTACAGATGGTTCCCAATCTAGATTTGCCAGATCGAGCTGAAATTTAAGTCGGTGCAGATACAGTGAGAAGGCCAGGATAGTAGATCAAGTGGCTTCATGGAAGGAAGCAGAGGGTGATGGTGAAAGGTTGCTTTTCTGACTGGAGGCCTGTTGACTAGTAGCATGCTTCAGGTGTTGGTGCTAGGCCTTTTGCTGTTTGTGGTTTATATCAATGATTTGAATGAAATTGCACAAGGCATGATTAGTAAATTTGCTGAGTTATTCACCACAGAAACCGGCTCTTCGGCCAAACTTGTCAATCCCAACTAAGGTACCATTTTGAGCTAATCCCATTTGCCTGTGTTTGTTTAAAATATCCCTCTAAACCTTTTTTGTGATGAACCTTTCCAGATATCTTTGAAATGTTGTAATCGTATCCACCTCTTCCACTTCTACTTACAGCTTGTTCCATATATCTATAACCCTTCGTTGAGGGGAAAAAAAATCCCCTCTCATCTTTAAACCTATGCCATCTAGTTTTAGACTACCCCATCCTGGGAAAAGCCTGTGATCATCCACTTTATCTGTGCTCCTCGTTAATTTATAAACCCCTAGTAGGTCATCCCACAGATTCATGTGCTCCAGGGAGAACAGTTCTAGCCAAAGATAGACAAAAAGCTGGAGTAACTCAACAGGACAGGCAGCATCTCTGGAGAGAAATAACCTATTCCTTCTCTCCAGAGATGCTGCCTGTCTCGCTGAGTTACTCCAGCTTTTTGTCTATCTTCGGTTTAAACCAGCATCTACAGTTCCTTCCTACACACTTCTAGCCTATCCAGTTTCTACATATTGCCCAAACCATCCAGTCTTTGTAACATCCTTGTAAATCCTAACCGCAGTTTTTCCAGCTTAATTACATCCTTCCTTTAGTGTGGCAACCTGAACTGTTAATCATATTCCGGGTGCGGTCTCAACATCGTTTTGTACAGCTGAAACAAGACACTCCAATCTCATACTCAGTGCCCCGTCCAATGAAGGTTAACATGCCATACACGTTTTTACCATATTGTCTGCTTGTGTCACCACTTTCAGGGAATTATGTACTTGCACCCCTAGTTTTCTTTGTTCTACAAAATATCCCATGCTCTGCCATTCACTGGTTATGTTCTGCTCCCCTTTTACTTCCCAAATGCATTCCTTTGCCTTTTTTCCCCAGTTGATCTAAATCCTGTCAATAGTTAAGAGTGTTTAATTTTCATTTGTACCAACAGTGGAACATCAATTCTTACTTGCAGCAGGATAACAGACCTGTAAACACTAAACGCATAGGTAACGTCTAATAAACAAAAAAATGCTCGTGCAAAAAAGCCCAAAGTCCTGAGTGCAACCAAAGATAGTCCATAGTTCATTGTTTAGTCAGAGTTGTGAGGTGTTCAAGAGCCCAATGATTGTTGGGAAGAAGCTATTCTTGATCCTAGTGTTATAACGTTAGACAACCTTCTTCACTGTCCACCATACCCCCAATATTGGTGACATCCACAAAGCTACTAATCATACCACCTATATCATCATCCAAATAATTAATATCTGTGACCAACATCAGTAAACCCAGCATCCATCCCTATGGCACACTCTGGCACACGCCTCCAATCAGGTAAATCTCCCTCCTTACCACTCTCTAACTCCTTCCACTTGGCAAATGCTATATCCAGTTGGCTAGCTCACCATGGATCCCATGCATTCTCACCTACCCTTTGGGACTTATCGGTAGCCTTGCTAAAGATTGCACTGAATGGTATCTTGCGTCATGCACCTCCAGCATTTTCACATACCTCCCTGCCCCCACCTTCTCTTTATACATAGCAACCGTTTATTTTATTCTGTGGGTAAATGTGAGAACTCGTGTCAACACATGACAACCCCACAAATAGCACCTTGGTGAATTTATCCTATCTGCGATGCTATTTTGTTAATTTAAAAACACTGATTGTTATAATTTCCTCTCATTCATGCAAAAAATGTAACAAAGAAACGTACATTTTGGTGAGATGCAGAAATTTGTATTTTAACCCACTATGGAGAGTAGTCTGGTTACGCTTCTGTACTTAAGAGTTCATTACGGCCAAGCTGCGTGATCTCAAAAATGTTACATAGAAGAAGGCAATCTTTTAATACTGGACCCTCGGGGAATGCTAGAGTGGCAATATCCAATTTGAGGAGAGACAGAACAAAAGTGGATTCCAAGGATAACTGAGAGAACTCTTTGTGAAGCGAAGTTGGTCACAGGCAGATCACATCAGTCATCTTTTGTAGTTGTGAAGAGCGTATTCAGTCAGCAGGATGTTTGCGCATTGAATAAGCCCCATGTGACATCAAGAGGCATCTTCGCTTTTAATTAAGTTAGGAGCAGTCAGTTCCCATGAGAAGTTACTCCCTTCTCATCAGGTCCAGAGAGGATGATTAGGCAACACATGCTATCATCCAAAACTAATTATTTTAAAATAATCAAACTAAGAAAACATTTTGTGTGGAATAGAATGCAAATCACTGGAAAATAAAAGCTGATGATTCTAGAATCCACGTCAGAACTCCAATGCATTCTGTTTACAGTTTGAATAGGTAGCTCTTGGGAGGTTTGTTTTGTCATATTTATGCCAATTGAGTTTTGAGGTCACAAGATCTTTAGTGCAGAACCAGATGTTCCACATGGTTGACAGGTCATTATCTCATCAGTGCTATTGAATCCATGTCAGAAATGCAATGCAGACACAAGGAACTGCAGAGCTGGAACCTTGTGGTAACTCCAGCACTTTATGTTCAGAACAGCCATGATGGGAAAGCATTACAGAGTTGATGTTAGAAACTAGGCATTGCAGTGTGGTGCTCCCACAGATATGGGCATTCCAGAATGAGATCATGAGGAATTCTCTCATGAGGACTTCCCCAGGAGCAGTCTCATTCTGGAACACCCATATTTCAAAATTGGCCACGAGGAGTCATCCGTGTGCACTCTCAGGTCTGCAGTGTCACTTGTCGAAAGGGGTAAATCAGTTAGGCCCTCAACCCGTTTCTGTTAAACATAATCCTTAAAGATCTGATGAAGAGAAATATTTTCTTTCCAGATTTCAGATAAACAATTGAGCAGCATTTGCTGAAGAAGACTTGTAGCACATATAGTGCCCTATGTGCAGTAGTGTTTCCTAATTTTACCTGAAGGCTTCTCTTTAATCTTCAATTTACCAGTCAGTGGAAATCTGGCAGAAAAAAGGATGGATTGTGAGTTTTATTTTCCTTTTAAAGTTTTGACATTTAACATTAAGCACATTTTTTCCACCATTGACTGAGCATTATTGTTCAAGAATCATCTATTTGGGGCATTCTCCAAGAGAATGCTTACTGAATGTTGAAATCAAATTAATTTGGATGGTTATCAGAGTAGTAATTTGACACGGCTAGCAAGACAGTTAGAACAGTTTTAGATTGGATGCAAGATAGTTTTGTGGTAGACATATAAAGTCTTCCTGTTTGCTGGACTCCAGGCTCATTTAACCAAGGGAGATTATAACTATGGAGATCAAATTAAATAAAAGGGCAAGAAAGGGCACTGCAAATAAGGTGATTAAAAATGAGGGGAAGAAATTGGAGGCAGGGAGAGTGATTGAAAAAAAAAATTACACTGCTATAACGAGAATGTCTTCGAACTGTAAAGAGAATGTCTTGGAGTCAAGGGCATAAACTAGTTGGAATTTTTGAATGAAGCTATTAAAAAAAATCAAATTGTCGTTATAGATGCAGTTGGTTTGCAGTCCCAACGACTTTTATTGTCGTGCCAACAATTGAAAAGTTCTTCCTTTCTTGGTTTCAGGATCTTTCCGTTTCAAGGATACAAACTCTGCACGTGCAAGCTTGTAGACTTCTTCACTTCTTGTGGCAATAGTGTTGTCTCATAATGGTTGGCCAGGAGAGGCTTGGCAAGCACCAATGGGATCTGAATTCAATCCATTTGAATACCAAGCATGGGAAAGATTGGAGTCTGCTGGACTGGCAGTGACTTTTCATTTATCCCGTGATGACTTGGTTTCTGTTGTGCAGTGGTTTTGGGAGCGGAGTGAAATCTGATCTCCTACCTTCAACTCAAGTGGAAGAGCAATATAAACGCTGAATTATGTGCAGACTTGCATCTGGTGTGTTGTGAGCACAAAATATAATTTGAAATATGAGTGAGGAATACCTCAAAACTGTTAGGAAAGTGAGAAATATGCAATATGTTGAACGGGCTTAGAAAATAACTTTTTCTGTTCATACTTAGCCCTGGTCATTATCCATTACAAGCTTTTTTTGGCTGTCTATTTTGTTGCCCAGGCCTTTTGGTGCAATGTTAAGAATGGGCGCCCACGTTGCCAGTGTGTGGGGGTGAGCAAACCCATATTAGGATCAAGGATATAAGAGAGAACCTTTGGAAACTGGAGAACCTAAAGTTATTATTTGCGAACTGTGAGATTTAAGGTCCCCAGTTTTTTTTTACATCACTCTGCTGTGACGTTTCGCATCAACTTGTAACTTCATCTGATTGCTCTGTACACAGTACATGTGAAATAATGAATTTGTGGTCCATAGCTACTGCTAGTACATTTGTGCACACTTTGACTTACTGTGATTTTTACCGTGCTTTCTACTTCCACTGCGGTTCTACAAATGAGCAAAATAGTTTCTCTTGAGCTGTATTTGCATAACAGCCGCAATGCCCACACAGTGTGATTTCTCTACACAATGAGGTTTTGGTGGTTAAGTGAATTGGGGGTAGGTTGGAAGTTCCTATCAGCCTGTAATGAAGATTTGCATCAGCAAAGACAGTGAACATACTGCATGTGCGTTGGAGACACTGCTCAACAGCAAATGTTATTTTCTTTATATTTCTTTCCAGTGGGCATTGACTGCCCTTCTGTCCTGTCCCTACATTCTTGGTGCTTAGTGAAGTGGGGTTGAGGGGTGCCTGGGCCATGGATGGGTCTTAAAGAATCCTGTCAATGAATTTCTGAATCCTTCAGAACCCGGGCCTCTGGTACTGCCTACCTAGAGTTTTCACATTTGTACTGTGGCCACGTGGATTTCCTCTGGGTTCTCTGGTGTCTCCCCATATTCTCAAAGACGGAGGTTGGTTAATTGGCGGTTGTTAATTGGTCCTAGTTTGGGTGAAAGGTAGAAGATCCAGGATGTCTAGAGGGACATTTGAGCAAATTCTACAGGGGAAATAAGTGGTGAAATCGAGCTGATGGGAATGCTTCAAGTGCTGGAAAAATGTGGTTAGTACGACCGGAACTGCAGTCTAAACAATGTTGCACATTGGGAGGTCAAATGGAAAAGGAAAGTATACAGCAAATTGCAGGATCCTGGGGTGATATGCAGAGGTATTTTGGGGTGCAACTCAATAGCTCCGAGAAAGTGGCAGCATAAATAGATAGGACGGTAATAAGGCATATGGCATATTTGACGTCAACATTTAAGACATTGAGCATTAAAGACGGTAAGTGATATTGTAGCTGTACAGAAATTTGTTTTGGCCACATTGGGAGTTTTGTGTGCAGTTCAGGTCACCGTGTTACAGGAAGGATGTGGAGGCTTTGGATAGTGTCCAGAAGAGATTCACTATGAAGTTGCCTGGATTAGAAAGTCTACAATGAAGACTGGTGTTAATCAGGGCTGCATCATATTCCGCACACTTCTGCAATCTTTCTTGTTTCCCTGCAGTTCTATCTTCAGAATAAATGGGAAAACTGTCGAATCTATAATGACTACTCTTCAGAATCAAGGTCACCCACACCTTGGTAATCAAGCTGCAGTATGCAAATTACATTTGAATTTCTGTACTCTTAAAGATTCTACTCCAAACCATCATTGACTCGCTCACTGAAGCATATTGAGAGGATGAGTATTGCGATCACCATCTGCAAGATGAATGGCCTCTACCAATCTGTTCTGTTGTGAGAGGCTGCCGTCCGCAACAAGACCGTTAAATGTGGGCCATTTTTCTTACATACTGCTCAGTGAAGGTAGACACTAATGATGAAATTCATCATTGCTTTCAATGAGCCACCAAAATCTTTGGTTGATTAAAGAAAAGGGTACTTGAAGATCAAACCTGACAAAGAAAACATAGTCTCTAGGGCAGCAGTGATCACTGTCCTCATGTCCTTTTCCAGGTCACAATTCTCAGCATTGAGCCCCAGTGCCACCGGGCAGGCCACTCTGTTCTTGTACAGATACAAGGAACTGCAGATGCTGGCTTACAAAAAAAAGACAAAGTGCTGGACTAACTAAGCAGGTCAGATAGCATGTCTGGAGAACATAGGTGATGTTTTGGGTCGAGACCCTCTTTCAGACTCTTATTATGCCCAACGCCAGACTCTTGAAACAGAGGCACCATTTATGGAAAATAGTGTCTCTGTCATGGGAAAAGATTATTAAATGAGCAACAGAAAAGAATGAAGGATGTGTTTAAGAACTTCTTCGGGGAGGGGGATGCAAGGGATGCAATGACCTTAGTGGGAATCTCTGGAACATAAGACACAGTGGAGGAGGAGCTTTGGAATGGTGCTGAGATATTTGAGTTCATGCATCAGAAGCACACTAGTTCTACACATGTGGTGGAAGGAGCATTCCATCATGCAAGTTGTCTATCTGTTTCCCCATTAGGTGCTCCTGCCCCATCTGTAGAGCAACCAGCAGTTCCCACAATGTTCTGATCATTCATCTCAGAAGCCATGAAACTGAGGTGGAAGGCATTTTCCTCAACCCTGACAGACTGTCAAAGGAAATTATGACTTTCTTTTAACCTTATGTCAAAAAAATCAACAAATCTGTCCTTGTGTGCTCTGCATTCAAACTAGATGCTGAGACTATCTGACTGCAGAAGCAACTGATCACTGTCTATCTTCATTCTCTTACTGTACTGACGGATTGAGATTGATCTCTACGTCTGAGGTTGCACTTCCATAAAAGATGGGTATTCAGCTGCTTGTGAGGAGAAAATCCAAGAACTGAACTTTGAAGTAGAGTACTTTTTAAAAAGTTAGAGCCATAGAGTAATACAGTGTGGAAACAAACCTTTCAGTCCAAATAGCTCACGCCGACGAGCATGTCTCATCTACACCAGTCCCACCAGCATGTGTTTGGACCTTATCCCTCTAAACCTGTCTCATCCATGTACCTGTCAAAATGTTTTTTAAACGTTGCAATAGTACTTGCTTCAGCTACCTCCTCCAGCAGCTCGTTCCATACACCCACCACAACTTTATGTTAAAAAAAAAGTTACCCCTCAGATTCCTATTAAATCTTCCCCCACCCCCACCCCCCAACTTAAATCTTGTGGTGTATTGTACACAGTGTTAAAGTTGTGTTGTAATTGGGTGCTAACTCTTTCAATTCTAGTAGCTGAATTTCATAATTTCAAAGCATCTCAACTCTTTACCAAGATTGAGTTATCATTGTTACACAAATGCTAATTTTCCAGCACTTTACCAATAATAATAAACCTTACTGTTACACAATTTAGATATCAGCAAAATATTGGCCAGAATACCAAGGATGATCCTTTTCCATCAGAGACGGACATCCTTTTCGCAAGGAGGATGTTTGTCATGGGTTGGGAGGAAGGGGATGAGGTGTGTCCAGAGCATGGGTCACATTCTAAAAAAAAATGGGAGTACTAAGGACTTAGATGGGAAGTATCTTCACTTAACAGGTGAGAACCTGTGAACTTCTCGTCCACAGAGGTTGGTGGAGGCACGCTCGCCGAACACTTGAAAAGGAGCCAGACAGATTTTTTGATGCGGGGAAAGAGTGATCGATAATCAGCATGGTCTTGGTTGGCCGAAGGGCCTGTTTCCATGCTATATCTCTAAAGAAAACTAAACAATCTCCAGCACTGGAGGTCAGCATTGTTTAGTTTAAGACACAGCATGAAAACAAACCCTTCATCCATCGTGACCACACTGAACATCAATCATCCGTTCACACTAGTTTTTCGCTAAGCCACTTTATAATCCACTCCCTGCACACTTGGGCAATTTACGGAGGCAAATTAATCAACAAACCCAGGATGTGGGAGGAAGCCGGATCACCCAGAGCAAACCCATGCAGAAGAAACCCACAGACAGCACCTGAGACCAGGGTCGGACCCAGGTCTATGGCGCTGTGAGGCAGCAGCTCTACCAGCTGCAACACTGCTGCATTGATTGCACTGAATGATGGAGCAGGCTCTCGTGGCCAAATTACCTTCTTCAGTTCCTATTTTCAACGTTTGTGTTTTTAAAACGTGGCTGTGGTATCTTTTAGCAGATTTTGCCTTGATTTGATAGTTTGAAAGACAGTACTGCTGCTTGAGGTACACTCCTTCAGCACTGCAATGGGAATGGCTCCATCGTTGTGTATAATGTTGGTGGGCAAGTTCCCTTTGGGTGTTGTAAGCTGTGGATGTGTGCCCAACAAAACGTTTAATTGGAAACACAAGGAACTGCAGCGCTGAGGTAGTGAGCACAATGTGCTGGAAAAACTCAGAGGCTCAGGGAGCATCTGTGGTGAGAATGGTCATGCGACATTTCAGGTCAGGACTCTTCTACATACTCAGGATTGTCACTGAGTAAACGGAAGCTAAAGTAGGGCCGCTGCACAAAACGTCGCCTGTCCATTTGCTCCACAGATGCTGCCTCACTGAGTTTCTGTAGAACTTTGTGTTTTGCGAAAAGCTTTCTTTCTTTGTCTATGGCTAAGAGGGCTGAATACGGGAAGGATGCAAGGCATTCAGATTAAAATTCTCTTTTCAATAGGCTAGAGCAAAAAATATTGCGTAGCTCCAGCCAGACTGGATGTTGAGCCCTGATGTGAAATGTCCATTTGACTGTGTAGCGGGAGTGCTCCACTTAGCCCTAGCCAATGCAATGCATGTGCAAACAGGAGCCAAAATAAAATGTGTAAAAAGGGTACATTTAAGTTGTGTTGATGTATGCCTGTAGTGTGGCATGAAATTCGATAATTAAGTAAATCCAGTAAAATCACAGCACAGATTGGAGCATTGCATGAGCTCCCAGCAGCAAGCTGTTACCTTGCTTTACAGGCAGAAGAGCTAAGTCAAAGTCCTGAGCAGCACGGTTGAAAACATGATTAGTTTCAGAGCTTTTGAAATATCCCAGATGTTGTTGAAAATGTAAGGTGCCAAAGGAATATCATTTTTTTGCTAAATTGGTTTAAAATAAAAAACTTATTAAAAAATGGCATTTCAAATGATTAGAAAAATATCAGTCTATATTAGCTAACCCCGAATTTAATTAGTGTTGCTCAAAAGATTTAATTGAGCATCTGCCTTGATTAACATGCAAGATTCATGCTGATTAAGAAGCGTGTTAGAGCTCATGAAATTGTAAAGAATCCTTTGTATCTGCTGCAAGCTAGTTTGCTGAAGGGCCTTATTAAGATGCATCATGAAACATTGGAAAATCAGTCTTAAGACAAATTTCATAAGTTGTCACCCTCAAATTGTATGTGCAGAGGTGTCATTGGCAACCTGGAACAATAAATGGAAGTTGTTTGATCGCAAGTTGTCCAGTTAAAACAAAACAGGGCGACACGATGGTGCAGCGGTAGAACTACTGCCTTACAGCGCCAGAGACCCGGGTTCGATCCTGACTAGGGATGCTTGTCTGTTCGGAATTTGTACATTCATCCCGTGACCTGCGTGGGTTTTCTCCGAGATCTTTGGTTTCCTCCCACACTCCAAAGATGTACAGGTTTGTAGGTTAATTGATTTGGTATAAATGTAAAATTGCGTAGTGTATTGTCAATGTGCAGGGAGTAGACTCGGTGGGCTGAAGGGCCTGTTTCCATGCTGTATCTCTTTTTTTTAATTTTAAATTTTATTTTATTAGAAGTACAGGAATATGGCACCAAGGTGCCTAATATATATTGACATATTACATTTTATGTACAGCTTTTTTTAATAATGAAAAAGAAAGAGAGAGAATAGATAATAAAAGATAGAGAAACGGGATATATAGTGTGTGGGAAAGAAAAAAGTGTGAAAGAAGAAAGTTGAGAAAGAAAAAGAAAGAAAAATAGTAGAAAGTAAGAGATTAAGGAGATTGTTATCTATATTCTTGACCATCCCTCACCCAATCCTGAAACAGTTAGCTTCTACGGTTTTAGCACCATATGCTTCCAAAAAAAATCGACAAATGTAGACCAACTCGTTAAAAATTGGTCTGATTTATCTATTAGGAGGAATCTCATTTCCTCAAGATGTGCAGTGTCCAACATGTTTGAAATCCACATTTTAAGCATTGGTATGGCTGTATTTTTCCAAAAGTTAAGTATGTTTTTTTGCCATTGTTAACCCATAATAAAAAAATAAATTTTGAGATGAGTTCAATTTATTCCAATCTTCCATTACTCCAAATATAATCATTTCAGTATTAAGTTCCATTTTTATCTTAAATAATTTTATAAATATTTCAAAAATATCACTCCAGAATTTATAAAGTTTTATGCAGGAGACAAAAGAGTGTTTTATAGTTGCATTTTGGGATAGACATTTATCACAAATGGGGGAAGTATTTGGATAGAATTTATTCAATCTAGTTTTTGAGTAATATAATCTATGTAAAATTTTAAATTAAATTAAATCTTACATTAATCGTACATTTGTGTATATGTATCAAATACTTTTCCCATGTTTCCTTTGTAATTTTTATCATTAATTCTTGTTCCCACTCTTCTCTAAGTACCTCCACGCTGTATCTCTAAACTAAACAAATTGAATTTCACCAGAAGAATGAAATGTACAGACAATGTCTGTGAATTGAGCTATGTTTATGTGCATCATTGACAAGTCCATTGGTTATTGCCTTACAGAAGGTGGTGGTGAGCTGCCACCTTGAACCATTATAATTCTACAGGTGAAGATATGGAATTACCAGATTTAGATCCACTCACTTGAATGGTCAGGTCGTCAAGAAGGCTTTCAGTGGTCATGAAGGCTTTTGGAACATTGGGCTTCATCAGTCAGAGTATTGAGATAGAAATTGTGAAGTCACCATGTCATAGGAAAGATGTTCTCAAGCTGGAAAGGGTACAGAGAAGATTTACGCAGCTGTTGACAGGACTCGAGGGCCTGAGCTAAAGGGAGAAGTTGAGCAGGCAAGGACTTTATTCCTTGGTGCACAGGTAGATGAGGGGTGATCTTAAAGAGATAGCTCTTCTCCTTCAACACCTGCAGTAAGATGCTGCAGATGTTCTATCAATCGGTGGTAGCCAGTGCCTTCTTCGACGTCGTGTGCTGGGGCAGTAGGGCGAAGGCTGAGGACGCCAATAGGATTAACAAACTCATTAGGAGGGAGTTGGATTTATGGGAGGTGGTCTTAGAGGAGAGGAGGCTCCTCAAACTGCGGAGCATTTTGGACAATACAGCTCACCCCCTCCATGACACACTAATCAACCTGAGGAGTACCTTCAGCAACAGACTGGTTCCACCAAGATGCAGTACAGAACGCCACGGGAGATCCTTCTTCCCTGTGCTATCAAACTGTACAACTCCTCTCCCTTCTGTCATGGGTTATTCTGATCCCCTCCCCAATCTTTCCACATCCCCAATCCTTTCCACGACACTTTAATATCATGTTTTATGACAGTTGGCAGATCAATTCCCCTCCTGGGATAAATAAATTTGTATCGTAACATGATCATGAGAGAAATAAATCTGGTAAATGCACATAGTCTTTTGCCCAGAGTAAGGGAATCGAGAACCAGAGGACATAGCTTTAAGGTGGGGGGGGGGGGGAACTTGAAGGGTATATTGAACAAAGTGCCAGAGGAGGTTGTTGAGGCAGGTACTAGCATAATTGCTAAGAGATATTTGGATAGGTACATGGTAGGATAGGATTAGAGGGTTATGAGCCAAGCATGGACAGGTGGGACTAGTGTAGACAGGACATGTTGGTTGGTGTGGGCAAGTTGGGCTGAAGGGCCTATTTCCATGCTGTATGACTATGATGAAAGGTGATGCATTTCCAGGTCAGGATGGTGTGTGACTTGGAGGGGCCACATTGGGGTAGATTGAGATGGTCAAAATGTGTCCTCATGTGGGAGCTCTTGTGCACCTGCTGTCCTGGATAGAGGTCTTTACTTTTGGTTATGCTGTAAGAGTAGCCTAAGTGAACAACTGCAATGTATTTTGTTGACATACAAACTGAATGAAGCATGTTGCATTGGAGCGATGTTTCATATGGCAGATGGAATGCTGCTTCAGCAGACCACTTTATCCTGGATAGTATTGTGCTGCTTGAGAGTTGTTTGGGATCTGCAACTATCTTGGGAAAAAGAGAGTATTCCATCACACATGACTTCACACTAATGTGACCACAATTTTTAAGAAACATTTAGACAGGTACATGGATAGGACAGGCTTAGAAGGATGTGGGCTAAATGCAGGCAGGTTTTAATTTAACATGAACATCCACCACAGCATTTTTCGCTGTGGTGGAAGGCAACAAAGCTCAGTCAGTCCTCCTCCTTTGTTCATCTAGTGGTCAGGGTCCGCCGTTACGGACGGCCGGATGTACAGGCCCTCTCGGCGGGATGATCGAAATGCCGACGTCGATACGGTCAAACACACTTGGAGTGCCCGAATCAGCTACTTTGAATGAATGAATGATTACATTTATTGCCCAAGTATTCACATCCAAGGAAATTGCCTTGGTGCTCCGCCCACAAGTGACAACGACATACAGTGACAGTTAGGAATGACACATAAAACATTAAACATTAATAATAAAACATTATTGATTAAACATGTGAATTAAATAAAATACCGGAGACCATGGCTTCAGGATGTGAAAGGCCGCAGGCCGGCAGTCGGATCTCTTCTCCGGCGATCCCCAGCAAGGGATCCCATACTCCGGATGATTAGTCCACGCCACGCCCACAGCTAGAAGCTCCATAGACCACAGCCCCATGATGCCAAAGTCACCAGGCCAGCTATTGTACCACTCCTTTCTGGCGATCCCCAGCAAGGGTTCGCCCCGCTCCGCGATGGAAAAGTCCATGCTGCTGAAGTTCTGGGCCCGACTCTGGGAAAGGCCGCTCCAATCCAAGCTGTTAGGCCGCAAGAGGGAAGGTGGAGCAGCAACATGGAAAAAGTCGCCTCTCCGCCGAGGAAGTGACCGAAAAAAGGTTTCCCCTTTTCCCCCCCGTCACCCACCACACAAGACACACCAAAACAAACAATTAGACGCACTAAAAATAATAAAAGAAGTCGAAATAACGAACACGCTGCTGGCAGGGCAGCTGACCCGCAGAGCCCCCAATTAATTGAAGGGCCTGTTTCCATGTTGTAAAACTATGACTCTGACTCGGTATTATAGATGTTGAGAAGGTTTTTGGTGGGTCAGTTGAGTTTCCTGTCACCCCTTCAAGATATTGGGGTTGTCTGAAATGTTAATGCTGTTGAATGTCAAGGGTAGATGCCCAGACCCTCTTCTGGAATAGTTTGAATTTAGTTTAGTTTAGAGACACAGCGTGTCTTCGTCCCACTGTGTCTGTGCCGGCCAGCAATCCTCATCTGTACATTATTTTTATCCTACAGACTAGGGACAATTTACAGAAGTCATTTAACTTATACACCTGCATGTCTTTGGAATGTGGGAGAAAACCAGAGAACCCGGAGGAAACCCACAGGGAGAACGTACAAACTCCGAACAGACAACACCCGTAATCAGGATCAAATCTGGGTTTCTGGCACAGTCAGGTAGCAACTCTACCGCTGCGCCCCATAGTCGTTGCCCAGTGATTTTGTGGCATGAATATGTTAACCCTCGTCTGAACTGTTTCCCGGTTTTGTTGCATGTCGGCTTAGATTGCTTTGTTTTCTGGGACGATGTGTATAGAATTGGAGCAATTTCTAACAATTCTGTGATGAGGAAAATGGTCTGGAATGGAATAGTGCTGTCTGGAATTAATTTTGGATGTCAGGATGAAACTTTTATAGAATTCCACATGGACGTATTGAGTGTAACTTTTTGGCTATTTGCAAAAGCAACCCAAAGAAAAGTACCATCTTGCATTCATTTGAGAATATACATACTAAGGATATTGGTATTCCCGATCTCCCAATCTACCTCATTGGAGTCCTTACAATTTTTTTTTACCAGTGTCTGACATTGGTGTCCTTGTTATCCAGATGTTCTTGAGATGAGTATAGTAGGACCAGGGAGATGCCGTCTGCTTTGGACCTCACGGCAACTCCATTCCATCTGTTAAATGACTGGGCACTGTTCCTTGACACAACTCAGGATGGTTTTCTGCAAGGTTAATCATGTGATGTTTATTTATGTCTGACCCCTTCAACATTTGTTAATGCTAGCTAAATGCTATTATGTTTACTTCAGTCGATCGTATCATTTATCACAATGAAACATTTGTGTTAGTGAGATGAATTGCAAAGTGACTAATAAACAAAAGGTGGTATTGGATTGCTGCTGAATTATTTTGTTTGTGAATAGTGTACCTGCGATTGCTCATGTGACTTCAATCACATTCTTTCTGCGTTTCATGCATGTCTTATTTTCTTTTAGCTTTAGTTATTCCCCCCACCCACCGCCCCCCACCCTCTCATTATGTTGGGGATTGTTCACGACAGGATTTATATTCTCTTTAGCCACTTTTAGCTGTTTTTAGCTTGTGTGCTGTACATTACTAAGACCACCTTCCTTTGCTTCAGTTATTGACTGAATTTCTGTGTCAGTGTGAAGTGTGCAAATACGGTGTTTGTGTGAGCAACCTGGGAGAACGCTGGATTCGGGCAAATTCATCAATAATCCAGATAGCTTTGCAAAACTACGTTCACCAGCTTATCATGCAGGGCTAACTTTTCTTTGAATTCTTAAAAAGAGCACCTGCTTCACAAGCTGAGATTTTTTTTTAATATCCCCCCCCCCCCCACCCTCTTCCTGATTTAAGTGGACTATGTTCACAACTCTCTCTAGGTTCAGGCGGTCAAGAGGAGTTGCTATACCAGGCTGGGATGCATTCCGCCAGAATACTTTCCATTGTCCACCTGTAGAAGTTGAAGAGATTCCCCCGTCCCCCTGTCCAAATCTTCTCAGATGTCTTAGAAAGTAATTATGCTGATGGGCTTTCTTAACCATTAATAGGACAGATTGCTGTTGATATGGACGCATCAGACCTTGAAGCTGTCGACCATCTCTACTGCAACTCCATTGATGAGGACAGGTTTGGGTACATCCACTCACTTCCTTAGGTCAACAACTAACTCTCTCATCGTGCTGCTGTTCAGGGCTAACTTATCACCCTGACAACATGACAAGATTCTCAATCTCTTTCCTGTACTTCGTCCCATTGTTGTTGATCTGGCCGACAACAGTGATACCCATTGGTGAACTTGAAGACCGTGTTGGCGTTGTACTTGGCCACACGGTGAGGGGCGTACAGGGAGTAGGCCAAGGGATTTTGCACACAACACTGAGGGGCACTAGTGATGAGGGTCAGGGTGAAGGAAATGTTCTAACCGACTGAGGTCTGCCAATCAGGAAGTCCAGAAGCCAATTGCAGACTCAGGCGCCAAGTCAAAGGTCTGGAAGTTTAGAGGTGGGCTTTTCGATATTAAATAGAAGCAGAAAACAATTTTTTTGTTCTGTAATCTGCACAGCCAGCTCTCAAGAATATCAATGTGATAACAGCTGGATAATCTTTATTTATTGATCCAAGTGACAAATGTTGGCTAAAGAACTTAGAATTCCCCTGTTGTTAGAGGATGTGAAAATGGGTTTTGATTGCATCTGGTGGAAAGGACGAGGTGCCGATGCATTACTGATCTACCACAGAGGCCCAGCCTGTCAATCAGGCAGAGAGAGAGAGTTGAACTGCTATTTATCATAGCAGCTGAGGGAATTTAAATTGAAATATAATTAAGTTGGGAATAAAAAGGTAATATTAATGAGGAAATATGCAATTATTGCCTGTTCTATCCTCTAAGTGACTCCGTGAGTCAACAATGTTGTTGACCCTTAACTGCCCTCTAGCAGTTACTCAACTGAATGGGCAATTAGGAATGGACAATAAATGCTGACCTAGCCAGTTCTGTCCCTATCTGAAGAATCAAAAAATAAGGTGGTTCTTTAAGTCTTTGATCCATAGGATGGTGGAGCTCACCAATGAAAATAGTTGTAGAAACAAGGAACTGCAGATGCTGGTTGACTAAAAAAGACACAAAAGGCTATGAAGGTCAAGTCAATGGATATTTTTAAGGTGGAAATTGATAGATTCTTGATGAGTAAGGATGTCAAGGGTTATGGGGAGAAGGGAGGAGAATGGGGTTGAGAGGAAAAGATAGGTGAGCCATAATTGAATGGCAGAGTAGACTTGATGGGCCGAATGGCCTAATTCTGCTTCTAAAATATATGAACCTAAGACACAATGTGCTGGGTTAACTCCACGTCAGACAGCATCTCTGGAGAACATACATAGGTTACATTCTCCAGGGATGCTGCCTAACCTACTGAGTTACTCCAGCACTTTGTCTTTTTTCCCCATGATAACAGATGTGTTGAAATCTTTGCAGTTGGACTAGAACCATAATCTTTTCAATTATCAGCTGTCAAGCTAACACTGCACATTTAACCTCTGGACAAATTTGACACTGGTGCCACAGGTGTTGCCTTCTAATGACAATTGAGGATCATATTGATAAAATCCATTTCCCTTTTTTTGCCAGTTTTGGAGGTCAGGCAGCATCTCTGGAGAAAAAGAATGGGTGATGTTTTGGGGTGGGACACTTCTTCAGTCTGATCTCCTCAGCCCTCATCTTCTGCCCACACATCTGTCACATTTCTAGATGGGATAAAGATATGTTTCCCAATAAAATCAATGGCAGCAAATAAATCAATAAATGCATATAGTAATCATCAAAAGAAAGCGTTGATGGCTCAAAATAAAAGCAACAATTAAAGGAACAAAAATTCTAAAAGGAATTGTTTCTGACAACACCCATTCATCAAAGAGACTATAATTTTTCAGACATTCTCCCTATATGCAATGTCATAGAAAAAACAATAATAATTGGCTAAACTAGGTCAATGTTTTCTTCTTTGGTCTTTACTTTGAACCTGATTCTTTCATAGATCACCTGTCCTCTGAGCTATCCTCATTTCATCACGTCTTCTGCCTGATCTCCATTGTAGTGATATTTTTTTACTATTTCCTCCCAACTTTGTTTGTCCACTATCCTTTGCCTGTGAGAGAAGCTCGACTAGAGTTGCTAAGTGCAAGGCAGGAGGGAGTTGGACTGATATTTGGGGGGTGTTGTTCATTCTGTAAGCTGAATGAAATGCTAAATTATTTTATTTATTAAGAGGCTACCTCAGTAGAAATATGACAATGTTACCCTTTCGCTGACACTGAATTTTATCTCTTTTTATTTGAGGCAGAGAAAAAGGACTTTTCTGGCTGCTATTATTAGTATTATTTCTCCCTTTTCCCCATTTCTCTGACCGTTTAAGGAGTTGTTTAAAGGTGCCGACCAAAGTCGGATCAAAGATAGTCCAAGGGTCTCGAATGAGGTAGATAGTAGCTTTAATTTCAAGCCCATGTGTCAAATCATGCCTCTGATCCTAAAACAGATGAGGAGCTTAGTTGAAATGTCATTGTTGCATGAGATTTAAGATCCGAGCCAATAGATTATGCTTCTCCAAAGAACACCAAAACGGCAGTGGCAAATATAACTTCATGATTTGGAAATAGTAAGTTAACCTGAATTGGAAATGTTGCTTTGTGAACGGGAATTTCTATAGGATTTAAATATAAACTATTTTCTACAGTTCCTAACGAAATGCCCTATTTTCAAGTTTTGGATGTAGTAATTGAGAGGATATAAATTGTTAACAACCAGGAAGTTAGCTCCAATATAATGTTTCATTTGCTATGGCATCCCTTTAAACTGACACTGATTGTTTTTAAAGTTTGACCGAGTTAGAGTTAAAGAGATCCTATGTTATCGTGTAATTTACAGAATTGTTTTCTCCATTTTCCTGCCATCATTTTTTACTTATTGCATTTTCCATTGCCACCCATCCACTTCAAGAGGGTGATTCTCACCATTGAGATGCCCTTTGACCTCCCACCAATTTGTATATCTTGTGAGCATTTGAATCTTTGCCTTGAATGTTGCCAGTGGGATTCGCGGCTAAGTAACAATGCTCTTTGCCTGTGCTGACAGACAATTCTCCAGTGGTTATTGGGTAGTGATGAAGGACAAGGGCTCTGGGAGCACAGTTAATTAGAATGAAAAGGAGTTGGAAAACTTCTCTTTGGATTTGAGAATGTTTGAGTGCCCTGATGGAGATTTTCATGATGGGTTTTGTATGTAGAGATTCAATCGACAACACTAACTTGAGGTTATAACTTCAAAATGACTGACAAATAATCAAGAGGGGAGATGTGAATATTGTCACATGAACAATTTTTTTTGACATATTCAAGTTTTCTATTTTTAAGCTGGATTTATTGGCCTTGCTTTGCATTTCATTTCTTTCTTGGTAGGATGGTGGTGTTGTTAAAATGTCAAGGTAATTTTGAGTGTGGTGTTCATAAAATGTGGAAATAGTTTGGCGGCAGTTCAGTTGGGTAGATTTTATAAGATCGAATAATCGAACGGAAATGTAAGTAAAATGAGGAGGTGGGCGATTGCAAAATCAAACCGCCCTTAACGAGTTCTCAGTCTGTGTCTGGCAACAGACCACATTACTCATTTGGTCGCTACTAATTTATACACCGTCTTAAACAGAAGACCCGCTGGTTTACTGTGCATTTGATCTGGATTTGAACAAAAAAGAGCTCCCTTATTTCTGAGTCTCAGTTAGCAAGGGAATATTTATAAAGGAGCAAGTGGGAAATGCAGTGTTCTGATTTTTTTTCTGTTATTTTCCGTGAAAGAGGTGCATTGTATTCATACAATTTTGGTTGGATTCTGAATTTTCTTTTGCTGCGAATTTTGTTTTGCTGCGAAAAGCAGTAGCGAAAGTACCCATACCATTGACGAGAATTCTAATGAAAATGTGAGGTGTTTGATTTACGTGCAGTTGTCGTTTATTTTTTGTTTGTACGCCATGTCTTCTCGGTAAATAATTATATTTATTTGTATCTGTCTTAGTCACCATGGTACTGCTGTGTAAGAAAATAAATTGATATATTTTCAAACATCCTCCATTTCTTGTTATCCAGCAATGGTCTGTCACCACTAAAATAAGAAATGACATTTTCTGTAACTGCACACACTGCTGCACTGGCAACGAAAAGCAAAACTTATTTGAGTCTGTCAAAGTATGTCAGAATGGCTACTTTTCAGTTCGCCAATCACTGTTGCAAAATGCGAGGGGGAAATAAATTTGAATCCGTATTCTACCTTATGTTCTTAGAACATTCCAAATGTTTTGAAACACTTATTACTTAAGGGCCTGTCACACTAGCGCGCGATTAGACGCGATAAGCGCGACCTACCGTGGTCGCTTTAGTCGTCCGGCCTCGCGTGACCCTGTCCCACTGCGATCGCCGGAGTCTGGTGGAGTTCCGCGGACTCGTGTGGAGCTGGTGTCGACATCGCGCGTAGTGTCCAAAAACCGACACTGCTTAAAAATTACGCGCGGCAAAATCCTGTCGCGCGGAACGTGATGACGTTTTGACGTTGTGCGTCTTCAGCGTGGCGTTGCGTGATGACGTCACTGCCCGACGTCGTGCAACGCTCATGCGCATCGTCACGTGATGAAAAATAACGTCCTTCCTTCGGACGTCGCGCGTGTAATCGCGCGCTAGTGTGACAGGCCCTTCACTCGCACCGGGATCGCCTGACCCCCACGCGACCCCCGCGTCCGAATTTGTCGCGCTTATCGCGTCTAATTGCGCGCTAGTGTGACAGGCCCTTTAGTGTTCTTTGTTGTTAGATATTAATGGCGCCTTTAGAACATCTCGTCTCACAAACAACAAAATGCCATGGGAACAATTAACCTGCTTTTGGTAATAAATAAACATCGGCTTGGCTGATGGGTGAACTCCCAGCTGCATCAGTTTCCTTAAGCTGTACCAATAGCACATAGATTACGTTCTGTGAAAGATCTGCACTAACGGTGTGATTTTCAAGACATCCGGTTATTTCAAAGCATATACTTTTGAAGTTTAGCCACTTTTAACGTTAAAAGCAAAGCAGCAAATTTTCAAATGAGTTAACTTCCACAAATGAAGGCAATTGGATCACAGAATGACCAAGTGATATGTTGTAAGGGATAAATATTGACCATGCCAGTGTGTTCCCCAAAAATAGTGCCTTGGGAAGTCTTGTGTCCACATGAGAGAGCAGTGAGACCTAGTTTTAACATCTCGTCTAAAAGAAGACATGAGATTTGAGGTTGAGCAGGCTAGGACTTTGGTCTTTGGAGCAAAGGAGGATGAGGGCCGATCTTATAGAGGTGTACAAAATCATGAGAGGAATAGATCAGGTAAATGCACAGTCTTTTACCCAGAGTAGGAGAATCAAGGACCACAGGACATGGATTTTAGGCGAGGGTGGAAAGATCGAATGGGAAGCTGAAAAAACAGAACAATTAAATTCTTTCTGGCAGCGGCAGCAAAACAGTTTAGTTTAGCTTATTACTGTCACATCCACCGGTATAGTGAAAAGCTTTTTGTTGCGTGCTATCCAGTCAGCGAAAAAACTTATTATCAAGCCGTCCACAGTGTACAGGTACACGATAACGGGTATTATGTTTAGTGCAAGATAAAGTTTAGTTTATTTTCACATGTACCGAGGTAGAGTGAGAAGCTTTTGTTGCGTGCTAGTCAGTCAGCAGGAAGACTATGCATGATTACAATTGAGCCCTCCACAATATACAGAGACATGATAAAGGGAATAAAGTCCAATGAAGACTGATTAAATATTATAAATCTAATACTCAATAGATAATAACAAACAAAAAAAGTTCAATAAATTAAAAGACAAAAACCATGACCACAAATTGCCACTTAATATTTGAGTTGTGCTTAGATGTCTTTGCAAGCTGCCAATCCAGATACTCTCTTGACAATGGACAACAACCATTAAATATCCATCATGAATGAAGGCTTTCCCGGTAGAACCCTTCCTCCCGTCCCTTTGGTTTGTGCATTCTAATGTGGCATGAAGTGTGAATTGCAGGTTTGATAAATGTATGGGGAACCGTTTTGCCTTCAGCCATGTCCTAGATTACATGCTTTGATTCCCTGCTGGCTAACTGGGTCTGGAGCCATGAGTTTCATTAGCCAGTGCAGCGAAGCTTTTAAAAATTGAATAGGAAACGTGGGTACAATTTACATTTGCTTTAGTGGATGGAAAAAGATTCTTAACACGGCCCCGAGTCATATTCACGTTAGTCTAGTTGTTTTAATGATGAAATACTTTGAAAGTACTGTATATTCAAGCCACTTTTCCTTTCTGTCAATGGGCTGGAATAAGACAGCATGACAGCTGTCTCAAATTGGACTGGGTTTCTGCCAGATCACAGGGCTGCAGTTTGCACCACGCTGCTCTCTTCGAAGCTACATCTGCAAGGCCATTGTTGAAAACAGCGGGAGAGCTCAAGCTCTTTGAGCTGCACAGCATTTTATTGGCATTACTTAGTCATGTGCAGTCTCAGCTGGCAGAAGGAAACGCTGCACTGAAAGTTAATTGCTGGGAATAGCTGCATGATAAGTACGTGAGGTACAAATTTGATGCATTAACTCCCAAGAGACTGCACAACATAAATACATTGAAGTCCCAACTCACTTTTGTGTGGTAAATGATTTAAAAATATTTGGATGTATGCTATATTTAAAACAAACACCCGATAGGGTAACATCCCTGCTTAGCCTTTAGTGTTGGATTTTTATTGAAGGGATTACAGGTTTTTAGGCCAGCCAGTGAGGAGATTGTAATGATTGTACACCAGACCTAGAAATACGTTACATAAATCTGAAACTCTTCCAATTTATGCTGTTAGCAAGCAGGCACAAAAAAGCTATCAAAATATGGGGGTGGGGACACAATTTCATGGCGGCCGTGCACACAAGGGCACACTCACACACACATACGCGAGGCTTCAGAGGCTTCAGCCGTGGGCCCTGTGAACGGTAATTACAGCTCAATCCAGTGCTAAACGCTGCTCTACTCTGCCTGTCTCGCCGGGTTAACCTACAGCTCTGCCTGGAATGACGGGACACCAGCCTGGAGTTGTGGAGCTAGCGCTGCTTCTCCACACTGGCTGTAAACCTGGGCCATATTTCCCGTAAGTCCAGGCAGGGCTGTAGGTTCACCTGGCGGGACAGGCAGAGTTGATCTGGGTTTAGCGCTGCTTCTCTGCACTGGCTGTGGGCCTGGGGGCACAGCTCCCGTCTGACTCCCGACGTCTCTGGCCCTGGGGGGGGCACTCGGGTGGGGACGGGAATGGTCCAGTGACGGTTCGGCAGCGATTGCAGCGCCGGAGAGCCAGGATCGATCCTGGGCTGCGGATGAGGCGCAGGTCTGTGTCCAGGGCTGGCGAGGGTGTTTTGGCACGTCTCCCTCCTCCAATCATCGCTCTTTATCCTCAGTCCCACCCCTCCCTACTTCCGCCTCTGACCGACACATCCCTCCTCCAATGATCGCTCTGAAGCGTCATGTCCCGCCACCACGAGACGTCTCTCTCGTCCAATCGGCGCCCTCGATCAGCAGTCCCACCTCCACTGTTTAGCGGAAAGCGGAGATTTCACCGACTTTTAAAATCCGGATTACAAAAAATGGGGGGGGGGGGGGGGTCGTCCCCCACCTCTCAAAACGGGGGGGGGGATATGCTCCCCCCGGGATTTCCGCCCCTGTTAGCAAGTATGCATGTTGCCCAATGTGCAATGCATAAAACAGTTCATTCAGTCTAACTGCACGGCAGACCTTTTCTACCACACATTCAGCAGATCCTTCTTTCCCCTCTGCCTCGCTCCTGTTCCCTTGGAGTGAATTTATAGTTTTTGCTAAGGAAAGACGCAAGGTGCTGGAGTAACTCAGCGGTTCAGGCAGCAATGTTAATCTTGTAACGTTGCATAATTGGTGACCTCCTTAAATTTGTATTATGTTGATATTTACAGTATTTTCTTTTAAATTGTATCAGGCCTCGTGCACAAATTGACTCTCAATATGATGAGAGAGTTGCAAATGAAACACTTGTAGGTCCTTTGTCAAGAATCAAATTTTTTGCTGAATGTTTGCTGAATTGCACTTGAAGTTACATAACCATAATTTGGGCTGTTGGATTAGTTTCTTATGAACGTTTGAGATTCAAGTTTGCATGGTGAAGAGTACAAAAAATGATGGCAATGTTTTCTATTGAATTATTATGAAATATCTGCTTGTCTAGACATGAAGTTTGTTCTTGCTGACAAATGATCTCTGTATTAGCAACAATGTTTATCTCGGCAAATGTGAGGAGGCATTTATTTCCCTGTGGCGCCAAGAGTTGAGGAACACCCAGCCTTCCAAGTGCCTAGAATTCACGGATAGCGTTTGCTCTTCCTAAATTTTGATGACCCGTCTCTGTTGCCCGCCGTGGTGCTACAGGGGAGTTATTTCAGTATCGCCATAGTTGAGAGCAATCCTGGTGACAGTGTATCTGAGCTTGGCTACAAAATCGTTAGTTAGAAAGACTTTGTACTTTTCCCAGCTTCAAAAAAGTAGGGTCCTGACATGAAATGTCATCTATCCATGTTCTTCGTCGATGCTGCCTGACCTGCTGAGCTACTCCAGCATTTTTGTGTCTTTCCTCAAAAAACATCTCATTGGTAACTGAAAATAAGGAAATCTGTCTATATAGAGATACAGGCCCTACGGCTCACCAGGTCCATAATAATCATCGATCATCTGTTCACACCAGTTCCGTGTTCTCCCACTTTGTTGTCTACTTCCTACACACAAGGGGCAATTTACAGAGGCCAGTTAATCTACGGACCTGGGGGATGAAACCTGTGAAACCCACATAATCCCAGGGATAGCGTGCAAACTCCACACAGATAGCCCCAGCAGAGGTCAGGATCAAACCCATTCTTTGGAGGTGTGAGGCGCAGCTGTACCAGCTGCAACAAAGAACCGGATGAAAGGAAGAATGCCTAAAGGTCACACCAATTTGTGTTGGTGTTTGAAGGGAAACAATGTGCCGTAAGTGTTGTGGTAATGTTGCTGCTTCACCTGGGCAAAAAAATGAAAGGGCAAAGTGTGAAAACCTGGGTCCAGGCTCATTACCTGAGCAGATGTATTGCTGGGTTTTACTTAATAAAGTTGACTGTCCTTTGACTGGTGTACAAATAATTAAATGCACCATGTTATATTCTGCTGCATCTTAAGTAACAGTGAAAGCATTAAAAGGCTCACTTTATAGTTTTAACTCCTCTTTGTAGTCTGCCTTGTAGCCATGACAGTTCAGTTTGTGTGTTAATGTCTAGGATTATAGCTAGCAAAGATACTAGAGGAGCTCCACTAGTATCTTTGATAGCTAGTGATGTGTAGGAAAGAAGTGCAGATGCTGATTTAAACCGAAGATAGACACAAAATGCTGAAGTAACTCATCGGAACAGGCAGCATTTAATGTCCCGCTGAGTTACTCCAGCATTTTGTGTCTATGTTATAGCTAGTGATATTTATATTATCGAGCCGCGCGTGCGGAGGGAGTGTTCTGGTGATCCACCCGCAGAACAACCGGAACGTGCCCCGGTCGGCCCGATTCGCCCCACAGGCCTCCCGGGGGACTGTGGAGAAGTTGGGCGGCGAGGCCTGTCTGGGCCGAAGGAGCCTTGGCGGTGGCAGCGGGAGCTTCGACGTAAGCGGTGGTGGGCCTCAGCGGCAGCGTGAGTCTCGGTGGCAACCGGAGCCTCGTTGGGGGTGGGGCCTTGCGATTGACCAGCGGTCGATGAGCATGAGCGGAAGGGGAGGGGAAGACAATGGGGACCAGGTGTGGGGGGACTGCCGTGAACAACAATGGAGGATGTGACATGGGGGAACCACCGTGAGAGACTGTGGGAGAACGCAGGGGACCCGGTGTGGGGGAGAGGGTGGGCACTCTAGTTTTAGAATCCTCTGCCCAGGGGATAAGTCTGTGTTCGTTTGTTCGTTCATTCCGGTTAAGGCGCTGTGCGCACGGCAGCCAGCCAACAGTCGCTTGCCTTTTTTTTTTTCATTTCAGGTTTTCGTGTGCCTTGTGTGTACCTGTTAGCAGACCAATTCCCTCCGGGGATGAATACCGTTTTTTTCATATCGTATATTAAGTTTACACATGTAAACATCACGTTGTTTTACTGTGATGTCTATTTTCCCCATTTTTATCTCATCTAACCTCCCCCTTCCCTGCATTCCAATCTAATGGTCTTGGAATAATTGAAGAAATGTAGGCCCTGTCTTAAATACTTTGATCAAAGTACTTACATCTCAGTCTTTATACTGTGACAAATTGTTGAAATGGGCTTGGTGCTCTCTTGTCAGCAGTGCTCTGAGTATTCGTACTAAGAACTGTGGCCACATTTTAAAAAAAAAGTAGTTTATCAACCACGCAATGCCTTGGGCGTACCAAACTTTGCGCAAGATATTATAAAATACGATTTTATTGACGTTTCTGGGTAATCAGAATACTGACTACATTGAAAGTTTGGCCCCGAGGGTGCTTAATCAAGAACTTGTTTCAACAATATGTTCTGCAAGAAACTGGTTGTCCCAGTACAAGGTGGTTTCATCTTTAAGTTACTTTTTTTGTAATTGAAAGCTGATTAGCATCAGCAATGATGACCGCTGAGTTTCAAGGTGAAACGGCAGAGAAGAAGCCCTACTCAAATTATGTACCATTAGCTCAGCTTCAATACTGACAGGCATAGAATGTTTTTAGTGAGGCAAGTTTAATCACATTTCCATCCAACAGTGGGATTCTAACTTGAGAACAGCATCCAGTGAAATATTGCTGCCCTCCATAATGTTTGGGACAAAGTTGCATCATTTATGTATTTGCCTCTGTAATCCACGATTTGAGATTTGTAATAGAAAAAAATCACATGTGGTTAAAGTGCACATTGTCAAGTTTTAATAAAGGCAATTTTTATACATTTATATAGCCCCCCCCCAGCGCCCCCCCCCCCCCCCCCCCCCCCATTTCAGGGCACCATGATGTTTGGGACACAGCAATGTCATGTAAATGAATGTAGTCATGTTTAGTATTTTGTTGCATACCCTTTGCATGCAATGACTGCTTGAAGTCTGCGATTCATGGACATCACCAGTTGCTGGGTGTCTTCTCAGCTGATGCTCTGCCAGGCCTGTATTGCAGCCATCTTTAGCGTATGCTTGTTTTGGGGGCTAGTCCCCTTCAGTTTCCTCTTCAGCATATAAAAGGCATACTCAATTGGGTTCAGATCGGGTGATTGACTTGGCCACTCAAGAATTGACAATTTTTTAGCTTTGAAAAACTCCTTTGTTGCTTTAGCAGTGTGTTTGGGATCATTGTCTTGCTGTAGAATGAACCGCTGGCTAATGAGTTTTGAGGCATTTGTTTGAGCAGATAGGATGTGTGTTAACACTTCAGAATTCATTTTGCTACTACCATCAGCAGTTGTATCATCAATGAAGATAAGTGAGCCAGTACCTTCAGCAGCCGTACAAGGTCAGGCCATAACACTCCCATCACCGTGTTTCACAGATGAGATGTTATGCTTTGAATCTGGGCAGTTCCATCTCTCCTCCATACTTTGCTCTTGCCATCACTCTGATGCAAGTTAGTCTTCTCATCTGTCCACACAACCTTTTTTTCCAGAACTGTAGTTGCTCTTTTAAGTACTTCTTGGCAAACTGTAACCTGGCCATCCTATTTTTGCAGCTAACCAGTGATTTGCATCTTGCAGTGTAGCCTCTGTATTTCTGTTCATGAAGTCTTCTGCCGACAGTGGTCATTGACAAATCCACACCTGACTTCAGAAAGAGTGTTTCTGATCTGTCAGACAGGTGTTTGGGGATTTTTCTTTATTATAGCGAGAATTCTTCTGTCATCAGCTGTGGAGGTCTTCCTTGGCCGGTCAGTCCCTTTGCGATTAGTAAGCTCACCAGTGCTCGCTTTCTTCTTAATGATGTTCCAAACAGTTGATTTTGGTAAGCCTAAGGATTGGCTGATGTCTCCAACAGTTTTATTCTTGTTTCTCAGTCTCATAATGGCTTCTTTGACTTTCATTGTCACAACTTTGATCCTCATGTTGATAAACAGCAATTAAACTTTCTAAAGGTGATGGAAAGACTGGGGGAAAGACTAGGCTCTGAGAGCTCTCTTATACCTGCATTAAGGAGGCAATTAAACACACCTGAGCAATTACAAACACCTGTGAAGCCATGTGTCCCAAACATTGTGGTGCCCATGAAATAGGGGGACTATGTATAAACACAGCTGTAATTTCTACATGGTGAAACCAAAATGTATACAAAATACCCTTTAACAAAATCAGAAGACGTGCACTTTAACCACATGTGATTTTTTAAATACAAATCTCAATTATGGGTCTTTCTCCCAAACATTATGTAGGACACTGTAACTTTAAAAATCGAAACATAACTTTCCACAAAAGCACGCCATGCATTTTTCTTCTCTCACCTCCTGTTCTCCCCTCGACCCTGAAGGTTCCCTACCTGAAACGTTACCCATCCTTTTTCTCCAGAGATGCTATCTGACCTGCTGAGTTACTCCAGCACTTTTTGTCTATCCTCTCCATGCAGCAAGATGCTGAAACTGTTTGTAATGTGCATGGTTTTGGGAAGGATGGTACATTGCAAAAAGCATGTTATTTGTGCAGCGGTCACTGTCAAGCTGACACCAATAATTTATTTTCTTTTTATACTGAGTCATGATAATTTATTAAAAATGAAATGCATTAATAGAGTTGGGTCATCTTAGTGAAGAAGTTCTGTTACTTAGTGAAGAAATTCAGTCTGTTACTCTTATTGGATAGGTGGAAAGTTGGGCCAACATTTCATTTTGATTTACTAAGGTGTCTTTGTTTTTGCACACAAAATTAGAACTGGTGTTCAGCTTCCAAGCGATTGTGATGAGCCCAAGATTATTTCCATTGCTTCTCTGATAAATGTCTCTTTACCTGAAACATTAACCCTGTTTCGCTCTTCCCAGCTGCTGTCCAACCTGCTGCGAGATTTGAATATTTTCAGGACATTTTGTTTTGCCATCATTATTGACCTGCATTGTGTGTGTAACTATATTTATTTCCTCATTGATTTTATTTGACTCTGGAAAAATCAGCAGAGTATTTCTTAAGGAAAGGTGAAATATTTTTGTGTCAGGTCTAATCTAACCTGAGGTTATGCTGCTCCTTTGATTGATCTCCCTGCATTGTAACATTGGTATATGTGAAGTTTCTATTTGGGCCAACTACAAACAAGGCTTTTTAAAACCGCTTCATGCATTGTGTCATGTAGGAAGTGCTAACTGTTCTGGGTTGAGTTAAGGGCCTGTCCCACTTTCACGACCTAAATCAAGACCTCTGCCGAGTTTGCCCTTGACTCATACTCGCAGCATGGTCGTAGGAGGTCGTAGGTAGGTCGTAGCAGGCCGCGATGCTAGTCGTAGGTACTCGTGGCATCAAGTAGGTCGGGCCGTTTTTCTAGCATGATGAAAAATGTCCAAGAGTAAAAAAGGTTGTGAATTAGGTCGTGAAAGTGGGACAGGCACTTTAGGCTGGCAATAAAAATCACTAATACATCCTATGGCAGATGTGGAATAGTCTTTGTTGGAAATCTGAATTTCAGAATCTATTGACCCAGGAGTAAAATGTCCCATAAATTATACTCTGCCGAAAACATCTCAAACTTTCACGACACAATGTTTGGGCAAAGTAAGCTGCTAAGTTGATAAAGGCTTTTAGTTGATATTGGCCAGTAGATTGTTGCAATAGATTTGTTTTGGCAGTGTGTTTCCAATGTTGAAAGCCAATTGACATGCAGTTAATGTTGAATGCTTCCACACGGGCTTTGATTTATAAAGAAATATTCAGCAATTGACCTCCTCACAAGCTGCTCATGAGATGCCTGGAAACCCCTTACCCTGCAGTTTTTCCCCTTCTGGTTTGATTTATTTAGTTTCTTGTTGACCATGTTTTAAATGCAATATGTAATTAACATGGTACCAGGTCACAGTGTGTGATGTAAGGTTTACAAGAATTGTAAACCAAGCGACTGCAGATGCTGGAAATCAGAAATAGAAAACAGAAAATGCTGATGAGAAGTCCTGAAACATTAACTATTTCCATTTCCAGATGCTGCCTGACTTGCTAAATGTTTCCAGTATTTTCTGTTTTTAATATTCTGTGTGGCTAGCATGCAGTATTGTGTTAGTTAACTAAAAAGAAAAAAAATGCTAGAGTAATTCAGACTGGTCAGTAGCATTTCAGTCATTGGTACAGTTTTTCTTTATTTACTCTCTGTAAATTATTCATGATGTTAAATGCCTCGGACAAGACATCTTAGCTTTTTCTGTAAACTGAACAATGCTTCTCCATTCTAATTCCTCAACAAACCTGGAACAGTAGTAAGTCGTCTTGTTATCTACTCAAATCTGTCACATCCTTTTCAAATTGTAGTGGCCAGATATTGACTCAGTCAAGTTTTTTTTTGTAGGTTTAGACTAACAATCTTGCTTCCGTCCTCTGTGCCAATATTTAATAAAGGTCCAGGATATATTATAGTTTATTAACTGTTTAGCTAACGGGTCTTGCTACTTTAAAATTTTGAGATAAGAATGTCCCCAATTCTATCCCTTCTTGTAGACACTGGGAACTGTAGATACTGGTTTACCAAAAAAATACACAATGTGCGAGTCAGGCAACATCTCTGACAACATGGATAGTTGATGCTTTGGGTTGGGATCCTTGAAGGATCCGTATCCAAAACATTGCCTTACTCCAACACATTGTTTTCTTGTATCCATTCTTGTATTTCTATCAGTAATGATACCATTCAGTTTATGTTGATTGAACTCAATCTTCGTAGCAAAAGCTTACAAGTAAGATTTAGCTCTTGGGACTAAGGGAACCAAGGGATATGGGAAAAAGCCGGAACGGGTTACCGATTTTGGATGATCAGCCATGATCATATTGAATGGCGGTGCTGGCTTGAAGGGCTGAATGGCCTACTCCTGCACCTATTTTCTATGTTTCTGTGTTTACATATCATGCTTGCTTGTATTGGATTTATTCTGCTTTGTCCCATAAAACAATTTTGCTAACTCCCTCTCTATTAATTGCATGTAAGTTTTCTAATTTGCAAATTTTGTGATTGCTCTCCCCAAAACATTGTGCGATGTAGTGGGCCAATCCTCCATTTAACCCCGCAATCTTGAAGTTTTTAGTACAGTAGTCGAACCAGCTGAACAGCAGATATGGTGTTATCAGTGTTATTCTTGGTGGTAAATCGTGCAATTGATTCAAATTTCCTGGCAAACTGGAAGGACAGAACTTTCACTTGTACAGCTGGAATTACAAGTTAGAACTCCAGCCCAATGAACTGATGTTATCCCTGAAGGATCACATATTTTAAGCTGCGAAGCCTCGTGAACCAACTTAATCCTTTTCCCAGTACAACAAATGCATCTCATCATAGCCCTCTCCAGCTGTTTTAATAATCTACAGTTCAATCCTTGGAAGTACAGGTGTGGGCACATTTTTCGTAAGGGAATTGGATAAATACATCCTGGAAATATTTCGAGGGCAATTGGGCAAGGCATCCACAATAGCACTAAAGCCGAAAGTGAAGCAGAAAGTGCGAAAAATTTCCCAGTACGGCACCATCTGTGGAATGGTGAACAGTGTTTGTTTCCAGTTGATGACATTTCAAAGAGAACTGAGACTAATTTAATAGTACTGCCAAATCCTGGCACAAGCACAGTGGGATTTAAAAAATTCAGTTTAGACATACAGCATGGAAACAGGCCCTTCAGCCTGCTGAGTACACGCTGACCACGATCACCTGTTCTATTCTACACAATAGGGACAATTTACAAAAGCCAATTAACCTTCAAACCTGCACGTCTTTGTAACGTGGCAGGAAACTGGAGCACCGGGCTGTATGTTCAATCATTCTCATTCAATTGTTTAGAGAGTTTAGAGATACAGCGTAGCAATAAGCCCTTCGGCCCACGGTGTCCATGCTGACCAATGATCTCTTGTGCCCTAGTTTGATGTTATCCCACTTTTGGATCCTACACACAAGGGACAATTTACAGAAGCCAATTAACGTACAATCCTGCACGTCCTTGGGATGAAACAGGAAAAAAAAACCCACACCGTCAACGGGAGAACGTGCAAACTTCATACATACAGCATCCATACTCAGATGTGTACAGCAATTCGTTCTTTCCACACACTATTAAAGCATGGAATAATCTCCACCAAGCCACGGTTGCCCAGCCAGATGCAACTAAATTTAAAGTAGCACTTTCTTCCCAATAACCCTCTCTGGCTAAACCCCTCCCTTCACCACCTCCAGTTTAAATTCCAGTTGGAATATTTTGGAGGACCAAGTAACCAAGAACCACGAACCAAGAACCATAGTCAGGAACGAGCCCAGGTCTCTGATGCTGTGAGGCAGCAGCTTTGCCGCAGCGCCACTCTGCAGCTTCTTTATGATCTGAGTTGATCCTTTTGCTCAACCTGTCCAGTTGACCAAAAGATCAAGAAATATTTTACGATTGTCCTCCATTTACCTTTCTCAACTGTAAGTTCTGTACCCCAGTATTAATTTGTCTTTGGGAAATGGACAGCACTCTAAGGCGCATGTCCCAAGTTGTTCCATGGTGGTGGTGGTCATGATTTGTTGTTTTGTAATTCCTTTTTAAAATAATGCACTTCATCTAACCAATTCACTGCATTAGACAATTTTAACCAGGGTTCCAGACGTGTCGAAACCTGCAGCTTTCCTTTGTTGAAGTATACAGATGGCTGTTTATGATCTGGCAGTTTTGTAGTCATTGTTTCCCAGTGTTAGCTTGCTAACAGCAAAATTTGTTTCACAGAGTACAGGTCAACTATTATAATTGCAAAATTACAATCTGCTCTTCTAATCATCTGAAGGTAATTTTGGTTAAAGCCTTTCTAGTACATTCAAAAAGTTGACTTCAATAACAGTCAGCAATACACATGGAAACAAAGAACTGCAAATGCTGGTTTATTCTGAAGATAGACACAATGTGCTGGAGTAATTCAGCGGGTCAGGCAGCATATCTGGAGAATAAGGATGAGGGACGTTTCGGTTCAGGAGTTATCTTCAGACTGAAAGGAGGGGGTGGGGGAAAGGGGGAGGTAGTTAGCCTTACATCTTCCTCCCTCCACCCCTATTCTTCTCTCCCTACATCTTCCACTTCAAAGTTATTATATCTCAGTTTTTAACTGCACTGGGAAACCTAACTACTTTTGAGCAACAAACAATCTGCTGAAGTAACTCAGTAAGTTGAGCACCAGCTTTGGGGCTTGGGGAGTGGGTGTGGGGAAAGAATTGTCGACGTTCTCGATCAAAACCCTGCATCAGGATTTCTTGTTGCTCCCGGTTTTAGTATGTGCAGAGTTCTGTCTCTCCTCTGACTACTTTTGAACTGGTTATAAGGAGAACAAATCTTTACTGTGCATGTCACATCATACATTCTCTAATTTGTTTCAGGATTATTATTTTATGTGCATTGTTGTATGGTCATAGAATCCTACAACACAGAAATAGACCATTCAGCACAACTTATCCATGCCAACCTACACGCCCGTCTAAACTAGTCCCATTTGCTTGCATTTGATCCATACCCCTCTAAGCCTTTCCTGTCTATGTACCTGTCCAAATGTGTTAGTTTTAATTTTAGAGATAGTTTTAGAGTTACAGCGTGGAAACAGGCCCTCCGGCTCAACGAGTCTACACCAACCAGTGATCACCCATACACGTGATACCCGTTCTATTCCAATGTTGGGGAACTCCAGAACAAGGGGTCACAGTTTAAGGATAAGGGGGAAGTCTTTTAGGACCGAGATGAGAAGATCATTTTTCACAGAGAGTGGTGAGTCTGTGGAATTCTCTGCCACAGAAGGTAGTTGAGGCCAGTTCATTGGCTATATTAAGAGGGAGTTAGATGTAGACCTTGTGGCTAAAGGGATCAGGGGGTATGGAGAGAAGGCAGGTACAGGATACCGAGTTGGATGATCAGCCATGATCATATTGAATGGCGGTGCAGGCTCGAAGGCCGAATGGCCTACTCCACCTATTTTCTATGATTCTACACACGAGGGACAATGTTACTGAAACCAATAATCTACAATCTTTGGAATGTGGGAGGAAACAAGAGCACCCGGAAGAAACCCACACGGTCACAGAACGTACAAAGTCTGTACAGACAGCGCCCTTAGTCAGGATCGAGCCCAGGTCTCTGGCACTGTAACACAGCAACTCTGCCACTGTGGCGCCCTATATCTTTTAATATGGTATTGTATCTTCCCAAACCACTACACCCAGCAGCTCATTCCATATGCCCATCAACCAATGCATGAAAAAGTTCCCATTCAGGTTCCTATTGTTCACTATGAAAGTTCTATCCTGGTTTGGCTTCCCAAAATGCTTCACCTTTCACTTGTCTGAATTAAACTGAATGAATTTTCTACCAACCTAGCTGATCAATGTCCTGACACCACGGAGTTTAATGATATCTGCAAACCTTACTAATCATGCCCAGTACCTTCTCATCCAAATAGTTAATGTAGATGACAAACAACAATGGGCCCAGCACCCATTCCTGAGGTACATCACTGGTCGTAGGCCTCCAGTTAAAAAAACCTTCCACCATCACCCTCTGCCACCTGACATTAATGAAAACAGAAAACAAATTGAGATAGTCTTTAATCATTTGAAAATGCCCAAAATGCTGGGCATTGTCATGTTAAAAACTTTTTATTTCATGTAATCCCTGTGACAATTTGTGTTCTACTTCTGCTGCACCTTTGTTAATAGAACGAGTCCACAGCATAAAGTGCCATTTTCCTACAACAGGGTACAATGTTTTTGAAAGTATTGTGATCCCCATAATTTTTGAAATTAAGGCAGTGAAGCAATGAATTAGTGGGGTGTGGAGACTCGGTTAAAATCGCTTAAGAACCAACCTTTTGAAGTGGTATCATTCATTATGAATTGATGCCTGGCAGAATAAAAGCCAAAACAGGTGTCTCACCAGAAACCTGCAGCATTATATTCATTCTTGGAGGAGTATTCCACTTATTCTGTAATCCCTTGCTGTGATTTATGTTTTTTCCGATTGAGTGTTGCACTTAATCTATAATGCCTTCATTTTTTAATTTAAAAAGGTGCCCCTTGCAGACTTGGGTAATTGAGGGTGGTGGTGAGGGGGGAGGGGGGGCTGGGGCTGGGGCTGGGACTGAGGCGCTGATTTCTGTTGTGATTTTGCAATGGACTTTTTATTGCACAGTGCTGGTAGTTTTCATAGGTCACAGCACATAAAGATGGTCCCAGATGCTGTGAGATTGAAGTAACATGCCTCCGCAAGCAAATAGTAATTCCTTGGAAATGCATTTGAGGTTTATGGATGATTTGCAACATGTTCTTTGCAACGTGCTCGGAATCTTTTTAAATGACTGGAAACATTCCAGTTAGCACACTACTTCTGGATTTTTCTGAGTTAATGTTTAAAACCAATAATTTTCTTAATTGGAGGGGAAAAGTAGTTCAAAGGCAAGGTGCCGTGACTAAAGTTCAGTAGATTCGGTTCAGCAATAGTCAGTAGAGATTGTTACCATACATCACCTATTTAATATTCACTAGAGCAAGTGGGACTTGTTGGGCCCCGTCCCCCAACGCAATAATCCAAATCGATCACTCACCCGTTCCCCCAACGCAACCCGTTACCCCAATGCAATATTGCACCACTCACCCATAGCCCCCATGGGAGGCCTGGTCCCCCAACGCAACCTATCAGCGCTCCCTGAAGCCAATCATTCCTTCCCACGTGGGGGGGGGGGGGGGGGGGGGGCAGTCAGCGCTTCCCGAAGCCAATGAGTGGACTCGACTATTGGGTCGGCTCCGTGGAACCAATACATTATTTCCACGTGATTCTGCTAATGGTGATGCTGCTGCTCAACGATTGGGCCACCAATGCCAGAGAGGGGCATTGCCAAAATTATGTCTCTCAAAATGCAGTGGGCAGTGGGCTGTGGGAGGCGGCAGCTGAGATCCCATTGTGATTTCATTTTCGGCTGATGGAATGTTCATGGCAGCGTATGTAAATGAGATCCCATTGTGATTGGAGGACTGTGAGATGCCATTGTGACATAATTACTGGAAGCTGCTAGAAAAGTCTCACACTCCGTTATTATTCACAAAGTTGGCTTTTTTAAACCTTTAAATAGTAATAACTCGTGAAATATAACATCAAATCTAAAGGAAACTTGATCAGATCGACGACGGGGGGAAAAGCTGAAACTTTTACCGCTCCGGTGTACTGTTTTTGCAAAAATACAATCACACAGACAGACACGTAGAAACAAGACGAGACTTTTATTAGCATACTAGACCAACTGGGACCCATTGGGCCCCGTCCCCCAACGCAATGATCCACCACTCACCCGTTCCCCCAACACAACCCGTTTCCAGCACTCACCCGTTACCCCAACGTAACCCGCTCCCCCAACGCAATGTTCGACCACTCACCCATAGCCCCCCACGGGAGGCCTGGTCCCCGAACGCAACCCGTTCCCCAACATAAGATTCCACCACTCACTCACTGGGTCACTGTCACACAGGAGGCCTGATCCCCCAATGCCACCCATTCCCCATCGTAAGATTCCACCTCTCACCCGTTCCCCCAACGCAACCTGTTCCCCCAATGCAATATTCCACCACTCACCCACAGCCCCCAACTGTGCAAGGTGGCTCATTCTTTCACCCTCCCTCATTTTAAACATTAAAAAAATGCACTGACAAGGCCATCTTTTGTTATCCAAATATAATTAAACTTTGCTGTGCTGGGTTCGGCTGGCAGATTCTTTCCCTGAAGAACATTTGCTGTGAAGGACTCGGTGTTCTGGGATAGCAACATTGTAGCTGGTAGGGCATTGTGACATCATAACTGCCAGTCTCTGTCTCTATCAATCCTTCCCATGTGGGAGGGGGGCAAAAATCTCACTCTCTCCTTACTCCACATGAAGCTGCTGATCCATTGTCTCTCTGTCACCTCTCCCTTGACAGCTTGTGTAAATGTAATCCCATTGTGATTGGAGGACTATGAGCTGCCATTGTGACATCATCACTGGAAGCTGCCAGAAACGTCTCCCTCTCACAGTCAGTTATAATTCCCAAAGTTGGCATTTTTAAACCTTTAAATATCAATAACTTGTGAGATATAACATTATATTTGAAGAAAGCTTGATTAGATCGATGATGGGAAACAGCTGAGTAAGGTTCTGCATATTTTTTAGCAATACCGTCTATCGTTTTGGCAAAAATACCATCACACACACACACACACACACACACACACACACACACACACACACACACACACACACACACACACACTCTCACTCTCTCTTTTAATAGTATGCTAGACCAAGCGCGGCGATGTCGCTCACCCCGGAGACAGGCGTCCCCCCGGAGCCAATCACCCGTTCCCCCAACATAACCCATTCACCCAACGCAATATTCCACCACTTACCCATAGCCCACAATTGCGCAGGTGCGCCTCATTTCCCCTCATCCCCCAGCACTCCCTCCCCCTCTTATTCACCTTCCCTCTTCTCTCCCCTCACCTCCCCTCCTTCACTCCCTCCTCCACCTCTCCCTCCCTCTCCTTTCCCCAACCTTCAGTCGCTCCCTATCCTCAGTCACTCCCTCCTATCCTCCATAACCCCTCTTCCCTGTTTCCCCGACTCAATATTCCACCACTCACCCGTTTCCCCAAATCAATCAATCCTTCCCGGGAGGGGGGGGAGGGACAAAAATCTCACTCCTTACTCCCCTTGAAGCTGCTGATCCCATTGACTGTCGCCTCTCCCTCCCTCTCCTTTTCCCTACTCGCAGTCACTCCCTCCCTCACCTCTCCCCTTTCGCACTTCCCCACTAAAGACGATGTTTAAATAACATTTCTTCTCCTCCCATCCCCCACTCTGTCAACGCTCGTAGCTTGTGCATTGGCAGCAGAGATCACATTGTGATGCCATATTCAGAATCTTCATGGCTGCCCATTGTGATTGGACGACTGTGAGATGCCATTGTGACATCATCACTGTAGACAGACAGACACAGACAGAGAGATAATATGAGTCTACAAGCTGCAAGATGGATAGATAGATAACATACGTACGAATCTACAAGCTGCAAAGCTCAAATCTTGACAAGAATATAAATAGCTTTTGTGAAAAACTCCTTGCAACTGTGGCTTGGACATAACTTTCTACATCTGCTTCCACCCTCTCCACCCCAGGTCTCCTTCGTGCATTAATGCCAAAATGCAGGACTGTTTAATCTACAGTCATCTGAACTTTGGCAATCTACTCTGTGAAACCTAGGCAGTGTGGTCCTCTGAGTCTTTACTTATTGTTCAGTGGCTTGCCCTGAAGAGGCATTACTGGATTAGTTACCTCATTGCTAGAGGGTTCCAAATTGAAACTTTTCATTTTCGCATTTAGGGTGGTGCAGCGGTTGAGGTGCTGCCTTACAGCACCAGAGACCCGGGTTCGATCCTGACTACAAGTGATAGCAACATAGAAAACGTAGCAAAAATAGGTGCCGGAGAAGGCCATTCGGACATTGAGCCATTCAATATGATCATGGCTGATCTTTCAAAATCTGTATCCCGTTCCTGTTTTTCCCTTCATATCCCTTGATTCCGTTAGCCCTCAGAGCGGAGTCTAATTCTCCTTTGAAAACATCCAGTGAGTTGGCCTCCACTGCACTCCCTCGATAACAAGAATGTCCTTCCTCAAATTAGGAGACCAAAACTGCACAAAATACTTGAGGTGTGGTCTCACCAGGGCCCTGCAGGTACAACTGCATTAGGACCTCCTTGCTGCTTAACTCATCCTCTCGCAATGAAGGCCAACATGCCATTAGCTTTCTTCACTGCCTGCTGTACCTGCATGCTTACTTTCAGTGATGTAGAAGGACACTCAGGTCTCATTGAACCTCCCCTTTTCCTAATCTGACACAATTCAGATAATAATCAGATAAAAGGTGTTACATTTAATTTCCTCGTCTAAATCGTTAATATATATTATAAATAACTGGGTTCCCAGCAGCGAACCTTGCAGCACCTCATTAGTCACTGCCTGCCATTCTGAAAAGGACATGTTAATTCCTACTCTTTGCTTCCTGTCTGCCAACCAGTTCTCTATCCATGTCAATACCCTACCCCCAATACCATGTGCTCTAATTTTGCACACTAATCTCTTGTGTGGGACCTTGTCAAAGGCTTTTTTAGAAGTCCAGATGCACCACATCCACTGGCTCTCCCTTATCCATTCGACTTGTTACATCCTCAGAAAATTCCAGAAGATTAGTCAAGCATGATTTCTCCTTCATAAATCCATGCTGACGTGATCAATCCTGTCACTGCTTTCCAAATGCACTGCTATTATATCTTTAATAATTGACTCAGGCATCTTCCCCACTACTGATGTACGGCTAACTGGTCTATAATTCCCTGTTTTCTCTCTCTCTCCTTTCTTAGAAAGTGGGGCTACATTGGCTACCTTCCAGTCCACAGGAACTGATCCAGAGTAGAAAGAACATTGGAAAATGATCTCAAATGCATCAACAATTTCTAGGGCTTCTCTGGGATGCAGACCATCAAGCCCTGGGGATTTATCTGCCTTCAGTTCCAACCGTTTACCTGACACAATTTTCTGACTAATGTGAATTCCCTTCAGTTCCTCCCTCCCACTAGATCCTCGGTCCCCTAGTATTTCTGGGAGATTATTTGTGTCTTCCTAAGTGAAGGCAGAACCAAAGTACTTGCCATTTCCTTGTTTCTCATGATAAATTCACCTGTTTCTGACTGTAAGGGACGTACATTTGTCTTCATTAATCTTTTCCTCTTCACAAGTCAAGTCAAGTTTATTTGTCACATACACATACAAGATGTGCAGTGAATTGAAAGTGGCAATGCGGGTTGTGCAAAAAACTACAGAACAGAATAGAACAGAATTAGTATTTACATATTAGAGAAAATAAAACAGCAATTTTAAAAAGACACAACACAACAGTAAATTGGTACAGTAAATTAGTCCCTGGTGAGATAAGAGTTTACAGTCCTAAAGGCCTGTGGGAAGAATCTCCGTCTCATCCTCTCTGGTTTCACAGCATGACAGGCGTTTGCCTGACCGTAGCAGCTGGAACAGTCCATTGCTCGGGTGGTAGGGGTTCCCCATAATGTTGCTGGCTCTGGATCTGCACCTTCTGATGTATAGTTCCTGCAGGGGGATGAGTGTAGTTCCCATAGTGCGTTCGGCCGAGCGTACTATTCTCTGCAGAGCCGTCTTGTCCTGGGCAGAGCAGTTCCCAAACCAGATTGTGATGTTGCCGGACAAGATGCTTTCTACAGCCCCTGAGTAGAAGCACTGAAGGATCCTCAGAGAGACTCTGAATTTCATCAGCTGCCTGAGGTGGTAAAGGCGCTGCCTTGCCTTACTCATCAGTGCAGCAGCGTGTGATGTCCATGTCAGATCCTCTGTGATGTGGACTCCCAGGTATTTAGAGCAGCTCGCCTTGTCCACAGTAGCCATATTTATCTCCAATGGCGTATACGTCCTCGGATGTTGTGCCCTTCTAAAGTCCACAATCAGTTCCTTAGTTTTTATGACATTCAAGAGGAGGCTGTTGTCCTGACACCAGTGTGCCAGATCAGCCACCTCCTCCCGGAAGGCCTTCTTAATGTTATCGGAGATCAGGCCCACCACCACAGTGTCATCAGCAAACTTGATTATAGAGTTGGAGCTGAACCTGGCCACACAGTCATGTGTGTACAGGGAGTACAGTAGTGGGCTGAGGACGCAACCCTGGGGGGGATCCTGTGTTCAGGGTGAGGGTGTTCGATGTATTTCTTCCCATCTTGACTACCCGGGGCCTGACGGTGAGAAAGTCCAGGACTCAGGCACACAGGGGAGTGTTAAGCCCCAGTTCCAGCAGCTTCTCATCAAGTCTGGTGGGGATTATCGTATTGAAGGCTGAACTGAAGTCAATGAACAGCATCCTCACATAGCCCCCCTGCTGGCTGTCAAGATGAGAGAGAGCGGTGTGCAGAACCTGGGAGACCGCATCGTCCGTGGACCTTTTCGGACGGTATGCGAACTGTAGCTTTTACAGTCAGTTTTTATATTACCCACAAGCTTTCTTTCATGCTCTATTTTCCCCCTCTCAATTAACCCCTTTGTCCTCCTCTGTTGAATTCTAAATTTCTCCCAGTCCTCCGGTTTGCTGCTTCCTCTGGCTATGTGCCTCTTCCTTGGTTTTAACATTATCCTTAATTTCCCTCGTTAGCCACGGTTGAGCCACCTTCCCCGTTTTATTTTTTCGCCAGTTAGGCATGAACAATTTTTGTAGTTCATTCATGTGATCTTTGATGTCTTTACAGAGATTGTACGTTCTCCCTGTGACCGCGTAGATCTTCTCCAGGTGCTCTGGTTTCCTCCCACATTCCAAAGACGTGCAGGTTTGTAGATTAATTGGGTTCTGTAAATTGTCCCCAGTATGTCGGATAGAAGTAGTGTATGGGTGATCTTGGTCGACGCAGACTCGGTGGGCTAGAGGGCTTGTTTCCATGCTATATGTCTAAAAAGAAATTTAAGTTAAAGTAAACATGAAAAATTCTCTATCACAAAGCAATTAAGTCTAATCAAATATTCAAGAAAGAGTTTGATATTATTCTTGTGGCTAGATAGATCAAGGACTGTGGGGAGAAAGCTGGGAACAAGGTACTGAATTTCGATAATCAGTCACAATCATCTTGAATGGGAAGCAGGCTTAAAGGGTCAATAGGCTACTCCTGCTCTTATTCTCTGTGTTCATGTTTCTGCAACTTCAAACTTAATAACATCATGAGATGCTTATTCATGTGGCTAAGACTTTGAACACTCAAACCTTGTGAGCCATCAGCAGTCTTGATATTTGGCAGTAGTGCCCTCAGGAACAAATCATTTTCCCTGCTGGAAATTCATAATCTAATAAATTGAACCTGGTATTTCAGGAGGGGTAACAGAAAACACTTCCACAGTGCAGAGGGTGGTAGATATTTAGAACTTTCAGCTAGTGATAATGGGAATTAAGTCAACTTATACAGAACATAGAACAGTAGAACACAGAACAGGCCCTTGGTCCCACATGCCCTTGTTAACCATGATACCAAGTTAAACCAATCTACTCTGCCTGCATGTGAATCATATCCCTCTATTCCCTGCATATCCATGTGTCTATCTAAAAGCCTTTTAAACGCCACTATCGTATTCGCCTCTACCACCATCCCAGGAGCACATTCCAGCCACCCACGAGTCTATGTATCTTGCCCCGCATATCTTCTTTAAACTTTGCCCCTTTCACCTTTAAAGGTATGCCCTCTTTGACATTTCCACTCTCTGATAAAGGTTCTGACTGTCTACCTTACCCATACCTCTCATAATGTTATATATTTCTATCAGGTCTTCCCTCAACCTTCGTCACTCCAGTGAAAATAATCCAAGTTTGTCTAACATCTCCTGACAACTAATACCCTCAAATCCAAGCAGCATTCTAGTCAATCTCTTTTACACCCTCCGCAAAGCCTCTACATCCTTCCTGTAATGGGGTGGTCAGAACTGTATGCCAAGATTTAAAGTTTTAATCAAAAACAAATTGGATATGGGGGGGGGGGGGGGGGGGGAAGTTGGGTATGTGGAGTTAGGATGCAGATCATCTGTGATCTCAATGACTGGTGGAATAGGCAAAGGGGTGAAAAGCCTCCCTTGTGTAATTAGTTGAACATTTTATGAGCACTTGGTGTTAAAAATAGATTATTTTGATAGATTTATTTTCTATTCCTGTACTAAAGTTATTAGACTTATGAGGAAAGCCCTAGATACTGAAACACGAGATCTCTTAAGATGTTTGAAGCAGTTTGGTTGTTGCAATGAAACAGAATAGTTGAGTTTATTCTGTTTACATTGCACTCAATGATGCTCTAATTTGAGCTACCACAGCAACCAGACTACAAATCTGTTGGTTATTTTTTCTGCTTTTTTATTTAAATTGAAGCCCCCAACCCCTCTTCCCCACCAAAAACCATTTACCACTAATGACCAACTACTGGTTGTTTGAGCTTCTCTTCAAGCTGATTAGTTTCCTGAGGAAACTGTATTTCCTATAATTATTTTCAGATTGTGTTTTTTTAGAGCTAGGTACTTGCCCGAGGTTTTTGTTTTCTAATATTATAATAGAAGACTGGGCACTGGGTCAATGGTTACTCAATAATTTTCAGTTACCTGGCATATAACCAACGGCACAATTTACTATATTGGTTGAAAGACTTGCAAATAGAACCAAGCGTTTTGCGCTACATGCAGTCAAATTGATATGTTGGGTAGTTAGATTTGTAATTTGGTAATTTAGTTTAGAGATGCAGTGTGGAAACTGGCCCTTTGGCCATCGAGTCCGTGCCAACCAATGATCACCTGTACATTAGTTCTATCGTACATAGTAGGGGTAATTTACAAAACTCAATTTACCTACAATCGAAGTGGTGCACATACCTCGGTGTCAGGAAGCGAAGCGGTACACATACCGCATTACATTGGTATACATTGATGGCGCCGATGGAACGATGGTTGAAAACTTCAAGTTCCTCGGAGTAAATGTCACCAGCAACTTTTCCTGGACTAGCCATATCGAATCAATGGCCGAAAGCACACCAACGCCTCTAACTCCGTGGAAGGCTTATGAAATTGGCATGTCATAAGCCCAACAACCTTCACCAATGTTTACAAATTTGGCGTAGAAAGCATTTTATGGAATGCTTCACAGCATGGTTTGGAAACAGCTCCATCCAAGACCGCAAGAAATTGCAGAGAATTGTGTATGCAGCCCAGACCATCACGCAAGCTAAGCCATCTGCACTTCACTCTGTCTCAGTCAGGTCACCAGCATAATCAAGAACGAGTTTCACCCCAGACACGGGGTGGAAGATTGCAACTTCACGAGGTCCACCCTGTTTCGACGAATGCAATCAACCTGGCGTGCACAATCAAATAAAATCAAATAGAACAAGTTGTCCTACAACTCTAGGCTGTGCACGCCATACGCAAGAAGAAGAAGACCCCAGACACACCCTCTTCTCCACTCTCCCATCAGGCAAGAGGTACAGAAGTGTGAAAAATTGCAGATTCAGGGGCAGTTTATTCCAAGCTGTAATCAAGCAACTGAACCGCCTTATCACCTTCTAGGGAGCGGTCCTGAGCTACTATCTGAGACATTGGAGACCCTCGGACTATCTTTAATCGGGCTTTATTTGACTTTATTTTGCACTAAACGTTATTCCCTTTATCCTGTATCTGTACACTGTGGATGGCTTGAATGTAATCATGTATAGCCTTTCCACTGACTAGGTAGCATGCAACAAAAAAGCTTCTCACTGTACCTTGATACACATAACAATAAACTAAACTAAACTGCATGTCTTTGGAATTCTCGTACCCAAGTTCCTTTTGTGTAGCCAATTAGTAGGGATTCTGGACTAAGCACAGAAGTGTTTGTGGGAGGAAACTGGGGCACCCGGAGGAAACCCATGCGGTTACAGTGAGAACGTACAAACTCCGTACAGCCAACAACCGTAATCAGGATCGAACCCTGAGGCATTGGCGCTGTGAGGCAACAAGTCTACCACTGTGCCGGTGTTTTAATCTTCCACAGTAGTTGAAGTGTTGGATTTTTTTTCACAGCCAATTTCCATAATACATTTGTTAGGATTTCTAATGTGCTTCAGCATATTATCTTTGATGGATTTTACTGGCAAGATAATAATAATCTGATCCTCTTTAAGCAACCTTTGTCCATTATCAAAACAGCATATTAAACAGCTGTGATGACCTTACAGGAAATAATGGGAGATTGCAGGGGATGATATAGTGAACTCATTAATCTTCATTTGGTGAGTAGGAAGCATCATGGCTAACGAAGCTGGATATGAAAGGCCAGCCCTCTAATAGTTGTCTAGAGTGTAAATCTGGTTTGGTGCACAATAAAGTATTAATTGGCTACAGTTCACAGTTTTTAAACAAGTCACTGTGTTCAGCGTAGTTGTCATTCTTTTTCTAAACCTTTGGCCAGGCAGGTTCACCACTCTCATATCCAAGTTCTTTTTGTGTACCCAATTAGTAGGGATTTAGGACCAAGCGGAGGAGTGTTTGCGTGTAAAGGCTCTGCTTTATTGTTGCCAGACAGGACCTGCGACAGTTCTATTCTATGCCTTACTTCTGTTGTGTTAATACAGCAACAGACTTAGCAGTACCTTTCCCTTCCAGACCCACTATTTCTCACCCAGCTTTGTTTATTTTGAGATAAAGCATGGAAACAGGGCCTTCGACCACCGAGTCCATGAAGACCATTGATTACCTATTCACGCTAGATCAATAGATAATAGACAATCCACTTTATCCCACTACTCCCTACATGTTAGGGGCAATTTACAGAGGCTAACCTTCAAATCCACACATTTTTGGAATGGGGAGGAAATAGAAGCAGCCGGAGGAAACTCACGCGGTTACAGTTAACCTTCAAACTCTACACAGCCAGCATCTGAAGTCAGATTGAAGCCGGGTGTCTAGCACTGTGAGGCAGCTGCTCTACCAGCTGCACCACCTATGTGAGGATCCTGTTTGTTGATTTTAGCTCTGCATTCAACACCACTGTGCCAGAGCTACTACACTCCAAACTTTCCGCGTTGACTGTGCCTGAACCCCTCTGTCGGTGGATCACCAGCTTCCTGACAGACAGGAAGCAGCATGTGAGGCTGTGAAAAGCACATCTCGGACCCACAAACGCTCAGCATAGGAGCACCGCAAGGCTGTGTACTCTCCCCTCTCCTCTACTCTCTCTACACCAATGACTGCACCTCCACTGACTCCTCCATCAAGCTTCTCAAGTTTGCAGACGACACAACCCTGATTGGACTGATCCAGGATAGGGTGGAATCTGCCTACAGACAGGAAGTGACACAGCTGGTGTCCTGGTGCCATCGCAACAATCTGGAGCTCAATGCTCTTAAGACAGTGGAATTGATAGTAGACTTTAGGAGAGCTCCCCCTCCCCTCACCCCACTCACCATCAACAACACCACAGTCACATCTGTGGAGTCTTTTAAGTTTCTGGGAACCATCATCTCCATGGACCTTAAATGGGGGGCGACCATCGACTCCACAGTCAAAAAGGCACAACACAGGATGTACTTCCTGCAGCAGCTGAGTAAGTACAATCTGCCACAAGCAATGATGGTCCAATTCTACACGGCCATCGTAGAGTTTGTCCTCACCTTCTCCATCATGGTCTGGTTTGGCTCAGCCACCAAGCACGACAGCCGGCGGCTGCAGCGAATCGTCCACTCAGCTGAGAAGGTTATTGGTTGCAAATTTCCCTCCATTGACGAACTGTACACTGCAAGGGCCAGGAAGCGAGTGGGTGAGAACATCTCTGACCCCTCTCATCCTGGCCACAAACTCTTTGAATCACTTCCCTCTGGAAGGCGACAGGATTGTCAAAGACGCCAAAACCAGACATAAAAACAGCTTTTTTCCATGAGTAGTAGCTCTACACAATAACCAAAAATCTGTAGCCTCCTTTTACTCTGGTATTTTATTTAATTCACACGGTTAATCAATAATGTTTTATTGTTAATGTTTTATGTGTCATTCCTAACTGTCGCTGTATGTCATGTTCTATGTGAATACTTGGCCAATAAACTTATTCATTCACTTTGCTGCCCTCAACACCGTAATTTTTTTATTTAATTTTTAACAATACCATGCAATGTAGCTGGAGGATAACTGAAGCATGTGCTTAATTCTATGGTGTAATATGTGAGCAAATTCAGTGAAGGGAAAGCTAACACAGTTGAAAATAGGAAAAATAATTTTGGGTTGGGATGGAGGTCGATTGATGTTTTGTGGGCAGCCCTGAGATGAAGCACACAAGGTTGGTGGTGTGTAGTTTCTGTACTGGGTTCAAGAGAAAAGACAATCAAAAACGTTCAGAGTGCAGTCACTCTTTGGCAGCAGACGAAGACTGCGTACATGGTCAAGATAATGCCAAAACAAATTCCGCCAACATTACCTCATTCCTCAGCATCACCCTTATGAACCGTGTGGTTTCAGTGAATGAACTTGGAGGTCTCCACTCTGAAGGTGCTTCTTATGACTCAGAAACATTGTAATTTAACAGTGCTTTAAATGTGGGTTTAGGAACGGCCCATTAAACTACTCTACCTCCAGTGCTTACATATTCCGTTATGGACAATTAGCTATTTAAACCCTTGAGGGAAAGAATTGCATCAATTCTTCAAGCTCTTTGATTCCTGCACCGTTGAGCTGTCCCTGCAGCCATCATTGAGCCTGATTAGTACAAGCCCTGCCCCATTGAAATGTTTAGACTTTTATACCTAGCATTACTTGTAATGGTGTAAAATAATATTGTGAGAAAGCTCAAGGGGTGATATAATTGTCATCGGGGAGAGAAATGGTGAGAAAAGGCATTACAATTTTCCATTCAATAAAGGGGTGGGCAAATCTCCAACTTGGCTTTCCAGAGCCTACAAGATAGATAAGTTCTGACAAAGAGCACTTTATCTGCAATATACGTTTAGTTTCTCTCCCTACAGATACATTTTGACTTGCTGAGTGCCAGATTACCTGGGACCTGTCTCCCAGATAATCACTGCTTTGAATTCATCAGTAGCTGCAGTTCTGATCCTCACTTTTGAGAGGTAGGCTTGTGTTGGAGTCCATTCAGAATGCTGCTTTGATTAGAAAGTATTAGCTACAAAGAGAGATTGAACATGCTTGGATTGTTTTCTTTGGAGCATCGGAGGCTAAGAGGAGGCCTGCCAGAAAAAAAAAAAAAATTAAGAGGCAGTCGGAACCTTTTTCCCCAGTGGAAATGTCAAAGATTAAAGGGCATAGCTTTAAGGTGAGAGGGCCAAACTTTAAAGGAGATATATGGGACTACTTTTTTTGCATGAGTGGTGGGTGCCTAGAACACGATGCCAGGGCTGGTGGTGGAGGCAGATATGATAGCTGCATTTAGATGGGCACATGGATAACCAGCGAATTAATGGATTTGTATCATGTATAGGCAGAGGAATTAGTTTCTGTTTTTCGAAGGGTCTGTTCTTATGCTGTACTTTTCTATGTTCTATGTTGAGAGATGGTTCACTATGTTGATTTTTGGGGTGAAGTGATTGGCAAAAAGCATGGTTGAGCAAATTGGCCCTAAGCTAGGAAAGAGAGGTGATCTCTGTGAAACATTAGATGATACAGCTGCTTGATGTAATTGATATCAATCAACGAGGATGTTTTTCCCTGCAGAGGAATTTAGAGCTTGGGGCATAATTTCAAAATGTGGTCGCTTGTGGACACAGGCAAAAGGGAATCTTCAATCATTCTGAAGAAGAATCTTGACCTGAAACATCGCCTGTCCAATACCTCCTCAAATGTTGCCTGACCCGTTGAGTTCCTCCAGCACTTTATGTTTTGCTCAAGAAGCAGTTGCAGTTCTCTCGGTCTACAGTCTTGTTTGAGCTTTGTGAAAATGTGGAATTCTCTGTCCCACAGAGCTCATTGCTGAGATGAACAGATTTTGTTTTGCATGGAGTAATGGGGAACAGTCAAGAAAGAGGAGCTGAGGCCAAGATGAGATCAGCCATGATTGTATTGAATGATAGAGCAGTTTGAGCAGCCATATGGTAGCATATTGCTCCAATTTCGTATGTCCTCCTGACTCGTAAAGGATTCCACTGAGGTGCATTCCATTAAGAATTTGTTTACTTTAGTGAAAGGATTAATCAAGTCCCTCTGAGTACATGGACTTTGAGGGGAATATTTCATGCAGTTCTGTATGGAACATTTAATAAAAATTACAAGAATGGTACACGGGACTCATAAGGAAGTTAGATGAATTATTAAGCTACCACTCGTGGTCGACAGGGGTTTTGTTTAACAAGCTGAACCATTAGGTGGCTTGCTTTAGTATGTGAAAGGGCACAGAATTACTCGGAAAGACTTTTGGGCACTGGAATTTTCATCAGGAGTTTTCATTTAGGGTAATTGTTTTTATGGCGTGATAAATGTAATGAGCATGCAGTATATAATCTTTGCACCACATTTCTAATTATTGGTCTCCCCAGTCGTGAAGCGAATGTAAATCTTACCTTGGGGAAATGAAAATGAATGAGACTGGAAAATGAATAATGCTTGTTCAGTATAATTCATTAGCACTCTTTAAATTTGGAGCATAGTGAAATTCATTAAAAATGGAGCAGTCACCTTCATTGCGTGTAGCTGAACCCTGTTAGAAACATCTTCAAAAGATATCAATTCTCATTAATCAGAAATTATGCACAACGGGATATCTGCTTGGAATGCATAGTAAATTCGCATATTTTGATTAAAAAAATTATCTGATTGGTAGTTTTAAAAATGTAATTTCAAATTAACTGTCATTTCTTTGGGAGAAAACCTGGTGTACACAGTGAAGCTCTGTTGTCATTTTGCACATCAGATTGTTGAAAACAAAACCTGTTAAAGTTTTTTGCATAGGCTTTGGTGAACATTTTGTTTTAATATCTGTGAATTAAGTAGGATAAACTGCAACTAATAAAGTGAATTAAAAAAATCTTATGAAAAGACTCAGTTTTGATTTCTGTAACATTTTAAAGCTTTTAAAAAATAATTTGCTTGTAATTACTTGATGAAACGAGGTAGATGGAGGAGATAGGAAGCAACATTCACCATGAAATTAATGGAGGAGCTCTTGAACTATTGAAGGTTCAGGGTCATAATAATAAAAAGCATTCATTTCTGGAGAAATAGGTTATGTGGTAGAGCTGCTGCCTCATAGCGCCAGAGACCTGGGTTTTGTTCCTGACCTTGGGTGCTAGTCGGTGTGGAGTTTGCATGTTCTCCCTGTTACTGCGTGGATTTTGTCCGGGTACTCGAGTTTCCCTCTACAATCCAAAGACATGTGGGTTTGTTGCTTAATTGACCTCTATAAATTGTCCCTAATTTGCAGGGAGTGTATGCGAAAGTGGGATAACATAGAATCAGTGTGACGGTTATCAACGGTTGGTGCGCCCTGTTTCCATGCTGTATCTCTAAACTTAAAAAGCTGAGAAGGTATGTTAATCTCACACAGCATTTAATAGACAACAGTGGATTGAAGCACTTTACAATTTTAGATGCACACAAGATTTACATAGTTTTAATCTTTTCAGTATGTCCTTTTATTCTGAGGCTATGTATGGCCTCTGGTCCTAGACTCTCCCACTTGTGGAAACATCAAGTCTGAACTCCCTACCACATGTTTAGTTTAGAGATACAGCATAGAAACAGGACCTTCAGCACACTGAGTCCATGCTCACCATCGAGCACCCATTCACATTAGTTCTATGTTCTCCCACGTTCTCATCCATTCCCTGCACACTAGGGGACAATTTACAGAGGGCAATGAACCCACAAACCCGCACGTCTTTGTGATGTGGGAGGAAACTGGAGCACCCGGGTGAAACCCACGGGGTCACAGGGAGAATGTGGAAAACCCCGCACAAACAACACCCGGGGTGTTGCTTTGTGATAACTGTTTGGAAAAACGATGGAACTACTTGACATGGTGATAAGCACAATATAAATGCATCATATCAATACAAATCTTTCTTATGACTGGGATGTTGTAGTTTATGACCCGAGGAGCAAGAGGTTGATGACCAGGGGAGCAGAATGCCATTAAAAGTGAAACTGAGCTTGTGCTTTTTACAGTCATTACGTGTGACCAGGAGCTGGATATACACCAAAAAAAAAGCCAGAATGTGTTTTTCACGGTGCATCTCAAATGTTCTTAACGCCCCCAGCGTATTTTACAGGGAATGAGCAGTTTTGACCATCTTCGTAATTATACAAGAAGTCTGTATCCCAAATGGTCTATAAACATTCCCCTATGGTGAAGCAGGGCTTTCAAAGGCCATGACAACAGATTGTGCTGTTGTGGGAACATTTAATTAAATAGAATAACAGATGTTGAATGTATAACATTTTGGTTCAAATTGTATTGAGTTTTTGTTTTTGCATTTCACAATGTAACTCATTTCCATAGCTAAAGTTGCAGCTTTGTGACCTATTCTCAACCATCAATAACATCTTTAGGGATTCATCTGTTGTGTACTGTTGATTCTTGAAGACTGTTTTTTCCAAAAAAGATTCGGGGGAGTTCATTGTGAAGAAACATAGCCAATTTATAAGCAGCAAAATATCCATCAGCAAAACAGAGAAGGACAAACAGCCAATCCTTGTCTCAACCTAAGAGTTTGCATGAGACAGATAACCAAGCACTCAAGGCCCGTTCTCATTTTTCTTTATTAAATATTTAATATTATGATATATGTGAGAGAAGAGTGCTTAATTGTCATGTGCACTGAAAACAGAACAATTAATTTACTTCAGACTTTAGACTGTAGAGATACAGCGCGGAAACAGGATCTTCAGCCCATGGAGCCTGCACCGACCAAAAACCAGCACTATCCTACACACTAGGGACCATTTTTACTAAAACCAATTTCCCACTCCCTCTTGCAAAATTACAAAATATTTCTGTATCCTCCAGAAAGTACTGGTAATTAACAGTCCTTAAAATCTGTCCGCCCTTAATCAGCAAGTTCTGCGTGTATGTGAGAGACGTGGAATCGTGCCAGGCCTGTCAGTCAATTCCCGCCACATGCTGCCCTGGAAAGCTGTTCTGGTTGCTTGAGTTCTATTGCATGTTCCCAGATTGCCAGTGCTGTGACTCGAGTCTTGATGTACTTCAAATTATAATTTTTTCATGTTAAAGATTAATTGGCATTTATGGTTCTTCTGGTCTAAATGATGGTGCAGAAGCCAGGCAACTCTTTGTGTGTTGGTCCCAGGAGTAGATCTGCAATCATTCATTACAATCACTCCACTGTTTTAAATCTTTATTTCAACAACAGAATGTTTTATTCTAACTATGCTCTTAATCTCCTCCCTTTATCCTGTATCTGTCCATTGTGGACAGCATGATTGTAATCATGTATAGTCTTTTAGCAGACTGAATAGCACGCAGTGAAAAAGCTTTTCACTGTACCTCGATACACATGCCAATGATAAATTAACCAGTTCATTGGAAATTACAAACTCAAAAGTTTCATACAGGACGTTACTGCAACAACAATTCTGTTCGTCATTTCAGAAGGAATTAGAAAAGTTTAGTTTCTTGTGTGTACCGAGGTATGGTGAAAAGTATTTAAATCTCTACTCCTACAGCAACATTTCTTATTCCCTTATTGTATCTGTACAGTGTGAATGGCTCGATTGTAATCATGTATTTTCTTTCCACTGGCTGGTTAGCATGCAACAAAAGCTTGTCACTTTACCTCTGTACATGTGGCAATAAACTAAACTGAAACTGAAGCTTTTGTTGCATGCTAACCAGTCAGCAGAAAGGCTATACATGATTACAATCAAGTCATGCACAGTGTACATATGCATGATAATGGGGAAGTAAGAAATGCTGCTGTTGTAGAGGTTTAAAAGAGTGGAGTGACGGTAATTCATGATTGCAGATCCACCTCTGTGACAGTCGCTTGGCTTGGGTGCCATCTTGGATTACCCTTCAAGCTTCTGCTGTTTGTTTATGTGAGGTTGTCATGTCCTCCGAGATCCCCGTCTTCATTCAGTTTGTTAAATCTAGTTTGCATTCCACTTTCGTGCAAGTTTTCCTCGGCTTCTTGCATAGTTGAGTAATCATCATCAATAGCCCAGGGACACCTCCTGTGAGCTACACAGCTGCTTCATTTAGAACTGGCCGTTATGCAAAGGTTAGCAACTCGCTATTTACATGTCTTTTCACCCGCAACTGAAAGCAAGCTCAATTGCAAGCCTATATCTTTAAATATCGTGTGCTGTAGAATAATGCCCAATTGTTTTGTTTTTAATTCACACCAGTTATGGATTACTTATTATCAGACTCTTGGTTTTTGCAGGGAATCTCTTTAGGCATTGTTTTGTTAATCAGTAATTTTTTTGGAAGGGTATTGAAAGGCAGCATCTGTAAACAGCAATTTGTTTTGCATTTTGAAAGCCTCTTTAAATGTCTTCTTTGTGTCCTGCCTCTCTTTCGAACATAAATAGAAAAATTAGGACGGGGACAGATTGGTTCAGGAGATGCTGTATTTGGCAGCAGTAACTTGCACAGTGTCCAATGTGGAAGGATGTACAATTGCCATTGCATCTTACATTAACATTGCCAAAAGCAGATAATTCTACAGTTATCTGAAGATACTACAAAATGTCTGGAGAAATTGAGAAGTATAAATTGACAATTAAATATTTTAAATTCAGAACTTGTCCATTCCACAAATTCAGTGCTCTTTTTCCTCCTCCCTGAAATCAAAGACTAAGCATTCAGATTCTCATCAGGTTTCTGCCCCCACCTCGACCATCTATGGCTCCTGTGGCTGACAATATAAACTGATTTATGAGGGGAACCTAGCAAAGACTGAAGACCTACTCCTGTAGTACAGTGTGTTCCTGAAATAATGGCATACTGACTGGATGGCAATTAAATCTGCTGGCCCAAAGCTGCTGCTGTGACCTGTCAGACAAACAGAAACTCTTGGCTGTGTGGAGCCTGAAAATTGCAGAATGGGTGCAAAAACCTTAATTGTAAGAAAATTCCACCAACTCAGCTTGAAGTTGGCCTGGAAAAAGACGATGCTTCATAATTGCCTTTGTGGTTATAAATATGTTTTTGCAAAACAAACTTGTTTTAAAAAAAACTATAATGTCAACTGTATAACAATTTTTAGATTTGCAAGGACTGATAACAATTACGACAACTTGCACAGCTTTGAAAAGAAAGCTGCAGATGCTGGAAATCCGAAATAAAAAGGACATACAGGGAACTGGAGCAAAACACAGTGCTGGAGTAACTCATCGGATCAGACAGCATCCCTGAAGGAAATGACAGGCGCATTTTGGGTCCTTCTTCCAAAAAAAGGGAATGCTGAATAGGACAAAGGGAATATCGCTGGCCAGGTATTAGGTCCGGGTTTGCCCCAATGAAGGTCATCCCGTCAGTGGGATCGATAGAAAAATGTAATAAAACCTGCGACATCAAGGACGTTAAGAGAGCGAGAATACTGATAGTAGTACATACAGTATATGTGTGAAATCCAGGGCTAAACAGGTCATCTTTGTAATGGAGTGGGGAAAATACAGGCAATACCACAGATGAATGACTTGCATAAATAGACAATAGAAGTGGCCAATTCTGGTTCAGTCAGAGAAAGCAAGTTAACGATAATTGTAGAATATTAAGTCTAGAAGGCTGTATTGTGCCCAAATGGGTAACGAGACGCTGTCCTGAAGCTTATATTGGACCTTGTTCTAACTGCAGGACATCAGGGATGGATAGGCCAGTGTGTGGTGTAGAATTAAAGTGGCAGGCTGCAGAGTTTTAGTTTAGAGATGCAGCGTGGAGACAGGCCCTTTGGCCCACCGAGTCTGCGCCGACCAGTAATCACCCATACATACACTTGTTCTATTCCACATGCTAGGGATAATTTACAAAGCCAATTAAGCTACAAAAACTTCACGTCTTTGAAGCGTGGGAGGGAACTGGCGCACCTGGAGAAAACCTACATGGTCACAGGGCCAACGTACAGACTCTGTCCAGACAGCACTCGTGGTCAGGATTGAACCCAGGTTTCTGATGCTGTAAGGCAGCAACTCAACCACTGTGCTGCCCTCTGCAGACTGAATACAGATGTTTCGCAAAGTGATCACCCTATCTAATTTTGTTTCTCCACTGTGGAGGTGACCACTATATATTTGTTCCACTGCTGTGTCTTGTGGCAATGGAAACTGAACCTGAGTTGGGGGCATTTGCAACACTTCTAACATTGCGCCTTTAAGAGTTGTACGCTGTCAGTTATTAATGATGGGCTTCTTCGATCAGTAGCTATTTCCTTCTCTGTTTTCCCATATCAATTTAAATTTTATTCCTGAGCTACTGTATAAACAAAAGCCTGCAGTAGCTGAAAGGGGCAGCAGCAGCTGTGAAAGAAACCATCAGCATTGTGTTGGGCCAGCCCAATCCTTAGATCATTGATAAAGTGCTGCATTAGAGCGAGAAAGTTAAAAATGCACATCTCCTTAGGCCTAGATCACCCACCATATTTTTAGAGACTTGAGACTTTAAGGTTGCAATATGGTGCCAGAGCAGGGTGATTCTTTGCATGCTGTCCCAGAATAGGACCTACCATCGCCAACTACAATCTTTCCAGTCTTGTACTTGTCTATGATTGGACTCAGAGTATCACTTGATTGGACATCACGCCAGACAAAGCTTTTCACTGTATCTGGGTACAAGTGACGCCAATAATAAACTAAACTAAAGTATAATTGATTTTTTATTTATAAACCATTTTATCTGCTCGTTTCCTACAAGGTCTTCACACTATTCCCAATAGCATTACAGCATGATTACTTTGCAAAGGTTTGTGGAAATATGAAAATATGGCACTTACGTCGTAACAAGGTTTTCAGGAGATCACCAAGGTTCTTGAGCAGTGGAGATGAAGAAGCATGAATAAGTAAACAACATTTTTATAGTTGATTGAGGTCAAAATTTAAAAAACACTAGAAAGATTCAGGAAGTCAGATATTAATGCTAAAGCGAAAAACAGTTTTTGTTTCAGGTTGATGAACATTCATTGTCATAGAGTCATGCAGCATGGAAACAGACCCTTCGGCCCAACTTACCCACGCCGACCAAGATGCCCTATCTACACTCATCCTACCTGCCTATGTTTGGCCCATATTCCTCTAAACCTTTCCTACCAATGTACCTGTCCAAATGCCTTTTAAATATATTCAAGTTGTTATGAATCCACCTTTATCTCTGATAAAGGTCATTGCTTTTACTTGCCTCAGCAAATCTGGCAGTACCTCCCAAACTTCTACAAAGAAGCACTTGGATGGGAGGGAGCACCACCATTTGTAGATATTCCTCCAATTCACACCAACCTGACTTGCCATTTCTTCAAGGAACTTCCAACTCAATAGCATTCCTTCACCAGAAAGACTGCAGCAGTTTAAGAACTGACCACCAGCATCTGGATATCTATGGTGTGGGCAAGAAATGTTGTCTTTGCCATTGGCTTTCATATTATGATGGGGGAAAAAATCAGATATTCTAGTTTTACTACATGAAGTACACCTTAGTCAAATACATCTCAGTACTTCATGCGCAATAAAGCAGTTGCTGTAGTTTAAAGGAAGTTATAACCACATCTTGCAAATTGCTGAGCTGAGTGTACAATTCATCTATTTTTTAAGCTGTTTACGAGTCTGCCGACTGTCACAACACACAAGGTACACAAAAACTTGAGATTAAAAGTGAAACCAGAAAGAAAAAGACGAGCGACTGTTGGCTGTCTGCCGTGTGCACAGCGCCTTCACCGGAACAAATGAACAAACAAACAAACACAGACTTATCCCCTGGGCAGAGGATTCTAAACTAGAGTGTGTGTTGTCCCCCTCCCCCACATCATGTCCCCCTTTGTTCTTCCACTGTCCCTCACGGTTGCCCCCCCCATGCCGGGTCCTCCATTGTTCTTCACAGCTGTCTCCACATGCTGGGTCATCATTGTCATTCCCTCCCCCCCCTCACACCAATTGACCGCGAGGACCCACCGCCACCGAGACTCCCGTTGCCGCCGAGGCTGCCACCGCTGAGGCTCCTTCGGCCCAAACAGGCCTCGCTGGGTCTTACAGGCCTTACTCATATTTGAAGTAACCATTTTTAGCCAGATTGAAATGGAACGTATTGGCCAATGTGCAGGAACCAAACAGCGTAAAATATCCTATGATACCTGTGAAAAGTCTGAAATGTCATTAAATGGAAATTGATCCATTATAATTTAGAAATAATACATGGGAATGAAGATTCGCAAGGAACTACCGATGTTGGAATCTTGTGTGAAACATGGGTGTTGGAGGAGTTCAGCAAGTCAGGCAGCATCTGTGGAAGGAATGGATTTGTGACATTTCGGATTGGGAGCCTTCTTCAGAGTGGCCAGGCTGGTTTTCCACAGAGTATAGAAGTAGAAACAAGGAACTGCCGATGCCGGTTTACACAAAAGGATAGAAAGTGCTAGAGTAACTCAGTGGGTCAGGCAGCATGTCTGGAAAACATGGATTGGTGACAGCTTGGATCATGACCCTTATTCAGTCTGAAAAAGGGTTCCAACCCAAAACAGGATGGGACCCCTCCATGTTCTCCAGATATGCTACCTGTCCCACTGAGTTACTCCAGCTCTTTTTGCTTTCCACAGATACATACTCTCTGACCTGCTGAGTTACTCCAGCTCTTTGATTTCTGCATGAGAAACATAGAAACATGGAAAATAGGTACAGGATTAGGCTATTCGGCCCTTCGAGCCAGCACCGCCATTCAATATGATCATGGCTGATCATCCAAAATCAGTACCCTGTTCCTGCTTTTTCCCCATATAACCTTGATTCTGTTAGCTCTAAGATCTAATTCTCTCTTGAAAACATCCAGTAAATTGGCCTCCACTGCCTTCAGTGGCAGAAAATTCTACAGATTCACAACAAAAAGTTTTTCCTCATCTCAGTCCTAAATGGTCCACCCCTTATTCTTCAACTGTGACCTCTGGTTCTTGACTACCCCAACACGGGGAACCTTTTTCCTGTATCTTGCCTGTCCAATCCCTTAAGAATAATATCCTTTCTCATACTCCTAAATTCTAGAGAATGAAGGTATTTGAGTACAAATGCTAAAGATAACATTATGTAGTGATATTCACAGAAATGAAACACAGCTAACACTAAGTTTTTTGATGAAGCGGCTTACTCAAGGACATAGGATTGTGCAAATTATGATTAATTGCAATTTCACTACATTGAAAGGGATTGGAAGGATAAGGGTTGTGTCTTGACATGGCAGGAGATGCTTCTCAGCATTACTGTATAATATATATCTTGCATTCCCCTCATCTCAAAATAATGAAGCAGCTTGTCTTCAGAGGAATATATAGCAATTGGTTGTCGCAATTCAGATAAGCATGGATATTTTGGGATGTATATTGCTTTATTCTATTTTGGAATAAATTGGGTTAATTTGTGTCAGTTGAGTAGGAGTTGTGACAACAGGACTGCTCTAGAAACCTGGATAAATAAACTCATTTAGATCCCACATGACATTCTGGAATTAAAAACCAATGATCTGAGCAGGTTCAGCAATTCAACAATCCTTGCAGCAAATATAGATTTTTTAAAAAGTTTTTCATAAATATTTATCATTTCAACTTCATGTCTGTTCGGCGATATAAATGTTTGACTTCATGTCCGTTCTACGTCATTTCCTATCAGCGTCGTATCTTTCGGCGTCATGTCCTTTCGGAGTCGTGTCCGTTTGGCTTTGTGTCCTTTCGGTGTCGTGTCCATTCGGCATCTCGGCTTTTCGACGTGATGTCCGTTCGGCATCTTGGCTTCGGCTTCTCGTCCATTGGTGTCCCGTCCGGGTACCCATGTGCCTTTTACTGAGGAGTGGCTTCCGTCTGGCCACTCTACTAGAAAGGCCTGATTGGTGGAGCGATGCAGATATAGTTGTCCTTCTGGAAGGTTCTCCCATCTCCACAGAGGAACTCTGGAGCTCTGTCAGAGTGACCATGGGGTTCTTGGTCACCTCCCTGACCAAAGCCCTTCTTCCTCGAATGCTCAGTTCGGCCAGGCGGCCAGATCTATGAAGTGTCCTGGTGGTTCCAAATTCTTCCATTTAAGAATGACAGAGGCCACTGCTCTTCGGGACCTGCAATGCTTCAGAAATTGTTTTATACCCTTCCCCAGATTTGTGTCGACACAATCCTGTCTCAGAGGTGTATGGACAATTCCTTCGTCTTCATGGCTTAGTTTTTGCTCTGACATACTCTGTCACCCGTGGGACCTTATATAGACAGGTATGTGCCTTTCCAAATCATGTCCAATCAATTTAATTTACCACTGGTGGACTCCAATCAAGTTGTAGAACCATCTCGAGGACAATCAATGGCAACAGGATGAAACTAAGCTTTTCTTCTTCTTCTTTTAACGATGTCTTGGCACAGCACATACCGAGGAGCACACACTACGGTTTGATAACAGTCGTGTTATCAAAACCATCACCTGGCTGCATAGAGCACACGACTGACAGCTTGTTGAAAGATTCAGGTTTTGACCATATTTCAAGAGATAAATTTGAGAACTTGAGGGAGGAAATTACAGGGTGCCAGCAACACCGCCAGTGCGAAACCATCCTCTATTCCTCAGATGTAGGCAATAGACAATAGGTGCAGGAGTAAGCCATTCGGCCCTTCGAGCCAGCGCCGCCATTCAATGTGATCATGGCTGATCATCCCCAATCAATACTCCGTTCCTGCCTTCTCCCCATATCCCCAGACTCCGCTATTTTTAAGAGCCTTATCTAGCTCTCTCTTGAAAGCATCCAGAGAACCTGCCTCTGAGGCAGAGAATTCCATTGACTCACCACTCTCTGTGAGAAAAAGCGTTTCCTCGTCTCTGTTCTAAATGGCTTACTCCTTATTCTTAAACTGTGGCCCCTGGTTCTGGACTCCCCCAACATCAGGAACATGTTTCCTGCCTCTAGCGTGTCCAAACCCTTAACAATCTTGTAGAGAATTTAAATGTGAGGCAGCCCTAAGAATTAAGACATTTCTTATTATTTCTACTCTAAATGGTGAACCCTCCTCATGTGTTTTGGTTCTGGTCTGGCTGGCCAGAAAACCTAAGATGTGCCGGAGTAATTCAGTGGATCAGGCAGCATCTCTGGAGAAAAGGAACAAGTGACGTTTTGGGTCGGAACCCTTCTTCAGACCAGCATCCGTAGTACCTTCCTACGCATTTTGGGCAGAAAAACCTTTTGCGCATCCATTCGGTCATTGAACTTTTTATTTTGCTACATTCCAGGGAATATTGGCCATTCTACTCCGTCTGTTCTTAAAGAACTCTCACTCCAGGATTAATTATTTGCAGAGCAATTAGTCGTTGATGGTAATTGATTTTGAAAGGCAATTTTTTTGTTAATTGCTTTATTTTATGCGCATACTATAGTCAGCCAAGTGTTTATTCTGTCAAAATTGTAATTAGATACTTTGACTGTGCCATAAAAAAAAATAGCTAGCCAGAAAAGCATGATTAAAGTTAACCCATAAACATTTTATTTTACTGTTGTAAATATATAGTCAGCCCCAAAGGGAAAAGGATAGTGGTATACTTGAGCGTGTGCAATGTTAAAACCCATGCATGTGCCTTTGGACAAGTTTGCATATGCATTGTTTCAGATTTTGAATTTGTCCTTAATGATACCGGCCTGACATTGTTTCATTCCAAGCATAGAAACAAAGAAGCTGCAGGTGCTGGTTAATACCCAAAAAGACATAAAGTGCTGGAGTAACTCAGCAGGTCAGGCAGCTTCTCTGGGGAATGATCGATAGGTGACGTTTCAGGTCTTAACGTGTTAAGACCAGGCAAAGCCTTCATGAGTGCCGCGCTGCATGTGTCTTCCTGAGGTGCCGTGGAACTCGGAACTCACCCGGAGGACCCGAAGGTGCAGCGGATCGTGGCCTGTCGAACCATGGACCCTGCTCGTCCCATGAAGATTGGAGAACAGATGTGGATGGAGCCACTGGAGACATCGGATGTGAGGAGCAAGGGCCTGTAGAAGGGTGAACCAAGGCTAATGTCTCCTACGCCATCGAGGTCGGTTGCAGGAGATGCCCAGGAGATGTGCAAAGATGGCCGGGTGAGGAGAGGGACACGAGTTTGAGGACCAATCCGATCGGAGGCAACGGAGGAAGGCCCTGCAGGAGCCTAGGGCTTACCTGGATGGAGAGCCATTCCAGTCGACCGAGCGGGCAAGCGGACAAGACTTTGGAAATTCCTCCAAAACATGGCAACGCCTGCATGTGTGAATTTGCATAAATAATTTCATTGTGCAGCTACACTCGTGACAAATAAAGCACCATTGGACTAACTTTAATAAATTGACAATTTGAATTTAAATTCCCCACCTGTCATCTCTCATTGGAACTGGCATCTCTTGATTGGTTATCCAGAACTCAGGTCTCTAGTCCATTAACATACAGTGCATTATCTGTGCCTCTGTGCCACCCAATCAGTCTTAAAACCTTGAAGTCCTGTAGTAATCAATAATAAATTCACTATTTATGGTGCAGGTATTCATTTATCGATGTTAAAAATCTTTTGATAAATGGTCATCGACAGGAAACATTAACCCTGTAGATGTTGGTCGGCCTCTGATTTTCCCGCATTTTCTGTTTTTAGTTCTCTTTCCAAAGCTGCTCTTTTCATAAGTCACAGGAGCAGAATTAGGCAATTTGGCTCATCAAATCTACTCAATTGTGGCGGATCTATCTTTTCCTCTCATCTCCATTCTCCTTTTTCTTTGATGTGATGGCAAGGCCAACATTTCTAACTGTGCTTAATGTACCATGGTAAACCACCTTCTTGAACTGTGGATGCAAGTCTGAAGAAGGGTCCAGACCCGAAACTTCACTTATCCATGTTCTCCAGGGAAAATGCCTCTCCCGCTTCGTCACTCTAGCACTTTGTGTCATATGTTTGGACTGCTGCATCTGGTAGGTGTAATAAAGATGCTTTATAAGTGCTGTTCGGATGTAACTTCCAGGATTTGGATCTGGTAATAAAGTGCTGGATGTTATTCAAATAAAATGATGTAATTGTTCCAATATGACTGGTTTCATTTCTGTCTGCTGGTTTCAAACTTGTCTACCCTTTTTATTGGTATTACAGAAGACTATATGAATCAACTTTGCTCTTATTCGGTTGTTAGTTTACTAGTCTTACTTCAGTTTGCATTGAGCTTGCCATAATGGTGAGTGTTTAACATTTAATTGGGCGAGTTTGCCAGTGAATGTGATCTCCCAACCTGTTGATACTTGTCATCTTTAAGAGTTATAATTTGAAATATAACAAAGTGGAAGTGAGATTAAAATACAACTTTTGCAACAGTGGGTACTACAAGGTGTGGGTTATGCACAACCTCTGATTTTGGAGAAGTACAGATGAGGAAATCCTTAGGCGTGTCAAAGAGTTATTAACCTCTTCAAACAAAACCTCTACAGGACAGTACCCTCTTATTAGAGACATTCAGTATGGGAACAGGCCCTTCGGCCCAACTTTCCCATGCTATCCTACATGCCTTATCTGCATTTGTCCCACTTGCCTGCGTTTGACCCATATCCTTCTAAATCTATCCTATCCATGTACCTGTACAAATTATTTTTTAAAGGTTGTGATAGTATCTGCCACAACTGGCAGCTTGTTCCATGTACCCACCACCCTTTGTGGAAATACATATGTTTTATTTCATAAACTATTTCATTATGTACTTAATACTTCATTTTGTGTAACCGAGAAGCTGATAGACATTTTATTAAATAAAAATAAAGTCAGTGAAATATATAAGCTGCATTCGATCATATTTACCTATTTCTCTCTCCCTCCCCCCCTCCCCCTCTCCCTCCCTCCCCCCTCTTGTACCTCTTTCAATTAATCCCGATATACAGTGGCTTGCAAAAGTATTCATACCCCTTGAACTTTTCCACATTTTGTCACGTTACAACCACAAACGTAAATGTATTTTATTGGGATTTTATGTGATAGACCAACACAAAGTGGTGCATAATTGTGAAGTGGAAGGAAAATGATACATGGTTTCAAAATTTTATTACAAATAAATAACTGAAAAGGATTTTCAGTGCTTTTTAATGCTTTTTATTATGTATTTACTTCTAATAAAAATAATTTTAAAAAAAAGATAAGAGCATCAAGATTGTTACATTGCTTACAATAAAGCTTCATTGTTACAATAAAGCTTCATTGTATTAAATAGAAGCGTATTTATTAAATAAGTATTTAATAAATAGAGTATCTGTGATGACTTACAGTGAGGTCAAGTGCAATGTAGTTTGCTGACATTGACTGGAGATATGTGGTATTCTGAATTATTTCTAATTACATTAACTAGTTTAGCTATTCCCCAATATAATTTGCAACGACCTAGCATTCAAAACTGTTTTCAATTCAGTGAGTTTACAGAGTTTCAGTGAGTTTACTGGCATTTTGCAACTGGAATTGTAACCGAGAATGATAGGCCAATTAAAAAGGAAACAACTGGCGTAGATGATGCTTAGAGCTACATGCGTGTAAGTAAAGAATTGTCTGAGAAATCAAGAATCAAAAATGTGTGTGAGCAATTTTCCATCGTTTTCTTGCATTGATTTAGTGCTTTAAAGTGAAGATTTAAGGCTGAGTGTTTATGATTGATAAGTTAAGCACAACCATATCATCTTGCCTGGCATTTCAACGCGACAGAGCATCTCTCCAAAACTCCACTTAACCACATGTAATCTGTCTTGTATTCCTGTCCAACTTCAGTGCTGAAAATGTCAACTCTTTCATCTGGCACAGCATGTGTCTACATGTAGACCAGTACTCCATGTCTTGTTACCAACCTGAGGTCACTGTTCCCCACTGTCAAAGTAGTACTTTGTTTGCTCATACCAGCTGCTCCCAAGTGAAATTTCTTCTTTGGTTTGAATTTTTTGCACTATTTTGAGCTTTGGATTTGAATTCAGCAGCATTCCAAAAAATCATTTTTGTTTGTTGGAACAATAGTGCGATTCAAGTATAGAGCCAAAAGCATTGTATAAACGTGATGCTTCACCCTGTGATTGTCTGTGTGCTTAGCTCATAAATATTTAATCAGCACATGAATTGGCACGTGAGTTGTCTTTTGTGATATTACAGGTGATTACACTTGGAGAACACGGTGTTAAATCTGCATTGTGTTTTGGCATGTCTTCTAAATTAGCTTAAAAAGAGAGTTCCACATTGCTGGATCACATAGCATTTAAATAATTTTAGTGCTAATATATAAAAATGCCATATTCACATTTACATCACTGATTTTACTTGCACCCTTATCTGTTTATACAAGAATAAGGTAACTTCTTGGTTATGTTACTGGACTGGCTCCGCATTTCCAGATCATTGATCCCATCATGAAACTTGGGGAATTTAAATTCAGTTAATTGAACTTTTAATTAAAGCTAGTCCCAGTAATGATAGGTACTGGATTGTTTTCACTAATTCACCAATTCACTTTCAGGGAAGGAAATCTGCTATCCATACCCAGCCTGGCTCCAAACCCACCAATGTGCTTGACTCTTACCTGCTCATGAGGGGCAGAGGCATGGGTAATAAATTGGTGGCAGTTCCAGCAATATTTAGATACATGAATCAATAAATAAGGTATATCTGTATTGCTATCAAAAGCAAAATATGTTGAATCTATATATTACCAAAACTCTCATTGCGTGCGTGTGCGTGAAACCCCGCCAAATCGGTACACGATAGCGCTACAATATTTGGCACACCTTACCATTGTCCTGTGATGTAAATAAAACAAGTTTTGTTCTGATTGTTGGTATATTTTACGTTATTCACATTTAAAAAACTTTATAAAAATCACTTTTCCACTTGCCCTGCCCATCAGCCACGTTCGACGTCACAATGACGTCACAATAGGATCCCAAATTAATTTTTTTGTTAATTGACATATTTTTTATTTGCGTGTACTTGCCTGAACTCACAACGGAGAAGGTTAAGTTTCCTTCTACTTTACAGACGCCTCCACGGATCCTCTATTTACTTTATTAACTTTAACTTAATTTCAGACGACAACGGCACAACTTTGAATGCGGCAGCTGCACATGCACAGTTTGGTGGAATATTGCGTTGGGGGAGCGGGCTCAACAGGTCTGCACTTGGCCTAGTATATGAATAAAACACAAAGTGCTGGAATAACTCAACAGGTCAGACAGCATGTACGGATGGTATGGATAGGCGACACTTCAAGTCGGGACCCTTCTTCAGACCTAAAAACTTGTCCCTTCCTGAAAAGCCGCCTGTCCGTTCCCCACAACATGCTGCCTGACCCGCTGTTTTTTTTCCAACACTTTATGTTATATTCAAGATTCCAGCATCTGCAACTCCTCGTGTCTACAATGTCGAATTTGTTCAGTGTTGTCACAAATCTGGTGATATTTGTCCAGGGACATCCCAGTGTTGGAAGGTATTAGCACTGTTAGCTACTGTTAAAATTCTAGAAAGCATCCCTGTCTATTTTTTCAGGTGAATGTCTTTTAAAATGTTTCTCACATTATTTAAAAAAACTTTTCTAGAAACAAGTAACAGCTTGTAAAGTGTGAATTAACCTTGCTTTAAAACGTTTGTGGTAGCTGGTGGGAGTGTGGAGGAAAGTGTTTTGAGTCAGACCATGGGCAATTTCATTAAATGCAACTGAGGAACCTTTCCAAGATTTCATCTGTTTCATTTGGTAGACTCGCCTCCATGCTTTCTGCTTCCTTGACTTAATTATTGACAAGCCTCTCTGCTCAGCTGTGCATCGCAAGCCGTTAACTAATACTATTTGTATTTTAGTGGATCTTGATTTTTTTTCCTGAAATAAGTGTTCTACTCTCTAAAAGTGTAGCTGCCTAAATTCTGAAATGACTTGGCCTAGCTATTTGACCTGAGGTGTTAACTCTGCCCAATGAGGCTGTCCAACAAGCTGAGTTTTTACAGCATTTTCTGTAATATTCCGGGTTCCCAGTATCTATACATTGCATTCAGAAAGTATTCAGACCCCTTCATTTTTTCCACATTTTGTTACTTTACAGCCTTATTCTAAAATGGATTAAATTCATCGTTTTTTTTATCATCAGTCTACACACAATACCCCATAATAAAAAAGCGAAAACAGTTGTTTAGAAATGTTTGCAGAGTAATTAAAAAGAAATAACTGAAATATCACATTTATATAGGTATTCATCATCTTTGTTGAGGAACCTTTGGCAGCGATTGCAGCCTCACGTCTTCTTGGGTATGACGCTACAAGCTTGGCGCACCTGTTTTGGTGTAAATTCTCCCATTCCTTTCTGCAGATCCTCTCAAGCTCTGTCGGGTTGGATGGGGAGCGTCGATGCACAGCTATTTTCAGGTCCCTCCAGAGATGTTCTTGTCACAAAGCCACTCCTACTTTGTCTTGGCTGTGTGCTTAGGCTCGTAATCCTGTTGGAAGGTGAACCTCTGCCCCAGTCTGAGGTCTAGAATGCTCTGGAGCAGGTTTTCATCAAGGATCTCTCTGTACTTTGCTTTGTTCATCTTTCCCTCGATCCTGATTAGTCTTCTAGTTCCTGCCGCTGAAAAACATCCCCACAGCATGATTCTGACACCACCATGCTTCACCGTAGGTATGGTATTGGCCAGGTGATGAGCGGTGCCTGGTTTCCTCCAGACATGACGCTTGGCATTCAGACCAAAGATTTCAACCTTGGTTTCATCAGACCACAGAATCTTGTTTCTCATGCCTTTTGGCAAACTTCAAGTGGGCTGTCATGTGCCTTTTTCTTCCATCTGGCCACTCTACATGAAGGCCTGATTGGTAGAGTGCTGCAGATATAATTGTCCTTCTGGAAGGTTCTCCTATCTCCACAGAGGAACTCACGAGCTCTGTCAGAGTGACCATCGGGTTCTTGGTCACCTCCCTGACCAAGGCCCATCTCCCCCGATTGCTCAGTTTGGCTGGGCGGGCCGTTCTATGAAAAGTCTTCGTGGTTCCAAAGTTCTTCCATTTAAGAATGACGGAGGCCACTGTGGTCTTCGGGACCTGCAATGCTGCAGAAATTGTTTTATACCCTTCCCCAGATGTGTGTCTCGGCACAATCCTTTCTCGGTCTACGGACAATTCCTTCGTCTTCATGGCTTGGTTTTTGCTCTGACGTGCACCGTCAACTGCGGGACCTTATATAGACAGGTGTGTGCCTTTCCAAATCATGTCCAATGTAATTTACCACTGGTGGACTCCAATCAAGTTGTAGAAACATCTCAAGGATAATCAATCGAAACAGGATGAATCTACGCTCAATTTTAAGTGTCATAATAAAGGGTCTGAATACTTATGTAAATGTGATATTTCAGTAATTTACTTTTAATTACTTTGCAAAAATATCTAAACACCTGATTTCGCTTCTTCATTCTGGGGTACTGTGTTTAGATTGATGATCAAAGTAATAAATTTAATCCATTTTAAAATAAGGCAGTAACGTAACAAAATGTGGAAAAAGTGAAGGGGTTTAAATACTTTCTTAATGCACTGTATATTGAGAAGCGCACTCCTGTTCTTTGTAATCTGTGTGTATTTGTAGGTAAAAGGGCATTTTAATGAATCTATGAGGTGAATGGGATAATGTGATCACATTGATTGATTGCAAGATACATGAAAACGGGCCCTTTGGCCCACTGAGTACACGCCGACCATCGATCACCCATTCACACTAGTTCTATGTTATCCCCCTTTCACATCCACTCCCTACACATTAGGAGCAATTTACAGAAGCCATTGAGCTACAAACATGAAATGGAATAAAAACTATATCACCAGTGTTAATAGTTTTATTCATTACTTTTCCAGATATGATGAAAGGTCATGCACCCGAAATGTTACCTCTGAATCTCCACACTGTGATTCACTGAACACTTTGAGCATTTTCTACTTTTGTCTCAGATTTTCAATGTCCATGATATCTTGCTTGCACGTGATTAAGTGTTACAAGATATGACATTTCCAACGTAACCAAAGATCGTCCACTGAAAATGGTTTCACCGTTTTTAACAAGCTGTCCTATTTGTAATGACACTGAATCCATTCACTGAAAAATTGAATAGTTACAGATTAACCATTCAATGCAAAACCTGTCAAGCACACAAAGCAGTAAGAAATGAACAATGATTTCATATGGTGAGGCAATATGGTGGAAGCTAGCCAAGAAGAGAGAGTCAAGAGTGTTTTATTGTCATATGTCCCGGTCGGGACCATGAAATTCTTACTTGCTGCAGCACAACAGAATATGTGAACGTGTAAACATTGTATATAACGGGGAAAAAAGAAAAAGTTCAATAAATACCAAATATAGTGCAAATAACAAATAATAATACAGTCTTTTGCAGTTCAGAGCTCGTAGCTTATTCGTTGCGTTTAATAGCCTGATGGCAGTGTGGAAGAAGCTGTTCCTGAACTTGGACGTTACAGTCTTCAAGCTCCTGTACCTTCTGCCTGATGGCAGTGGTGAGATAAGTGTGTGGTCAGGATGGTGTGGGTCCATGATGATTTTGGCTGCCTTTTGGGCAGTGGTCACAACTTTTTGTAAACTTTTTCGCTCCTGGACGCTCAAGTTGCCGAACCAGGCCACGATGCAACCAGTCAGAATGCTCTCTACCGTGCACCTGTAGAAGTTTGTAGAGTGCTAAATCACAGACATTCGTTTTCTGGGCTATTTAGACTGTTTATATCCTGTAGGTTCTTGGTAGCAAGTACACAAATTCTGTTATGCTGCAATCCTAGCCCCACATTACAAGACAGTATTGAAAATAGCACCCAGAATATGCATAATTCCATCAATCAAATTGTCACTATGCCATTCGTCAAAGAAAGACATATAACACGAGATTCTGGCCCATCAGCTGAGCACATTTGTGGTGATCTATTTGCCTTTCAATAATATGAAAGGTGCAAACATTCTGGTGTTATACTATAGCACTTCTAATAGCCAATCAGGAAAACCCGGCACAGTCCCACACCACTTCACATCAATGACAGCGATGTGGAGGTGGTCAGTAGCACAAAGTTCCTGGGGGTGCAGATCACTAACGGTCTGACCTGGTCGAATAACATCTCATCAACTGTTAAGAGAGCGCAGCAGCGGTTGCACTTTCTGCGCCGGATGAGAAGAGCTCATCTCCAACATCCCATCCTCACTACTTTCTACAGGGGCACCATAGAGAGTATTCTGACCAGCTGTATCTCTGTCTGGTTTGGGGACTGTAGAGCCTCCGACTGGAAGTCTGTGCAGAGAGCGGTGAGGACAGCGGAAAAAATCATCGGGACCTCTCTCCCCTCAATCGGGGATATTGCGACCAAACGCTGCGTGTCTAAGGCCAGCAGTATCATAAAAGACCCCACACATCTCCATCACGGACTGTTCACTCTGCTGCCCTTGGGAAAGAGATATCGCAGCATAAGGAGCAGAACATCAAGGTTCTGCAACAGCTTCTTCCCACGAGCCATCAGACTCCTGAATGCCATGTAATGGGCTGCCACCATTGTCTATTTATCCTTTTCATCCATGCCTATCCTTCGGTTAATTTATTGTGTTGCACAGGGAGCCAAATGCAACGTAATTTCCTTTGGAACTGCATATATCAATGTATTTCTAAATGACAATAAAGTTTGTTTGACTTTGACTTGACTTGACAATGGGAGATAGAAGAAAAGATAAATGGATGGATTATGGAGAGCTGTAAAATCAATAGGGGTTAGGTTAGATAAGGGGGAGGTGCAGCGAGACCTGGGCATTCTTGTACACCGGTCACTGAAAGTTGACTTACAGGTACAGCAGCAGAAAGCTAATGGAATGTTGGCCTTCATAACAAGAGGATTTCAGTATAGGAGTAAAGAGGTTCTTCTGCAGTTGTATAGGGCTCTGGTGAGACCACATCTGGAGTATTGTGTACAGTTTTGGTCTCCTAATTTGAGGAAGGACATCCTTGTGATTGAGGCAGTGCAGCGTAGGTTCACGAGATTGATCCCTGGGATGGCGGGACTGTCATATGAGGAAAGATTGAAAAGACTAGGCTTGTATTCACTGGAGTTTAGAAGGATGAGGGGGAATCTTATAGAAACATATAAAATTATAAAAGGACTGGACAAGCTAGATGCAGGAAAAATGTTAGATAGAGAGTTAGCAGAGAGTTAGATAGAGCTCTAGGGGCTAGTGAAGGGATAAGGGGAGAAGGCAGGCACGGGTTATTGATAGGGGACGATCAGCCATGATCACAATGAATGGCGGTGCTGGCTCGAAGGGCCGAATAGCCTCCTCCTGCACCTATTTTATATGCTTCTATGTTTCTAATAGGGTTCTAATAGTGGGTGACTTCAACTTCCCCAATATTGACTGGATCCTCCTTAGTGCAAGAGGCTTAGACAGGGCAGAACTTTGGGTGCTTTTAAGAGTGTTTCTTGAAAGATAATGTGGATTGCCCAACTAGAGGAGGAACCATATTGGACCTAATATTGGGAAATAAAGCTTGGTCTGGTGACTGGCTTTTCAGTGGTCGAGCATTTTGTTAACTGATCAAAAATCAAGATAATTATCCACACAAGACCTTGCGGAAAGGTTTGGTTTAGTTTAGAGGTACAGTTCGTGAACAGGCCCTTCGGCCCACCGAGTCTGCACCGACCAGCGATTACACCGTACCCAGCACTATCCTACACATTAGGGAAAATTTACATTTTTTATCAAAGCCAATTAACCTTCAAGCCTGTAGATCTTTGGAGTGTGGAAAGAGACTGGCGCAGCTGGAGAAAACCCACACAGTCACAGGGAGAACGTACAAGCTCCAAAGAGACAGCATCCATAGTCAGGATCGAACCTGGGTCTCTGGCTCTGTGAGGCAGCAACTCTACTGCTGCGTCACTGTGCCACCAGTGGCTCACCGTGGGTGACCATTTTGGTAACTGATCCAAACTTAAGATAGTTATAAATCACAGATTAACCCACACGAGACCTTGCAGGAAGGTACTAAATTGAGGGAGGGCAAATTACAACGTTATTTGGCAAGTGCTAGGAGAATGTAAATTGGGAGCAGCAGTTACTGGGCAAGTGCATGTCAGCTATGTGGGAGTTGTTTAAAGGCCTGCTGTTCAAGGCCAGTATATTGCAGTAAAGAAGAGACAAACTGGTATGGTAAGGGAACATTGGATGACAAGAGGTTGTAAATGTGGTCAGAAAGTAAAAGGAAGCCTATGTAAGGTTTAGCAAGATAAAATAAGACAGGGCCTTTGAGAAATATAAATAGTACAGAAAAAAAACTCAAGCAAGGAATTGACAGGGCCAGAGGGGGGCGGAAAATGTCACAGGCGTCAGATTATAGAGAATCCAAAGGCATTTTATTATTTTTCTTTTAAAGAGGGCAACTAGGAGAAGACAGGACCACCACTCAATGATATAGAAAGGATTTATGCTTGTTGGCATGATACAAAATAAGTAAAAAGGAAGGACATAGAGGATAGTAGTCACCATGGGATCTTGAATTATAGGTAGAAATTGTATAAACTGAGATTTTTTTCCTTTGGAGCATAGGAGGCTGTGGGGTGATCTTATTAAGCATGTGTAGCATGGGCTGTGAACGCTTACAGTCTATTTCCCAGACTAGAGGATTCTAAATCTAGAGATCATAGGATTATGGTGAGGGGAGATATTTATGAGGGACTTCCAGGGGGTAGTCAGTATCTGGAATGAGCTGCCGGAGGAAACTATAAAAGCGAATACAATTACAACTTTTAAAAGGCATTTGGACAGATATATGGATAGGAAGGATTTAGGGGGCTATGGGCCAAATGCAAACAAATAGGACTAGCCAAATATGCTCACTTGATCAACATGGATAAGGAGGTCCAAAGGGCTTGTTTGTACAGTTCTATCACTCTCTGGTTCTGAAATTCTACCCCATATGGCTTTGTTGGATAACCCCTTATGTACTGCCTCAATATCATCCTTCATCAGAATTACAACTCCCCCTCTATTGCGTTCCCTTTATCATGTCTGAAACTTCTTTAGTCCGGAACATGATGCTACTAGTGTTGTCATTTATTCAACTATGTTTTCGTGTCAGCAATATCATAATTCCACACACTGATCCAATTCTTTGGAGAATTCCCATTGTTTGGGATATGTGCTGGTTTTATGTTGTGTATATCCAGAGCCAAATGAGCACTTAATTTAAACTTGACTTCACAAAGAAAAGTGAGCAAGAGATTTTTCAGTTGAATAGTAAACACAATGGGTTGCATTAGGGCACCTAGTGTTCATAAATTATGCAAGCCGAATTAGGCCATTTGGCCCATCAAATATACTCCGCCGTTCAATCATGACTGATTTATTTTTCCCCATTCTCCTGCCTTCTCCCCATAACCCCTGACACTTGCACTAATTAAGAATCTGCCGATCTCTGTCTTAAAAATACCCAAGTACATGGCTTCCACAGCCTTCTGTGTCAATGAATTCCTCAGATTCACCACCCTCTGACGAAAGAAATTCCTATGTATCTCCTTTATAAAGGTATGTCCTTTTACTCTGACGTTATGGCCTCTGATCCAAGACTCTCCCACTAGTGGAAACTTCCTCTCCACATCCACTCTATCCCAGGGCTCTCAATTAACTTTTTTTCCCTGTTGCCAGCCGGGCAACCTCGGCAGCTTTTTAGGTTGCCAAATGACAGTTTAGGTGGTCATTTAAGATGGCTTGGGTGACGCATGCGATAATGTGCTCGGACAAAGTGCGTAGTTACCAGTCGGAATTATGCTCAATGATGCATTCACATATTATTTCTGCTTCAATAAAAGTCACAAACTAAACATATTCACCAATCAACGTTTTTACCCAAAATGTCACCCAATTTTTTCTATCCAGAGATGCTGGCTGCTCCATGGAGTTCCCCCGCACAATTAAAGCATGGAATTTAATTTAATTTAATTTAATTTTTGTCATTCAGACCCTTTGGTCTGAACAAAATTTCGTTGCCTTGCGGTCAAACATAATAAAAATGACAAAAACACACATTAAGCACAAATTTAACATCCACCACAGTGAGTTCACCAAACACCTCACTGTGATGGAAGGCAAAATCTTAAAGTCTCTGTCTCTTCCCTCTTCGTTCTCCCCTCTGCGCCGAGGTGATCCAGGCTTCAGATGTGACCCCACCGGGTGATGGTGAGTAGGTCGCGCGGCTCAACCGTGCTCTGCGAACGGGCCGGTTCAAATTCCGCGACCCGGGGTGGTCGAAGCTGCCACCCTCCAGATCAGTGGACGAAGCTGTTGGTGCGGGAGCTCCGAAAAACAGGTCACCAACCTGTGACTTGCGAGCTCCCGATGATGTCGTCTACTGGGCCCGCGGCCGAGCCTCCGAGGTGGGGCCGCCGCCGGAACACCACTGCTCCGAGGTCGGGTCGCCGCTGCCGCGGGAACGCTGCCACAGCTCCGAGGCCGCCAGCTCTGCCATTAGGCCTCGGCGCAGATGGTGACGGAGACGGGGGATACGACAAAAAAAGTTGCATCCCCCTGAAGGAAGAGAGAAGAAACATGTTTCTCCCCCCCACCCACACACATACACAACCTAATAAAACAAAATTAACTAAAAAAAAAGGACACAGGAACAAAAAAAGAAAAGAAAAATCAAACGGACTGCAGGCGGGACACAGCTGTTAAGCCAGCGCCGCCATCTGAATCGTCTTCACCCTACCATAGGTACCAACCAGATGCAACTAAATTTAAAGTAGCTTTTGTTTCCCCAAGAACCCTTTTTGCTTATGTCCAAGTCAAGAGTCAAGTGAGTTTTATTGTCATGTGTCCCAGATAGGGCAATGAAATTCTTGCTTGCTGCAGCACAACAGAATATGTAAACATAATACAGAACAGGAGATAAAAGTTCAGTGTGTCTATATACTATTGACCATATATATACACAATAAATAAACAGATAAAATGCAATAGGCTGTTATTTTTCAGAGTTTGGTGGTGGTGGGTCCACCAGTTTAAATTCCATTTCGAATATTTTTGGAGGACCAGGAAACCAAGAACCAAGAGTTACTCCAGGGAGTTACTGCAGCTCCAGGGAGTGATTCTGCGTTGTTTTTCAAGGTGAGGCAGCGACCAGACAGCAATGGCGGCCAGAACTCCCACAATGCAAAGGGAGGGAGAAAGTGGCCGACGCCGACCAGTTGCCTTGGCAGTGCTGGAGGAACTCAGTGGGTCTGGCAGTATCGGTGGAAGGAATGGACAGGCGCCATTTTGGTTCGATTCCTTCTTCAGTCTGGTGTCTAAGTAATGGAATAACATTGAAGATGGAGGTAACGTTTTGGTTTGACCTAGTTCTCACTTGAGATACTGCCTGACCTGCTGAATATATTCGGCAATTTAATATGTTAACAGTGCCTTTTCTTTGGTTATGTTTCCTCAGTAGTTGTTCTTAAATTCAAATAAAGTACATCTGGTCATATTGCTATAGTTTTTGTGAATCATGTTGAAAGATTTCTACGGTATCAGAAGCCTTTAAAGGTCTTTCCATCATAGCAGCAGCCTGTGATCTGGACTTGCACGATGCTTGCAATTACTGTATTGTCCCTCATAGTGTCGTAGCCCTCATACGCTAATATTTAAAAGTGGACAGATTTCAGCATTCTGTGCAGCAGAGTCTTTGCTCCTTGTGTTCTAATGGTATGTTAGCATTCATAGCGAAAGGATTTGAGTATAGGAGCAGGGAGGTTCTACTGCAGTTGTACAGGGTTTTGGTGAGGCCACACCTGGAGTATTGCGTACAGTTTTCGTCTCCAAATCTGAGGAAAGACATCCTTGCCATAGAGGGGGTACAGAGAAGATTCACCAGACTGATTCCTGGGATGTCAGGACTTTCATATGAGGAAAGATTGGATAGACTCGGCTTGTACTCGCTGGAATTTAGAAGATTGAGGGGGGATCTTATAGAAACTTACAAAATTCTTAAGGGGTTGGACAAGCTCGATGCTGGAAGATTGTTCCCGATGTTGGGGGAGTCCAGAACAAGGGTCACAGTCTAAGGATAAGGGGGAATTCCTTTAGGACCGAAATGAGGAAAACATTCTTTACACAGAGAGTGGTGAGTCTCTGGAATTCTCTGCCACAGAAGGTAGTTGAGGCCAGTTCATTGGCTTTATTTAAGAGGGCGTTAGATGTGGCACTTGTGGCTAAAGGGATCAGGGGGTATGGAGAGAAGGCAGGTACGGGATACTGAGTTGGATGATCAGCCATGATCACATTGAATGGCGGTGCAGGCTCGAAGGGCCGAATGGCCTACTCCTGCACCTATTTTCTATGTTTCTATGTTTCTAATACATCCATGAAGTCTATGCCATTTAAATTACTACCTAACATAAACTGCTATTCTGACAGCATGAAATTTTAATGTTTCTAATCCACCAACAAGAAAGCGTACCTACTCCACAAATTCAGTTAGGTGTTTTGAATAGCAAATGCTTGTTCCATACATGGTTGTCAGTGATTGTCATTCATGAGAGGATTAGAAAGTGTGAATGCAAAACCCTAATGCCCGGACTAGGGGAATCAAGAATCAGAGGACATAGGTTTAAAGTGAGGGAAGAAAAATTTAATAGGAAGCTGAGGGATAACTTATTTACACAAAGGTTGGTAGGTACATGGAACGGGCTGCCAGGGGAGGTAGTTGAGGCAGGTACTGTCACAACGTTTAAAAAACCTTTGGACAGGTACATGGAAAGGAAAGGCTTGGAGAGATGTGGGCCAAATGCAGGCAGGTGAGACTAGTGTAGATGGGCCAAGTTGGTCGACGTGGGTAGGTTGGGCAGCAGGGCCCGTTTCCAGACTGTATGAGTCTATCCGTGCAAAATAATTATGGCAGTTGGCTTGGGATATTCCTTGTTCCGTGGCACTGGCTTGAGGTGCATCCTCTGTAAGTTTGTCATCGATTTCAAAAGCTCAGGCTTCTTTGAGAGTTTTCCTCAGAGAAGACCATTTCAATTCCTGGTACATGTAATGCTTTCTTTGATCTTTGTCTCACAGTTTAGTTTAGAGATACAGCACAGAAACAGGCCCTTCAGCCCGCTGAGTCTGCGCCGACCAGCGATCCCCATAACACTAGCACTATCCTACACACTATGGACAATTTTCAATTTTTACCAAAGCCAATTAACCTACAAATAGGTATGTTACAAAACTTACCTTCAGCGGCGCTGCAGTTCTGTCACTGGCCGTGTGCGGGACTTTGGCGCCTTTAAGAGGGGGGCGGGTTTAAAATGCGATTTTTCTTCAGACTATTCAAATCAATTTTGAACAGGCTTTTTAGTTGCTGAAGAAAAATCGTTTAGACTGCCGTTTTATTAAGTTTATTAAAATTAGCGCTGGAAAAATTAAAAGCAGGAATAAAATTAAAACCATCTTGTCAACGCCGACAACGGGACGGATCTCACGTAGGGGACAAGACAAGGTACACCGTTTATTTTTTCATATAAACTTGCTTCTTAGGAAGCCTTTAATCAAAATTTCACATTGCGAAAAGGTGACTTAGGACCCATACAAACAGGCAGTATTTTTCCTGCCGATATGGGGTTTCAATTCACTGCAACCGCAACATTCCAATTGATCGCATTTCACAAAATCCCGCTTGCAAGATGATTTAAATGGCCATTCAATTACTGGAATTAAACACTAAATTCCTTCCATTTGGCCTATAAATTCATGACAATGAGATTTAAAAATCATCTTGTATTATGAATTCTTGAGTGAATGTTATTTGGATACTTAGGCTTTTTTTAAATGTTAACCTTTTCTTAAGAAATGGATAGATGTTTAGATCTAGTAATTGAATTTTGTAGTTAGCTACAATTAGGTAACTAACTAATTATATGCTTTAATTTCAGGTCATCCAAGTAAGATTGTTTCATATTTGTTTCAGAATGCTTCAGTCTATAATAACTGAAAATTTCATTCAGTTCTCTTAATTTTTAAGAAAGTTATGGGCTTTTGATTGTCCTTGATCACAGCTTTTGTGTTAAGTTAATGGAATAGCAATAGGGAACACGATGCTAATTTCCGAGTATGAAAATTGCCATAACTTTTTTAATACTGAAGATATGAAAGTGAATTAGGTGTCAAATTAAACTTCTTTTTATGCATTGTCTGATGGGATAAATTGCAGACTTGATTCTTTAAATCTCAAAATTTTGTAACATTGCTACTACAAACCTCTCTTTGGAGTGTGGGAGGAAACTGGAGCACCCAGAGAAAACCCACACGGTCATGGGGAGACGTACAAACTCTGTACAGTCGGCACCCGTGGTCAGGATCAAACCCGGGTCTCTGGCGCTGTAAGGCAGCAACTCTACTGTTGCACCAGCGTGCAGTTGTGATAATTGTCCGTTGGCTGTGGTCATCTCTTGATGCGCTCTGTGGAGTCCTTACCACATTGTTAGTTTAAGAGATCATATCTCTGCTGTTGTTTTGTCGAAGGAAGGTTGTTTTTCCGTTTCTTTACTTATTTCAGTTGGAATTTTTGGCTTTGGCAACTGTGCAGCTGTTGGCAGTGTCATCCTGGGTTGTGCTAGTCCTGATCCTTGACATTGGCCAAGTTCTGTTTGTGTGCTCCTTTTGCCTTTCTCAGAAGTGACAGCTGTTTTTACAGCATTTTCTGTCCGTTGGGTTGTGGTGACGGTGCATTTATTCCCATTTAGCCGCAAACTCTTTCACAAAGAGTTGTGATCCTTGGCTGTTACAACCTCAGCTGGACAGTGTGTCTGCCAGACTTAACCTTTGGCTTGAAAACGCTGGCTTCAAAAAAAGGTTGCCTGAAGGTTATCTATTTAAGAAAGTTCAAAAAGAAAGGATTGGCTGTCAGCAGATAGTTTTTGGACTTGGCTGTGAAAAGATTTGCTGCTATGTTTTCAGTTGACGTGTTCAAAGTCTTATCATCGGTATTTCACCTTGAAGCTGTCCAGTTGGTTAATCCTAGTCAAGACTCAAGTGCAGCACAACCCTTTTTATTGAAACTATGGAACGTTACAACTAATAAAATGTAAAACACTAAAAAACATGCTATTAGAAGAAACTATAAAATAAGCTAAATAGGTTATATGATAGCCAGTGCTACCAAATATAACTCTAGCTTATGTTTAGAGATGGTTTATAGATACAGCATGGAAACGGAGCCTTCAGTCCACTGAGTCCACACTGATCATCGATCACTTGTTTCAATGGAGACACAATGAACTGCAGATGCTGAAATCTTGAGCAAAACACTAAATTCTGAGTAATTCAATGCGTCTGTGGAGTTAAATGGACAGATGGTGTTAGGACCTTTCTTCAGATAACTATTCTCTCCCTAGTTATCCTTTTAGTTTAAAGGTACAGCATGAAAACAAGCCCTTCGGCCCACTGAGTCCACGCCGTCCATCTATCGGCCATTCACGCTAGTTTTGTTATCCCACTTTCTCATCTACTCCGTACACACTAGCAGCAATTTAACTTACAAACCCGCACGTCTATGGGATGTGGGAGGACACCCACGTGGTCATAGGAAGAATGTGAAAAGCCGCACAGATAAGCATCAAACCCGCGTCTCTGGAGTTGTGAGGCAGCTGCTCTACCAGCTCCGCCACTGTGCCTATATTCCAACAATCTTACACTCTTAACTCTTACCCCAATATAAGTTCAGCTCCTATGTAATTAGCTCTATCTTTGATTGTGGGCACAACTTTGGTGATTGAGGGAAGTAGTTCACCAACCCCGACTCAAGTTGATCAGACCTTTCCACTGCTTCTTTGCAAGTTGCCAAAGTTTGCTCCTACTCCTCCTACACAGATGCTGGTTTATACCAGAGATGGACACAAAGTGCTGGACTAACTCAGAGGGTCAGGGAACGGGTATTCAGACCGAAGAAGGGTCCCGACCTGAAACATCACCGTATTCTTTTCCTCCAGAGATGCTGTGTGATGCCCCTGTCCCACTTAGTAAACCTGAACGGAAACCTCTAGAGACTTTGCTCCCCACCCAAGGTTTCCGTGCAGTTCCCGGAGGTTTTTGTCAGTCTCCCTAATGGTCGAAAGTGGTTTCCGTTTAAAAAATCGGTAATTTTTTAGTCAAAGCCGGTTGCGATGCTAGTTGAAGGTGGTTGCCGGAGGACGAAAACCTCAGGGAACCTCTGGGAACCGCACGGAAACCTTGGATGGGGCGCAAAGTCTCCAGAGGTTTCCGTTCAGGTTTCCTAAGTGGAACAGGGGCATTACAGTGTCGATGTACCAAGAATTAGTGAACAGTTTGCAAAGTAAAACGCATGTCTGTATTGTGATATTAACAATCTTTGCATTTCTCATCTGATGTGCCACAAACATGATACCACCACAAACATGTCACAGTCGCAGAATGTCCTTAGTTCTTGTCTTGACTTCAAACTTCCTTGCAAATTTGGTAATCCGATTACATTTCGCACCACGTTCCAGAATTATACCACTCTTACCTTCCATGCTTGTAGCATTAACAAACTATGTGGGTATTTCCCCATCTCTATTCTGTTCACATGTTTTCTTTCAATTGACAGGACTTTGATCTCACGATATTCTCCCTCAGATGTCTGATAGACTTTGTGTGACACTATGAATGGCTTTACCCCACTACATTCTTCTGCATTGGGATTAAGTGATTCACTTTGCACATATGAAGCATCTTTTTCCATTGCTGGGCATTTCTTCTACAATTCATACAGATGGCCACAATATTTCTGCACTTTATTGTCGCTTTTTCTCCTTCTGTGACTCTGCTGCCCAACTCATCAACTCTGGTTTTAGACAGCTACGGGAATTGATGCACCTTCCTCGGTGTCTGTCAATTGGCGCTCCCTCAATCTGGGCATTTCCTGTTCCATGGACCATCTTGTTGCAGGTTAATGATTCCTTCAGGTCTCCAAAGGTGCAATTTGTTCTGAACCCTTATCTGCCTTGAAGCCCAAGTAGTCGCAGTATCTTTTTTTTTCAATTTTGACCGCCACTATCAACTTGACACAAAAAATCCACTTTCCATTGCTTCCACTCATTTGTCTGATTATGAAGGTGACTATCTACTCTATCCTACAGCATGCAAGTTGTGATGGACTGCTGATCAGTCAAGACCTTTGTTTCTGGTCATACAGCTACCATGAGGTTTTAAAAAAAAATGTTTTTAAATTATTGAGGTTATTTTGATCTAGTGTGAAGTCTTATCGTGGACTTCCTTTATTTTGGTGATCCATGTAGCTTTTCACCAGCAAGTTGGTATTTTAAAGCCCCACCAATCCTAAAGCCCCACCACTCCTAAATTTTAATATTACCATAGCTGACACTGCTAGTTAATGGTATCTCCAGCAGCGATTCTTGCTTTAAACAAAGTGCTATTTTTCACTTTCTTTAGGTCTATTATTGAATCGTTTTCTAAAATGATCTCTGAACAGCTCATAAGTTTGCAGTGTGATTGTCCTGCCATCTTGCAAAAGCCTCTTGGCAAATGCCTGATGCTTCCAACTGTTCAACCTATGCAGATGTTAGATCAAGTCAAGAGTGCTTAATTGTCATATTACCAATAACGGAACAATGAAAGTATTTTTGGCAGCAGTCTAACAGGTCATGTAAACATGGTATGCATCGGGAACCTAATAAACAAAGAAAGTCAATAAATTAAAAACAAACGTTGTTAGTGCAAAACAAAGGCCCGAAGTTCCTCGTACAACCAAGATATTTTGCAGTTTAGTTGGTGTTTGTAGTGTAAAAAAAGCCTGATGATTATTAGGAAGAATTTGTTCCTGAACCTGGAGGTCACGGTTTTCCCACTCCTGAAGATACAGTCTCCTATACCTTCTTCCCAATGGCAATCCCAAATTCCTTTTTTTGCATACAGATCAGTAAGGTTATTGCCATACATAAATACAATCCAAGATTACGATCAAAATGCATAGAAACACCCAATTGCGTCCATATGCAAGAGCCGTCAGGTTTTGATACTATTTCCATGTCCCCGCTGCAGCTGGCCATTAAGGACTGTTCCAGCCGTCGCCATGGCTTGGGTGCTGTGGGTAATAGTTGTGAAGTAGATGTTGGGCAAAATGGCTGGAAACCTAAGGTGCTGCACCCCCCAACGACTAACTGGGCCCATGTGCATTATGGGAACTTTTATCTCTTCGTATAGTCTACCAATAAGTAGCCAACGCACACACACAGCGCCTCAACAATAAATTGAGTTGTAAAGACTTTCAACAATCCTCTATTAGTGTTGCCCAAATTGCTTTTTGATTCCTTCAAATAGTCCCCAAGGATTTGAGACTTTTGCAGCTGCTCACATTGTTTGCCTTGAACTACAAGGTTTATAAGATTTCTACAGATTTCTTTGTGGTTTTCAGCATCAGTTTAACAGGATTGTAAAAGGAGGCAATGTTTCCTCTTAAGTGATGATGGAGTTGGTGATTTAGTTTTTTGAAATACTGTTGTTAAAAAAAAAACAGTTCAGTGCTATTTGCATTTGTCGATTTAAACATGGACTAATAATATTTTCATATTCCACAAAGTACCTTTTTAAATAAAATGTCACCTTTTAATTAGGTATTTTTTGGGAGGTAATGGTTTGAAGTTAGGTCAAGATTAATAATGATAGAGGTGCCTGTGAACACTATGACATTAATGGTCTACTATCTATTTGATAGTGGAAAAATGATGTATACAATTATGAGAAGGACAGATAGGGTAGACACCAGAACCTTTTTTCGAGGATGGAAATATCAAATATGAGAGAACATAGTTTAAGGGGACAGAAGTAAAGTTTAAACGAGATGTGTGGGGCAATTTCCAGGTGGGTGGGTCAGAGAAGTAATTTGTTTTTGTTGCGGCTGGTAAAATAAACATTTATTTTTGTTCTGTTTGAGGTTATTCTTTCCATCTGGCTTCACATTTAAAACTCCCCAACACCAACCTCCTATAAGCATCCCCAACACCAACCTCCTATAAGCATCCCCAACACCAACCTCCTATAAGCCTCATGCCAAGAAAATAATCACATTTGCTCATAAGCAGTTTGAATATAAAACGATAATACATTTGCATGATTTGTGATTTGTTCTCAATTTTCCAACAATATGCAAATGTTTCTCCAGCAAGCCTTTATTGCTGTTAAGGTGGCAGTTTTGTGAAGGGCTTCTTTTTCCTCCAATTTTAGTTTTTTTACAAAACCTCTGTCAAAATTCCATTAGTACTAATTTCATTAGAAAAAGCAGGTTACTTTAATATCGATGTGTTTTTACATCTGTTAATATTTGTTAGCTCTGTGTGTATTTAACAAATATTCATTTCCAACACACAGGTTTCAGATTTTCTGATTTAAGTAGATCAATCTGGGCTACATAACTTGCATTTGCTTCCAGCTATCTTTTTTACATTTGCAATTTAGTGTGTTTCCTACTTATAAATCATGCTGACATGCATATGTTTCAGCTTCCTCTGATTGAAGGCTGTGAAAAAATCTGAAGTAGCACAAAAGACTTATTTTCCATAGCTGTCATTTATTTGCAATATGGAGAGGCCATGGAATAAAATGCAAGAGAAAAACGTTTATCACGTTCAGATATCTGCCATTATTCATGCTTTATTATCCACATTGCCAATTGAACACTGGAGTCCGAAAGTTATTTGAAAGCTCCAAGCGCTTAGAAAATTGAAGAACAAGGATTAAATGTTGAGAAGTCCCTCAACATAAAATTGGTTTCCTCTAATTTAGAAGCTTTGGGACTGACATGATTGAAGTTTTCAAGGAAAACTTAGCAAGGCAAACTAAGGTTAGATTAAACAAAATCTTTTCTTGTGATTAGCTGGGTAGAAGGAATCTGGTTGGTACTAGAAGATTGTTATTCAGATTGGAGGCCTGGGCCCAATGGTGCACCGTACGTGTGTGGGAAGGAACTGCAGATGCTGGTTTAAACCAAAGATAGACAAAGAGTGCTGGAGTAACTCAGCGGGACAGGTAGCATCTCTGGAGAGAAGGAATGGGTGACATTTCAGGTCGAGAGTGTCTGAAGAAGGGTCCCGATCCGAAACGTTACTCCAGAACTTTCTTCAGTGCACCGCAGTTATTGGTACTGGATCCCTTTGGCATATATATTAACCAATTGGATAAGAATGAAGGTGGCATGATTAGTAAGTTAGGGGATTACAACAAAATTGATGGGCAGTAAAGAAGGCTACGGCAGGATCTAGATTAACTGGGAAAGTGGACAAAGGTTTGGCCACTTTATTGCCTTTTATCACAGTGGGAAACGTTGATTCCGCTATGGTGGATGTTTATGTCAAACTCTTTTGTGTATCGTGTTCTTTTTATTTGTATGGCTGTATGGTAACTCAAATTTCACGGTACCAATTGGTCCATGTGACAATAAATGTGAGCTTGAGATGGAGGTGGAAATCTGACCACCGGGTGGCGCCGTACATGGCTGCGTCGCCAACAGCTTGTCTCGTCTTTTTCTTCTTTTTCTGTTTTGGTCTGTGTTTACTTGTATTTTACTGAAAGCAAGGGTCAATATCACCAGGAAACTTCCAGGCAATAGCTGGGGATCCAATGCACACACCTTGTACCGCAAATTTAGCCCTAGTCTACTCAGCAGCGAGTGTTGCTCAACAGCTTGGACTAATAGCTGCCACACCCAACGAGTTGACACTGTCCTTAACTCTGCAATGCGGGTCTTCACACGGACGCTTAAGTCAACACCTTTGCAGTGGCTCCCTGTCCTGTCTCATATCGGCCATCCCAGCATACGCAGAAGGGGATGTTGAAAGATTGGTGCACCATCCAGGCTAACCCTGACTTTCCCATCGATGCTGACTTGAACAATCTGCCCAACATGCGCCTGAACCCTTCTGGTCTTCCGTTAAATCACTGGAAGACTTTGACTCCAAGACTGAGTGGCGCAGAGCCTGGAAAGATGCCAACACCAACAAAGGAGAGGTCATCACAGACCCCACAGTGAAACCACCGGGTTTTGACCTCCATCGCTAGCAATGACTAACCCTGAACAGAATCCGCATCCTCCACGCAAGAACAGCCCATCACCAGCATAAATGGTGGATGACAGACAGCCCTGCTTGTGACTGCGGACATCCAGACCAGACCATCCCACACATCGTGAATGACTGCCCACTGAGGCTTTTCCCTCCTGGCATCAAAGCCATCCACCCAGTAACATGCTCTTCTGGCCGGGATGTCTACAACTTTAGGCCGTACAAGCCATATGCAAGAAGACTTATATGTTTTTAGTTTACTTTTGGTTTCTGTATTATGTAGGGGTTGGGGGGAACCTTTTTTAATCTCTTTCCTTGATGGGGATGCAACTTTTTCATCATATCTCCGTCTGAACTGCGGCTTTAACATCATGGAGCTGGCAGTCCCTTTGTTAGGGATCGACTGCGGGAGCTCCAACCGCAGGAGTTTCGACCGCCCCGATCGTGGTAGCTTCTATCGCCCCGATGCGGGAGCTTCAGTCGCCGACTGCAGGAGCTTTGATCGTCCCGACTGTGAGGTTGCCATAAAAACAAGATGGACGTGCTGCCTGCACTGGTGAGGACTCGGAGGGAGTGCCGTGAGTGCAGTGATCTCAGTGCTTTGCAGGGACATCGCTCCATGAGGACATGTCGGAATCTAGTGCGAGTGTGGATGGCTTTCTGACTGTTCGGGCGGACAGCGAGAGTGCAGAGAGAGTGACAGCGGTTGGTACAACTCTGGTCACATGACGGTGAAGGAGCGTGTGTGTGGCCCGGACATTGAACTGATGGCTGTGGGTCTCCCTTATGCTGCTTGCCCTGGGGATTCTCATACGCCATTGTGGTTGTTTAAGTTTATGTTTAATTTTTATGTGGTTATGTATCTTGTTGCTTTTGTGTATGGCTGTTGGCCAATCAAATTCCTTGTATGTTTACATATTTGGCTAATAAATTAATAACAATTAATAAATCACTGACAATGGCTGAAATCATGAAATTATTGTACTTTATCTGAAAATTTCAGAAGTATGGTGGATTTTATCTTCCACCTAAGTGCAAGTCATGAACATACATCTAGAAAATTAGTCCATTACTGACCCCTGGAAAACAATCACTTGTGGATATCTCGCAATCCAAGAAACCATCTTTCACTACTACAAATTGCTTTTACAGATCATTTATTCCACAACCCTCATCAAGATCCATCAAAATACCACATCCAATTGCATTTCCTTTTGACCCACTCTGTTATCTCATTTAAAAAAAATAATTGAGATAGTTAAAGAGGATTTTCCTTTAACAAACCCTAAACACGATTTGCTTTATTTATTGCAGGGTATACCTCAACTACCGTGTGCCAAAGCTCTCTACAACTATGAAGGAAAGGAGCCTGGTGATCTCAAGTTCAATAAAGGTGACATTATTATCCTACGACGACAAGTGGATGAGAATTGGTATCATGGGGAAGTCAATGGTGTCCATGGATTTTTCCCCACCAATTTTGTTCAGATCATTAAATCGTTACCTCAGCCTCCGCCACAGTGCAAAGCACTTTATGACTTTGAAGTGAAAGACAAGGAAGCTGACAAAGACTGCTTACCTTTCTCAAAGGTGAGAGTCTCCTTTTCTATTTCCACTGATCCTAGTTTGTTGCAGCGTCTAAATGGAATTGTGCCTCGCCTATTCTAATGCCTATCACTAGATAGCAATCAAAATAGTCAATCCTGCATTTTACTTGAGTCATAGAGTCCTAGGTTTAGGTTTATTATTGTCACGTGCACAAAGGTACAGTGAAAAGGTTATTTTGCATGCCATCCAAATAGATCAGATATACTGTAAATAAATCCAATCAAGTTAAACTCAAGTTCAGTAGATCGAGCAAAGGGAAAGATGGAGAGTGCAAAATATAGTTCTCAGCATTGTAGCATATTAGTTCCATAGGCAAAGTCCAGTGTCTACAATAGGGTAGAATTGCACTATACCCTAGCTTATGGAAGGAGCATTCAGAAGCCTGATAACAGAGGGGGAAATAAAAAGTCTGGTGGTGCATGTTTTCATGCATCTGTATCTTCTGCCCAACGGGAGTGGAGAAGAAGGAATGACTGGGTGGGACAAGTCTTTGATTGCATTGGTTGCTTTTCCCAGGCAGCGTGAAATGTGGATGGATTCAATGGTAGAAAGTCTGTTCTGTGCGATGGACTGACATCTTCAACTGACTGTACAACATGAAAACAGACCCTTTGGCCCACCTTGTCCGTGCTGACCAATTTGGCATATTGGGTAGTCCCATTGGCCTGCATTTTGCCCATAATGTACTAAACCCATCCTATCCATGTATCTTTGCAAATGTCTTTGAAAATTTATAATTGTAACTGCTTCAATCACTTCCTCTGGCAGTTGTTTCCAGATATGGACTACCCTCTGAGTGAAAAAGCTACCCCCAGGGTCCCACTTAAATCTCTCACCTTAAGCTTATGCCCTCTAGTTTTACAATCCTCTACCCTGGGAAAACAGACCGTGAGCTGTAAGTTTCATGTGTTATAAAATGCTGCCCCAAACTTGTCGTGCAATGTGCAACTTAGTGATAGATTTTATTTATTTTGTGAAAAAAGGATTGTTGGTTTTCTTGGTAAACTTGCAACGTTCTCTCACTTCAGGATGATATCTTGACAGTGATACGGAGAGTGGATGAAAACTGGGCCGAAGGAATGTTGGGAGACAAGATAGGAATATTCCCCATTTCATATGTTGAGGTGAGTGTTTTTTTCAGTAGCCAGGACCTCCATTAGTAAATATTCCATTTGCATCTAACCGTAAAATGAAGGATTTGCTTCTTAGTCAAGGTACTAAAATGGTTTGAGGCTTTAGTTCAGTCTAGTTTAGAGATACAGCAAGGACTCAGCCCATTAGGCTCACCGAGTCTACAACCATCGATCACTTGTTCACACGACTTCTATGTTATCCCACTTTTTCATCTAACCCCAACACATTGGGGCCAATTTACAGTGGCCAATTATCCGACAAACCAACATGTCTTCGGGCCAAAACCTATGCAGTCACAGGGAGACTGTCCATCCGAGGTCAGCGTCGAATAAAGGTCTCTGGCTCTGTGCAGCAGCAGCTCTACCAGCTGCGCCACTGTGCCACCCCAAAGGGTGGGGTAGGATTGTGTGTTGAGGGCCAGGACTTCATGAGCTCAGGAGTCAATGAGATCTAGGTGGCAGGATCAAGGATTTGGAAGCGGATGGTCAGTGGGTTTGTTTCAGTCAAGGCCAACTTTAGTTATTTAGCTAAGGTGGACAGGAAAGAACTGTTTAAATGTGCATCAATCTTGGCATAATGGGAACATTCAAGATGGAAATTCAAGGGGTACAAGGGAAATATGTTTAAAAAAAGGAAACCTTGGATTTCACCACTGCTGTGCCACTGTACTGTCCCTTGTGATGAGGAGTCTGTTTGTCTTACCAAGTAGAACTTTTACTGCAGCAGAGCAGGAAACAGCTTTTTGCATTTTTCTCAGTCACGCCACTACAAGAGCATGCATTCAGGCTCCAGTTAGGGGTTAACGCAGATCATGTGAGACAGCTGGGATGAGCTTGTTTCTGTGCATCACACCAGTCAGCATGTGACTTTATTCATGTTATTCCTGTCTGCTTGGACCACAGTCACGACGGCAGTAAAAGTAGGGCAGACAAGTACTTATTAAATTCAGTTCATTGAAACATAGCTTTATCTACTTCTATATTCAGTCAAATGCATTTTCAAGCATGAATTATTCAGCATTGGGGATGTAACTATATTAGCTTTGTGATAAAGTACGAGTTTGACAACTGTTCCTTTATTTGGTTTATTTATCTGGTTCGATCTTTATTCCTTCGTCCGCCAGCACTTCTACCATTGCAAATTCAAGCCCCACCTAAAATCTTCATTGTTGATGCTCCTGTCATCTGTGAATCATAATTCAAATTTGGCTTGGAATTCCTGTGGGGCCTGTGCTGCCAGCAGTTCTGAAGGAAGAAACTTTGTGGGCTCAAATGACCATTAAAGCTGGACAAATGCTCCATGTGGCAGAGGGAATTGTCTTAATTGTCATCTTCAGCACACACCTTAAACCAAGTCTTCATTTTCCCTCATGAGTGAACACAGAACACCTGACAGCGTTATTCTAAAGGAGAGCAGATGAATGCTGTTGGTTTCTTGGCTAATATGTCTGTTAATCAATTACCATCTGGCCATTATCATTTTACTAGAATTAAACCCTGACTAATGGATTAATGGATCGTATGCTCAGCACTTAGTTCCAAATTCCACTTTTAACATACTCTGAGATAGCTTAATCATACAAAAATTGGGATTGCCTATCCTGCTACCTGCCATACATTTCTTAACCTCTTCTTACCCCTTCTGTCCCTTGGTCAGGCACAATATGTCCCGGATCCTTAACCTACTGCATTCCCCTCCCCTCTCCCCAATAAACCTACCTGACACACGCGCATGCGCAGAAACACGCGCACACACTTCCTTTGACCTGCGTGCTCCCATCTCATCTGGTTCAACCAGCTCCCGTAAAAAATTGCTATCACAAACATTATAATAATCTACCTATTGTATTCATGCATGTATTATTTTACTTTCATTAAGGTGCTTAGGCTTAAGTCTGAAGAAGGGTCTCGACCTGAAACATCACCTATTTTCTCCAAAGATGCTGCCTGACCTGCTGAGTTACTCCAGCTTTTTGTGTCTATCTTTGGTTTAAACCAGCATTTGCGGTTCCTTCCTACACATTAGGTTTATTATTGTCAGCTGTACTGAGGTACAAGGGAAAGCTTTGTTTTACATGCTATCCGATCAGATAATACTATACATTAATAAAATCAGGTCAGTACAATAGGTAGAGCAAAGGGGAAGAAACACAGTACAGAATATTCTGAGCATTGTAGTTCACCAGTTCCATTGACAAAGTCCAACATCCACCATGGGGTAGATAGAGGTGAATCAGACAGTACCCAGCAAAAGGGAAGATAGTGCAGGATATAGTTCAAAGCATTTGTAGCGCATCGGTTCCATAGACAAAGTCCTACGTTGCAATGGGGGTAGAGGTGAATCGGAAAGTACCCAGCAAAGGGGAAGATACAGAGTGCAAAAATAGTTTGCGGCATTGTTGCGCATCAGAGCGTAAGTGTGTATTTATGAAATAGTGTTGCTTGGTGAGATGTCAAAATGCTCAACCAAAAACTCATCCTGCATGTTAGTTCACAACTTTTTGTGCTAATTCAGTGTTACAGCATTAAAAAATATTGCGCAAATGTCATTCACATTCTGGTGTGGGAAGCTACAGAAGCGTTAATAGCACCAACTTTAGTTAATATTGTTCATAGTGATACTGCAAAGTAGCAAAAAGGGTTTCCAATTAATTCAGACTGCACTTAAAACAAAATAAAGCTGAGCACTGACTTTCATCGATTCATTTCAAAGATATTCAGCACAGATGGTAGTTTAAATTTTTTTTTATTGTTAATTGTTCTTTCATGTATAATTAATTCATTTATAACTACAGGGGTGTGGGATACTATAAAAGGATATGCAGATTTTTATTTTTCTGAAGTTTGGGAATTTTTGTTTGTCTTTGTATTTCCAGTTCAACTCAACAGCCAAACAGTTGATTCAGCTGGATAAACCTTCAGCCTCCCCGGCAGGAGGTGGCGATTCTGGAGAAGGCAGCAGCAACGCCTCGGGGACAACTCAGAGCAACACTGGCCAGAAGCCCGCAGACATCACCAAGAAGAACACCAAAAAACGGCATTCGTTCACCTCGCTCACCATGTCCAACAAAGCATCCCAGTCGTCTCAAAACCGCCACTCCATGGAGATCAGCCCCCCTGTCCTGATAAGCTCCAGTAACCCGACTGCTGCCGCTCGCATTAGTGAGTTGGGTGGACTCTCCTGCAGTGCTCCTTCTCAGGTAACTCGACGTTATCTTGCACTAATGCATTGCCATCTTGAGCATTTGACGGCACTGGGCTTGTACTCGATGGAGTTTAGAAGAATGAGGGGGAATTCATTGAAACTCACCGAACAGTGAAAGGTCTGGATTGAGTGGCTATGGAGAGGATTTTCACACTAGTGGGAGAGTCTAGGACCAGAGGGCACAGCCTCAGAATAAAAGGATGTATCTTTAGAAAGATGAGGAGGAATTTCTTTAGTCAGAGGGTGGTGAATCTGGAATTTATTGCCTGTGGGAGCTACCAATGGATATTTTTAAGGTAGAGATTGACACAATCTTGATTAGTAAGGGTATCAGGGGTTATGGAGAGAAGGCAGAAGAATGGGGTTGAGAGGGAAAGATAGATCAACCATGATTGCATGGCGGAGTAAATTTGTTGGGCCGAATGGTCTAATTCTGCTTCTACAACTTATGAACTTTATCCTGTATCTGTATACTGTGGACGGTTTGATTGTAATCCTGTAGTCTTTTCACTGACTGAGCAGCACGCAACAAAACAGCTTTTGGTTGTACCTTGGTACATGTGACAATAATAGACTAAAATGAACTAAACTGTAAGATTATGAAGGTAGACACAAAATGCTGAAGTAACTCAGCAGGTCTGGCAGTATCTCTGAAGAAAAAGAATAGGTGACATTTCTGGTCGGAACCCTTTGGCATACTTTTGTTACCAGGTAACTAGTATCAACTCTACTAGTGTAGGAAGGAAGTGCAGACGCTGGTTTAAACCGAAGATGGACCCAAAAAGCTGGAGTAACTCAGCGGGACAGGCAGCATCTCTTGAGAGAAGGAATGGGTGACATTTCGGGTCGAGGGTCTCGACCTGAAACGTCACCCGTTAACTCCAGCATTACTGGGCACTAAATGGAACTGCTGCAATCTTAAACTTTGAAATATACAATCAAATTATAGTAATCTTGACAGGTTTCAAAAGCAGAATTAATAGTGTCTTGACAAGGAAAATTGGATGTATGAAGGCCCTGGGGAAAGAGTAGACCGTATGAGAGTAATTAGAACTTCTTTCAAAGCCACATTAGATTGAACATCTTCCTTTAGTGCTGTGTGTTTTTGTTATGTAACTGTTTACAGCAGGCTGCAAACTTTCTTTTCTTGTCATATTTTTCTACCACATTGTCTTTGTTATTTTCTCACTGTAATCTTGAGTCTTTGCAATGCCCAGCTGGCCTGTGAAATTTTAGGTTTGTCATTAGAAAATAGAACATGGAAAAGTACAACACAGGAAACGGCCCACAGTGGGAGCTTGTCAACTCAATCGAAATCTCTCATCATTTGGAATCTCTCTATTAAGTCAGCTCTAAGCTTTATTTTTCTCTCACAAATCTTGTAATGTACAGATTTGTGTTTCTAGAATTTTGAAGACTGGTTGCAATTCCAAAATACATAGATCATAGAACAATACATAACAAGAACTGGCCTTTTGACCCACAGTGTCTGTACCGAACATGATGCCAAGTTAAACTAACCTCATCTGCCCGCTCATTATCCATTCCATTCCATTCACAGCCCATGCAGGTGCCTATCTGAAAGCCTCTTAAACACGACTATTGTATCTGCCTTCACCACAACACATGGCAGTGCGTTCCAGGTGCCTGCCACATAAATTATTTATATACTCATGTTCTCAGCTTGCTTTGATTGCCAGTGTAAACAATGACTTCCATTGTATTTGCCCCTGCTGACAATTGTGGAAAATAGCTTAGGTAAAGGTAAATTATATTGAATAGATTGCACCAGTTATTGAACTCTTTTGTTTAACTGAGGCATCCAGTGAGAAATATTTCTTGTAGAAACAAAGAATCGCAGGTGTAATTTATACCAAAGATAAACACAGGGTGCTGGAGTAACTCAGCGGATTAGGCTACATCTCTGGAGAAAGCGGTCAGGACCCTTCCGATCCGAAACGTCACACATCCTTTTTTCTCCAGAGATGCTGCCTGACCTGCTAAGTTACTGCAGCACTTTATGTCTAACTTTAGAAATATTTCTTGATGTGTTTGATGCTGGCAATGCTGCTTTCAGAAGCCATGCCTCATTACGTGGAATGTTGAACTGTCCATTCACCATCCTGCTATCATATATGTTGTGATGACCCTAACATGGTGGCAACAAGTAGAAAATTGCAGGATATCAATGGAGAGAAGATGAATTAAAAAAAACCCTCAGAAAGGTTTGTGATTTGCTGGTGACCAAGTTCATGTAGCCTGGTTGCTTTTGTTATTTTTGGTGATGGAAGCTGCATTAAGGTATGGAACTTTTGAAGTTTTGCTAACTTGTTTCAGAGCATCATGCAGATCACAGTGCACTAGTGTCTGGTGAATGGCAGTCCTGTGTATTAACTTCAAAAGTAGTGGTGATATAAGGAGAGTTGTTTTATCTGTGAGTACGGTAACTATACCTTCCCGGAACTCCCAGGCAAACGACGAGTATTGCATCATAAGAAAATAAGAAATAGGAACAGGAATAAATCATCCAGATCCAGTATGTTTCAATTACATTTCCTCTAACATAATTTCTCTAACTTCAAGTAGCCTTTGCTTTCCCTCTCTCTCTATCCCTCCCCCACCCTAGTTCTCCAAAGCCTAGTGTCGGTTTCACTGTCCTTTTGATTAATTTTACTGATCGTATGCCTCCTTGTCACGTTCCCCTCAGTGAACAATAAACATACTCTCAACTCTACCTCATTCATCTGTTTTGTACTTCAATATTTTTTTGCACTATTTCAAATTGCACTACAATCTTGCTCCATTCTGCTATTTTCCACTCACGTTTACTGTTGTGTTTGTCATTACTGTACACGTACTGTTTACTCCAAGAGTCTCATGAGAACAAGGGGGTTTAATTGCACTGCATTCATGAGCATTGAATGCTCTGAATTTGAAATGTCTTCTTAACTTTGCCCCACTCTCCATCTCCATCATCTTCTGAAGTAGCTGGTCCTGTTCTTGATTTTTAAGCTTCCCTGCCGTCGATTGTTTGATAATTGTTTTTTGGTGTGGAATTTCTTCCTGAAACAATCTTTTCTCTTTCAAGATGCTCTTAACTCTACCCCTTCAACCTTGTAGCTCAAGTTCTGCTTGGCCATGCATCCATGAATCTTTATATGACATTTTAGCCATCACAAGATGCCTAGGAAAAGTCAACCGTACGGAAAAGATAAATGTGGCACAGAAAGCTACTTCTAATTAAACAATGCTAGGGCACAGATTTAAATGGCTGAAGGTTAAATTTTGGACTATTGCCAATGTGTGAAATGGAGCAAAGCATTTGGAATTGTATGAAATAATTGAATGTTATAATGAAGGAACTGTCAGCTGTCTAAATAGATTGTAAGAAAGGCCTTCCCCTCTATCTTTTGATCGTTCAACTGAAATTAAAGTGACACTGTTAACCATATTAGAATTCTAAAAGGATATTAATAAGCAGACTACAAAGTATTTTGGACAAAAGGAGGTGCAGGTGCAGAGGCTCAGGTGACTGAAGGTTCCATCAGCAGCAGCGTTTAATGGAGCTTCTGGACTTCTATACTAATATTTTCCATGTGGCGAAGTATGGAATGTTGTCTGAAGTGCTCATGTTCTTACCTTATGATTTTTTCGTTAAAGATATCTTTTGCTGTCGGTTGTTGTTGAGTGATCAATTTACTTTTGGATAGCCCATGTGAAATGCGTGTAGATCCAGATATAGTGTTCAATGTAAGAAATATTTTGAAATGTGCTTTCAGGTAGCTGTATTTTTGATATGCTTTGTATAGAGTCGAGGGCACTGAAACCGGCCATTCAGCCCATCAACGCCATGTTGGTATTTCCTCTCTCATGAACTGTCTGCCATCTCCATCAACAAGATCTGCAGTTTCTTTCTCCCTCACGTTGCATTAGTTCACTCTAAATGTATTTTTGCCCGCCCGTCAGATGAAATAGTAGCTACTGTATTTTGATAATACTTGGGTCCTCGTGAAGTTGGATTTCTGCCATTTTTGACTTTGCTTTTTGGTTTCAAATTGTAATGATGAATGCAGGTTGGATATACTGTTCTTAAAAGATTTATTATAAATGGTACAAAATCATTGTGAGTCATTGTTTTTCTAATTTATAATGCAAAATTAATACAAATTATAAATTAGGAAATCAATTTTGATTCTGTAGTCAATATTTATTACAAGTATTAGCATTTCTATTGCGGGGAATCCACTGTCAAGTTCAGTTTTATGTCATATGTACAAATACGACGTGGTTGTTTGTAGCAACATTACTTGCACATAGACTTGGACAACATCCAAAAACATAAATTATACATAACTTCTACGAGGCAGAGAAAAGAAAAAGGCTGCATAAAAACAAAAAAAGACATTAGTGCAAAAACAAACAATTCGTGAAACAGATGCGTGGTGCAAGAAGTGGTTGGTTGTTGAAATAAGGTTAGGGTTGTGCAGGGTGGTTTAAGAACCTGATAGTTGAAGGACAGTAGCTGTCCCCGAACCTGGCAGTGTGGGACTTCAGACTTCTGTGTCTCTGACCGACGGTAGAAGTAAGAAGAGGTCACGGCACAGATGGTGGAGATACCTCATGAAAGATGCCATCGTATTTAGGCTGCACCTTTCAATGGTGGGGGGGGGGGGTGTGCCTTTGATGATTGGGGTGTCCACCACTCTCTGCAGCCTATTGTATTTCTGTGTGTTGGAAAGACCATACCAAGCCATGATGTAACCAGTCAGGATACATTGTACAGTGCATCTGTAGAAATGTATTATAGTATTCGGAGACATGCCAAATCTCTATGAACGTCTAAGAAAGTAGAGGCGCTGGCATGCCTTTTTCATGATTCAATCTATGTGCCGATCCCAGGGTAGTTCGTCCGAGATGTTGATGCCCAGGGATCTGATCCTGCTAAGTTTCTGCGCGGCTGAGATACCAATGAAAACTGGTGCATGGTTTCCCGAATTCTCCTTTCTGAAGTCGACGATTAATTCCTTGGTTTTGTTGACATTGAACGATGGATTTTTGTTGCAGCACCACTCCTCCAGGTGTTCTATCTCTCTCCTATACACTTACTCGTCAATCACCACCCATGATCCAGCCAGCAACAGTGGCGTCATCAGTGTATAGTTTGAGGTTGAGTTATTTTGAGGTAGTCCAGATCATTTTGCTGTGTGCAAGTTAATTCTGAAAACATTTTCAATATTCATAGTTTCAACACACTTTTACTTTCATAGAAATCTGCCAAGGAAATGTGTGTGTAGATTTTCTTTATAAAGTTCCTGACTGCAAGAAAGTTCATACCACTTCCTTTTTTCCCCAAAGATTTATCTTGGTTATAAAGCCACAAAGAAAATGGAATGTTGTTTTTGTTTCATTTGTCAGGAAGTAGGTACATTGATATTGCAATGCTACATCCATATATCAATTGTAATACAGTTGAGCTATTCTAGAGAGGAAGTGTTGTTCCTCAGACAGTTATATATTATATTTAGCTGCAGCTACAGCCATACCAATGTGTTGTCCCAATGGTCTGTAAAACAATTCTACCTTTTTATTGTTGCAGGGAAGCAAAGGTGCATTAAAAAATAATGAATGCTTTGAAGTCGGTAGCATAATGATTGTTGTCCCAGTAATCTAGAGGAACAGATTAATGACCTGTTTACATGGGTTCAAATCGCACTATGATAAATGAGAAATTTCAGTTCATTATAGTTTGGATTTTAAAACAAATATGCCATGAAATTGCTGGATTGTCATAAAAGCCGATCTGGTTTCATGTTTCCTTTAGGGAAGGAGATCTCTCATTTTTACTGATCTCTGGCCTTAGTGTCTGTCCAGAACCACAATAAATTTGTACCACAATAAAAAGGCCTATCTCCTTCACTCCTTAGATGCTGCTGCACCCGCTGAGTTTCTCCAGCTTTTTGTGTAACCCTCGATTCTCCAGCATCTGCAGTTCCTTCTTTACCACAATAAATTTGTTGACTCCTCGAAGTGGCCATTCATGCTTCTGCACTTAAAGAACAATTTGGAATAGCCAGGAAATGCCATCCTTGCTATTGATGCTCTTATTTAAAAGTTTAAAAGCATTTGAATTTACGTCAATGGCTCTAGTTTTCCTGTAAAGGATTAAGCCATGAGTTGCTTCACACCAAATAAATATATTTCTTGCAATCACCATGGGAGGATTGCAATTTTAACCAAAAATACAGAGGCTTGAATTCTACCAAGGATTACTGTTGCGGTCATTTGTTTTGTAAAGAGAGCTGCAATGTCAAGTTGAAACATCCCAGGTTTACATCTGGAAAATCTTGGTACAGTACACTGCATAACAACTAGAAAATAATGCTGATACTTTGAAAAGTCCGTATTCTGCGTTGGCCTGTTCTCAAGTGCGTTCTGGAGAAACCACCCGGAGTGGATGGAATAAGATGGAGTATATTTTTAAAGGTTCATTGCATTTGTGAATGTCCACTGGGTTGGTGTCCCAGAAATGATTGAGTGGTGCCTGTTTTCAAATAACTTAGTGGCTTCTCAAGGATATTATCCACCTGGTTGTACTCTTTATTTGTCTGATTAATTGTTGAGTCACCAGTTTAGGCCTCGGTCCTGTCATCAGCCATCTTCACTTTAATCAGCATGCTCTTTCCCAAATCCCCTCCCATCACATGTCAGCTTGCCTCCTTGAATCTTCTCTCAACTCTTGAAACATATATAAAATGATGAGAGGGTTAGATAGGGGAGACAGTCAGAACCTTTATCCCAGGGTGGAAATGTTCAACACTAGAGGGCACAGCTATAAGGTGAGAGGGGGAAAGTTTAAGGGAGATGTGCGGGGCAAGGTTTCTTTTTTGCACAGAGAGTAGTGGGGGCCTGGAACGCATTGCCATGGGTAGAGGAGGAAACAGATACGATTGTGGCATTGAATAAAGTGCAGGGAATAAAGGAATATGGATCACATGCAGATGAGGTTAATTTAACTTGGCATCATGTTCGGCACAAACTTTGTGGGCCATTGGACCTGTTCCTGTGCTCTACTGTTCTGTCTTCTTCAAATGTGGAATCGCTCTTCTTTCCTTCTTTTTATATTATAGCATGTTTGATGCACAGTTCTGATATTTATGACCACATGTCGAAAAGAGTTCTGGGTAATGCTCGTTAATATGTTCTGGATGCTGTTAATTATTTTACATGTTTACTTTTGGGGATCTGGGCATTGGCCATAAGATCAGCATTAATTGGCCACCCTAAGGTGGTGAGCCACAGCCTTGAACTGGGCCAGTTCTTCTGGTGAAGGCCCTCCTACCATACTGTCAGACAGGGAGTTCCAGGATTTTGACACAGTGGTGATAAAGGATCAGTGATACATTTCCAAGTCAGGATGGTGTATGATTGAAGCTAATCTGATCCATGCTCTGTATGTGTTGTTAACAAGCATGATGATTGGTTGTTGATGCAGTGTTGTACTTGCAGCCATATATAAAACACACTCTCTCTTCATTAACAGGTCCACATCAGCACTACTGGTTTAATAGTCACACCACCACCCAGCAGTCCTGTCAATACAGTACCTCCTTGTGCCTTCCCTCCGGAAGGCACCTACTCAGTTGCTCCCGGGGTAAGTCTTCTTTGCAATACATCAATCCATAATTACAGTTATTTTCTTACAACCACCTTCCACGCATCAAACATCAACTTGTTATAAAAGTTGGATGTTATTAATGACAAATTAAATTAAGCTTCAATGGCTTGGAATAAAAACAGAAATGCTTGAAACTGTCAGAATTGCAGGCACCTTAAGAGTTAATGTTTTCAGATGAAAGGCCTTTTGTCAGAACTGAGAAACCTGTCGGGAGGGATAGATAGGACAAAGTAAGTATACTGATAGGGTGAGATCGAGGTTAGACACACAATGCTGGTGTAACTCAGAGGGTCAGGCAGCATCTCTGAAGAAAAGGAATAGGTGAGGTTTCAGGACGGAACCCTTCTGACAGCTCTGGAGATTATCCCATTTTTTGACCTGGTCAAAAAATGGGAATGGCCTATATTTGTGTCCATCTACCAGCCAATCTAGATCCCCTGACAAACGTGTACAAGAAAAATAGGTCAATGAAAGATGCCATCTCTCTTGCCCCACATTCAGCCCTGGATCACTACAACAAAAATACCTATACCAGAATACAGGATGTTATTCATCAAGTTAAATCAGGAGCCTTCAACACCATGATTCCAAATAGGCTCAATCCTAAACTTGTGGACATAGGCCTTGGACCTCCATCTGCAATTGGCTTTGGACCTTCTGACCGGCAGACCTCGGTGGGTTAGGATTGGTCATAACATTTCCTCCATCTTGACCTTCAACGATGGTGCCTCTCAAGGTTGTACTCCTTGTACACCCATGACTGTGTGGCCAAGTACAACCCCCAGGAGTCAGATATTGACCAAATTCCACATGGAAATATGAGCCTGGGATAGATTGGCCTGTGTTCACCACTCTGCAAGTCTAGAGCTTTTGCAACACCAATGTGAACGGTCAGGCTGTTGTTCTGTCATCATGATACATGGTTGGGTGCCCACTGGTTGACATGGCATTGATGGTTAAATGACCTTATATAAACGCTGTCCTAACACTGACATTATATTATGACACCACATTATATTTATTAGTCTAATAATGTGATGCAGGTGTCAATCAGAAACTCCATGCATGAACGGCAGTATTTAGACTGTTGTTTTTTCATAACCTTCTTAGGTACGGTTCATTATATTCTCCAAGTTAGTTTGACCCATCTTCAATGTTGTTACAATTTAGGAATATGGCATTCTACCCACCTGGCAGATCACATAACCATTTTGGTCTCGTGAGGGAGGGATCTGGATCAAAAGTGAGCTGGATTAAAAATGAGAAATACCAGGGGACCGAGGATCTAGTGGGAGGGAGAAACTGAAGGGAATCCACATTAATCAGGAAATGGTGTAAGGTAAACTGTCGGGACTGAAGGCAGATAAATCCCCAGGGTCTGATGGTCTGCATCACAGAGTACTCAAGGAGGTGGCCCTAGAAATCGTGGATGCATTGGTGATTAATTTCCAACTTTCGACTCTATATTTGCACTATATTTGTTATTTATTGAGCGTTTTCTTTTTTTACTCTTCCCCCGTTATGTACTATGTTTACGTATTCACATATTCTGTTGTGCTGCAGCAAGTAACAATTTCATTGTCCCATCTGGGACATATGACGATAAAACACTCTTGACTCTGGATCAGTTCCTGTGGACTGGAGGGTAGCCAGTTTTTAAGAAAGGAGGGAGAGAGAAAACAGGGAATTATAGACCAGTTAACATTACATCGGTAGTGGGGAAGATGCTCCAGTCGATTATTAAAGATGTTATAGCAGCGCATTTGGAAAGCAGTGACAGCATCAGTCAATGTCAGCATGGATTTATGAAGGGGAAATCATGCTAGACTAATCTTCTGGAATTTTCCTAGGGTGTAATAAGTAGGATGGATAAGGGAGAGCCAGTGGATGTGGTGTACCTGGACTTTCAAAAAACCTTTGACAAGGTCCCACGCAAGAGATTAGTGTGCAAAATTAGAGCACATGGTATTGGGGGTAGGGTATTGACATGGATAGAGGACTGGTTGGCAGACAGGAAGCAAAGAGTAGGGTCCTTTTCAGAATGGCAGTCAGTGACTAGTGGGGTGCTGCAAGGCTCGGTGCTGGGATCCCAGTTATTTACAATATATATTAACGATTTAGACAAGGGAATTAAATGTGACATCTCCAAGTTTGCTGATGACACAAAGCTGGGTGGCAGTGTGAGCTGCGATGTGGATGCTATGAGGCTGTTGACTTGGATAGGTTGGGTGATTGGGTGGCAGATGCAGTATAATGTGGATAAATGTGAGGTTATCCACTTTGGTGGCAAGAACAGGAAGGCAGATTATTATCTGAATGGTGTCAGATTAGAAAAAGGGGAGGTGCAACAAGACCTGGCTGTGCTTGTACATCAGTCACTGAAAGTAAGCATGCAAGTATAGCAGGCAGTGAAGAAAGCTAATGGCTTGTTGTCCTTCATTGCGAGAGGATTTGAGTTTAGGTGCAAGGAGGTCCTAAACCTCCTTGTGCCATGGTGACACCGCACTTGGAGTATTGTGTGCAATTTTGGTCTCCTAATTTGAGGAAGGACATTATTGCTATTGAGGGAGTGCAGCGTAGGTTCACCAGGTTAATTCCCGGGATGGCGGGACTGACATATGGTAAAAGAATGGGTTGACTGGGCTTGTATTCACTGGAATTTAGAAGGATGAGAGGGGATCTTATAGAAACATATAAAATTCTTAAAGGATTTGGCAGGAAAAATGTTCCCAATGTTGGGGGAGTCCAGAACCAGGGGTCACAGTTTAAAAATAAAGAGTAGGCCATTTAGGACAGAGATGGGTGAAAAAAGTTTCACCCAGAGAATTGTGAATCTGTTGAATTCTCTGCCACTGAAGGCATTAGAGGCCAATTCACTGGATGTTTTCAAGAGAGAGTTTGATTTAGCTCTTAGGGCTGAAGGAATCAAGGGATATGGGGAAAAAGCAGGAACGAGGTACTGATTTTAGATGATCAGCTATAATCATATTGAATGGCGGTGCTGGATCGAAGGGCCGAATGGCCTACTGCTGCACCTATTTTTCTATGTTTCTAAATGGGGCTAACTGTGGATATTTAATCAAGGACGAGTTGAACTGAAGGGCATGTGTCCCTGCCGTTTGATTCTACAAATCAAATCAAATCAAGATTAATCCTTCATCTCAGTCTATTATTGTGCTAAAAGACACACTCATAGTTGCAGGCGCAGTGTTTAAATCAAATATTAAAATTAGGTTACATCGCCATCTTTAAACTTTAAAGATACAGGGCAGAAACAGGCCCTTCGGCCCACTGAGTCCATGCTGACCAGCAATCACCACGTATGCTGACAATTTTAGCAAAATGTTACCAATTTTTATCAAAGCCAGTTAACCTAGTGTCTTTGGAGTGTGGGAGGTTACTGGAGTACCCGGTGAAAACCCACGTGGTCACAGGGAGAACTTACAGACAGTACCCTTATTCAGGATCAAACCTAGTTCTCTGGTGCTGTAAGGCAGCAATTCTACCGCTGCACCACTGTGCCGCCCAGATCTTCTCTGGATGTAATTGATGTCTTTGTAATATTTTAAAGGAAGCAGCAAATTCTCCACCATAGCCTGTGCATTGCTCACAAAAATACATAATCTGGTCATTTTTCATTGTTGTGTGCAGGAACGTGTATACATTGGCTTCTGTAAGCTCTACATTATAGTCATAATACAGGGGCTCCTGAGGGCACTGCAACTAGACAGCATTTTTCCACTCTTCACAGAGCACGGTAATCATGTACTATCTGGCGGTGGACAACCCATTAAGGGCCATTTTCCTTGTTAATGCACATATCTATTGCCTCCCACTTTATTTTCCCATCCACAAGCTTTTATGGACTTCCTTCAATCCTTGTAAACACTGAAGCAATGTAATCATTAAGCAACTGCTATTTCCTTTCCACCATGATCGTATCCGATCTTTTTAAGAATCGCTTTAACCTCCCTCAATGATTCTGTTTTTCTCTACCGGTGTTTGAAAGTTTTTTCTATTTCTAGTCATGTTGACAACGTTCTTTTTATTTAACCAACCTATTCTCTGTTGCCCTCAGTTTTATATTTTTCTTGTAGCTAGTGCCACAGACAATTCATTTGTGTGAAGGGCCTGTCCCACTTTCACGACCTAATTCACGACCTTTTTTACTCGTGGACACTTTTCATCAGCTTAGAAAAACGCCGTGACTTACATGATGCCACGAGTACCTACGACTAACATCACGACCTGCTACGACCTCCTACGACCTCGTGACGACCATGCTGCGAGTATGAGTCCAGGGCAAACTCGGCAGAAGTCGTGAATTAGGTCGCGAAAGTGGGACAGGCCCTTAACTTTGCTTAACTACAATCATGCACTATTTTTTAGCTGAATCTGATTGTAGTCTTAATACTGAGCAATAGAACGTACTGAAAATACTACAAGTGCTTATTAGGTCAGGTCAGAACCTTGAGTGGAGGAGTTGTTAATTGTGTCTCATCCAATCTTCAGTTAGGATCACGCCAAATCAAGTCATTCCAATGCACGGTCTACAATCCGTTGCCACTTCATTGTCCCCTCCCTCCACCCCACAAAATGACTAAAATATGGAAAATAAACGCTAAGTGCTGGAGTAAATCACTCTGGAGGACAAGGATAGGCCACATTTTAGGTTAGTATCTCACAATATAATCATCATCCACCTAAAAGTAAGGGCTAAATTTTTAAGCTAATGCTTGCCATTAACATCAGAATGTGCAAGTTTAGTTTAATTTTTAGTTTAGAGAAACAGCGTGGGAACAGGCCCTTCAGTCCACCGAATCCTACGCCGACCAGTGATCTCTGTACACTGGCACTATCCTACACATTAAAAATAATTTACAATTTTGACCAAAACCAATTAACCTACGAACCTGTCTGTCTTTGGAGTGTGGGAGGTAACTCTGTATAGACAACACCGGTGGTCAGGATGGAACCCGGGTCTCTGGAGCTGCAAGGCAGCAACTCTACCACTGCACCAATGTTCCGCCCTGTGTGCATCATTTCTCGTGTTGCTCCTTATATTAGGATGAGTCTGTCCCATGTTTTGTGTCCACTTCCAGAGGTGCCCAAGGTTGCTCTTGGCATTTGTCAAGTCAAGTCATGTCACTTTTATTTCTATAGCACATTTAAAAAACAATTCTCATTGCCCAAAGTGTTTTACATTGGTGGAGGTACTAACGTTATACAACATTGTTTCATAGATTAAGTACCTACATAAATACATACATATAGCCCTCCCTCAGAGGACGTCAAGAAAGGCTTCAGAGTAAAGATGAGTTTTTAGTTTCGACTTAAAGAAGTCGATGGAGGGGGCAGTTCTGATGGGAAGAGGGATGCTGTTCCACAGTCTAGGAGCTGCAACCACAAAGGCGCGGTCGACCCTGAGCTTATGCCTAGACCGCGGGATGTTCAGCAACCCCAAGTCGGCTGATCTGAGGGACTTGGAAATGGTGTGGTGGGTAAGCAGACTTTTGATGTAGGTGGGGGCAAGCCCGTTAAGGGCTTTGTGGACATAAAGAAGGATGTTGAAATTTATTTGGAACCGCACAAGGAGCCAGTGGAGAGAGGCCTGGATCGGGGTGATGTGGTCCCTTTTTCAGGTGCCCGTCAGGAGTCTCGCTGCGGCGTTTTGGACTAGTTGCAGGCGGGACAGGGAAGATTGGCTGATGCCAGTATAAAGGGAGTTGCAGTAATCGAGGCGGGAGGACATAAATGTGTGGATGATCTTTTCGAGGTCATCAAATTGGAGGAGTTGTTTTATTTTAGCTATCGTCCGAAGCTGGAAGAAGCTAGCTTTTACCACGACATTGACTTGTTTGGCAAATTTCAATGCTGAGTCAAATACCACACCAAGGTTTTTGATGTGAGGTTTGAGTAGTGGGGTAAGGTTTCCAAGGCTGCCTGCTATCATTTTGATTGAGTCCGAGGGGCCGAGAAGGATGACCTCAGACTTACTCTCGTTTAGTTGGAGGAAGTTCTGGGCCATCCAACAGTTTATATCCTCGAGGCAGTGGATAAGGTTAAGTAGATTTGATCGTTTTTTGCGCTTCAGGGGGAGTTGTGTATCGTCTGCATAACAATGGAAGGAAATGCCGTGCATCTTGCTAGCCTCACGGGTGGCACAAGGCCGTTGATGAATGCCTCTGATGATCAGAAACATTGAGTAAAAGGAAAACCGTTTAAACCTTGAAAAAATTTGAAAGTATTTAATTAAAAATATTTTAAACTATATGCAGTTATGTTAATAAAAACATTAATTAAAATGGTGGGGAGAAAAGACATAACTTTTATGTAAATTAACTGGGGCTACATGAGAGAGCAAAAGAGTCCTGAAAACATACCATACAGAAACAGGCCCTTTGGCCCATCGAATGCGCAGCGCCCATCAACTTCCCATTTTACACTAAGCCCACATTGATCCCATTTGTCCCAAAGACATTTGGACACATACATGGATAGAAGAAATCTATCAACCAAGAAATGGGTTTTTGGGCACGTGGGCCAAACACGGCAAATGGGACTAGTTTAGATGGGGCATCGTGATCAGCATGGATAAGTTCGGCCGAAGTCCTGTTTCCATGCTGTGTGACTCTACAAATCTGTTTCACAGTGACTAGTTTGTTTTACGTTACTTTGGTGGGATTTTTGGATTTTGGTTGCAACCACACAACCACATTCAAATGCGACAATGGAAAGTCATGTGAAGCAACTACCAGCTGCCAGCAAGTGGTGAAGTAGGAGGATAAATATTTAACCAGATTACATCCCTCTGTGTTCACAGTCAATGCTCCAGCTTTCCAATGATAAGCTGTAGTCAGCTGATCCCCAAGGTCCCAGGTGTTTTTAACAAGCATGCTATGATTAAAGAGATACCTCATTAGACGCCAACTGTTCTGAGTACTGTCACATTTAAACATGCATCAGAAAAGGTTTCCGAAAAAAGACCGTATTAAGGCTGTCTCAATCACAGCCTGTCACAGCAAATGTCGCAAATGGAACTGAAATATTGCCGCAATTTAATTTGAAGCTATTTGACAGTATTTGAAGCAGCAGAATTTGTTTCTTCCCTTGAGAATTGTTGGGAAGGCAACGTTTAAATTGCTTTCACAGAGTGGTAGTTTGTCTCAGTCATGGTATTTTTCTAACTTTGAATGTGCTGTAGAAATTAGTTTTCCCAGGTTTCGTTTTAAATCTGACATTTGTATTGATGCAACTAGGCGGTTTGCAAACATTTTCAAAGGTCATAGACCTTTTTCACATTTTTCACAGCCATAGAGAAATAGGTGGCATTTGAATGATTTTTCATCCTTGCAGCTCCTTAATTTTGTGTTTGTAGTTTGCACAACTAGTAGACCAGCTGCCTCACAGAGACAGAAGCCCAGGTTCGATCCTGACCTCGGGTACTATCTCTGTGGAGTTTGTATGTTCTCCGTGTGACCATGTGGGTGTCCTCCGCAGGGGCCACGGAACGGTTTTGAAAGTGTGGGGGGCTGAGCGATCACTGATCACCGGCCTCGGGAGCACCCGCTGAGGGAGCGGGGGGAGGGTGTGACAGTTATTATTTGTTGTTGTTACTTGACCTCCAGAAACTGGGGGATAATACAGGCCATCCTCCAACTCAAAAAGTGGCGGGATATATCCCCCATCCCCCCCTCCTCCTCTCTCTCTCTCTCTCTCCCTCTCTCTCGGGGACGACTCTCTCTCTCTCTCCCTCCCTCTCGGGGACGACTCTCTCTCTCTCTCTCCCTCTCTCAGGCCGATTATCTTTCTCTCTCGGGGCTGACTCTCCCTCCCTCTCTCTCTCCCTCTCTCTCTCTCTCCCTCCCTCTCCCCCCCCTCCCCCCTCCCTCCCCCCCTCTCTCCCTCTCCCCCCCCCTCTCCCCCCCTCTCTCCCTCTCCCCCCCCCCTCTCCCCCCCCCCTCTCCCCCCCCCCTCTCTCCCTCTCCCCCCCTCTCCCTATTGGAGAAACTGAGCAGTTGAGCAGCTTCTGTGAGTAGAGGAGCGATCAATGTTTCTGGTGGATGGCCTGCATCAGGACTTAAGGAGAGCCCTGAAGCAGGATCTTGATCCAAAAGATCAACAATTCCTTCCTCCCATGCACATGCTGCTCGTGTCCCTCCAGCAATTTTGTTTCACACTTTCTGTACAGTGATATTCTAAAGTAAAAGTATAGTGCAGACCAACAAAATTTTAGGTTTTATTAGTGGAACTGCACTATGCTGACCAAGATGCCCCATCCAAGCTAGTCCTATTTGCTCATGCCTGGCCCATATCCCTCTAAACCTTTCCTATCCATGTACCGGTCCAACTGTCTTTTAACTGTTAACTATTAGTTCCTGCCTCAACGACAAAAATACCCTTCGAATTCCTATTCAGTATTTCTCCTCCAACCTTAGATCTATGCCATCCAATTCTTGACTTATCATTCCTGGAGAAAATGATTCTGTGCGTTTACCCAATCCATGCTCCTCAGGACTTTATACACCTCTGTAAATCACCGTCAACCTCCTGCGCCCCAAGGAATAAAGTCCTAGCCTGTCCAACATCTCCCTATAGCTCAAGCCCTCGAACCCTGGCAACATCCTCATAAATCTTCTCTGTACTCTTTCCAGCTTAATGGCATCTTTCCTACAGCAGGATGGCCAATAATTGAACATTGCACTCCCAAGGGTGGCCTCAGTTGAATTGTTTTCAAAAAACAAATCATATTGAAGAGTGCCGAGTAAGGGAGGATGCATACATTGCCCGATCATCTTTTAATAGCAAATAATTGGTCATTATTTCCTTGCTAATGTGGATGGAATTTATTGCCCTTATGATGATGCTGTCACTTAAAAGGTATGCCATAGGTTCTTCCTTTTCATGCCAAAAGCAAAATCGGAGAAATTGATTTAGTTTTTTTAGTTTTAGTTTTAGATATGCAGTGTGGAAATAGTGTGGTACTCATTCAGCCCACCGAGTCCATGTCGACCATCGATCACCCACACACTGCTTCTACCCTACATCTGGGGAACAATTTCTAGAAGCTAATTAACCTCCAAACCTGCACGTCTTTGGAATGTGGGAGGAAACCGGAGTACCCAATAAAAAACAAAGATAGACGCCAAGTGCTGGAGTAACTCAGTGGGTCAGGCAGCATCTCTGGAGAAAATCGGACGGGTGATGTTATGAGTTGGGACTCTTCTTCACTTAGTGTCTGGCTTTGAATTCATTTTGTTTAGTTTAGTTTAGTTTAAAGATACAGCATTGAAACAAGCCCTTCTTCCCATCGAGACCACACTAAACATCGACCACCCATTCAGGCCATTTTTGTTATCTCACTTTCTCTTCCACTTCCTGCACACGAGGGGAAGTTTACAGACACCAATTAACATACACACCTGCACTTCCGGGATGTGGGGGGAAATCGGAATGCCTGGAGGATATCCACGCGATCACAGGGAGAAGGTGCAAACTCCACACAGTCAGCACCTAATATCAGGATCGAACCTGGTTCTCTGGCGTTGTGAGGTAGCGGATCTACCAGCTGCCCCTGTTTCTTTCTTTACTATGTCAGGTTTCCCCAGAGTGGTGGGATACAAAGCTGGGGAGCAGCGGATATCCTTCCAAATCTGCAAGAGGTTCCATTAATCAGCAACAATAACAAAACTATTGATATTGAAGAACATCACATGGACAGAAAGTGACATTACAAAGATTGAAGCTATTCATGAATAACCATTATTCAGTCTGAATGCTAAAGATTGCTGACCCTCAAGATGGCACAGCTTCAAAGGCTTTTTTACACTTAAATAGAGGCGTAGAAGAGGACAAAGATAGGTCGGTCACTGTGATCTTTGTGTCATGCCTTTCACCGGGTTCCACATCAAAGGCAGTTACCAGGTGCGGAATGGATAGGTTTCATCCCGAAGTCTGGGCGTGGAGCATTTGAATTATGATCTGCTTTAGGTTACAGTTGCTTGTGTTTAAAGCCAAGTGTTTTGTTGCTTCAGGTTTCAATTTACATTTGCTCATAATGTTTCTGTTAACAACAGGAATAACAGCAAATCTAAGGCCTATGCATGGTTGGACTTGACTCAAACTGCTGAATGACTTCAACATGACTCACTGCAGATTTCTACATTGCTGTGCTAACCTTGCGATATATTAAATGTTTAATACATGTAATTGAAATTAATTGGTGGTAGCCTAGTAGATTATGTTATTGGACTTCAGAAACTCTGAATAAAGCTGAATAAACCATAAATTTATTCAGAGCCCCTATACAACCTGATGGTATTACAGTCACTGTCACAGAGGCCGAGGTCAGAAGATCCTTCAGGGGGGTGAACCCTCGGAAAGTGCCTGGACCTGATGGTATACTCGGTCGAGTTCTCAAAACCTGTGCAGACCAACTGGCTGGGGTTTTTGCGGACCTTTTCAACCTCTCACTACTGAGGTCTGAGGTTCCCTCCTGCTTTAAAAGGGCATCAATAATACCAGTGCCTAAGACGAGAAAGGTGATGTGCTTGAAGGACTATCGACCAGTGTCGCTGACGTCTGTCGTAATGAAGTGCTTTGAGAGGTTGGTTATGATGCATTTCAACTCATACCTCAATAAGAACCTCGACCCACTACAGTTTGCCTAGCGCCACAACGGAGGGTGCGATCTTACTGGCTCTCCACTCTGCACTGGACCACTTGGACAATGAAAACACTTGCGTTAGGCTGTTTATAGACTACAGCTTGGCGTTCAATACCATCATCCCCTCCAAGCTGGGTACGCGAAGGGTCCGTAGGGGTGGGGTGGCTCTGCTGTCAGCGACTGAAGGACTGGTGGCAGGATCTAGGGAGTGGGTAGGGCTGGATGGGTTGCTCCTAGGCCTGGCCATCCGTGGGTCACGGAGCCAGGCGAAAGAGGGCTTCGCCCGAGCCAGATGCTTGTCCCTTTGCTGGGGTTACGTCCACGCCCGGGTGGTGTTAGAGGGGGACATAGATGTATAGTAGTTATTTAGTATATTTGTAAGGATTGTAACATAGTTGTATGAAAATGTAGATAATTTGGTGATTTTGTACTACGGTGGTGGGTGTGTTACCACGGTTTTGGTTTTAGTTTTTGTATCGTGATCGTAATTAAATAAATTATGTTTGAAGCAAAAAGCTGTTTACGCGAGGAGGTGTGATGTTGCGGAGCTCCCGTCCAAACACAAAAACGAGTGAGTTTAAACATCTTTTGGAATTCGGAGGAGGTACAGCGGTACATTTAAACATCCTTGAGTATAGCTGTGAAGCTGCAGAGATTTGTTTTAAAGTTTCTGCGTGTCTTGGGACCGTGAGCAGTATTATCAGCAAACTGCGTAGCTCACACTACTGTGACTGGCAACCTGCCAGGACACTGTGGCGCACCAAAAGGGGGAGACAAACTTTCTGGACTGTTACACCTACGTCCAGAACAACCCCCCCTTACTGCCTTGTCGGTGCTGACGGGGCCGGTCTGGCTTTCGTATGGTGTGGGAGGCTTTTCTGCACCGTCTCGACCTCCTTCTGCGACCTTGGAACCTGGAGCTGATGAAGCCTCCTTTCTCTCTTCAAGACCGGCGGACATAGGAGGCTTCCAACAACAAAGACTGCAGACAAATCCCTTTTGTTGCTGCAGGAGCAGCGAAGGCCAGCTGGGGATTGCCTGCAGAGGTCGGCAGCTCGCCAGAGTATGCAGGGGAACCGAGATAGCTGGGCGAAGAGGTGGTGACACAGTACTTTTTCGGGGGAGCCGCCATTATCATCGCTCGAGGCGACACCACATGCCTCCTTCCCTCGAACTGTTCCATATTGTTTTTTTGTGTGGACTTGGCCTCATGCCATTTGGACTGTCTGTATCTGTCTGGCATTGTGTTTAAGTGCTACGTTTAAATTGTAGCGCCTGATAGGATTTCAGTACAGGAGTAAAGAGATTCTTCTGTAGTTGCATAGGGCTCTGGTGAGATCACATCTGGAGTATTGTGTACAGTTTTGGTCTCCTAATTTGAGGAAGGACATCCTTGTGATTGAGGCAGTGCAGCGTAGGTTCACGAGATTGATCCCTGGGATGGCGGGACTGTCATATGAGGAAAGATTGAAAAGACTAGGCTTGTATTCACTGGAGTTTAGAAGGATGAGGGGGAATCTTATAGAAACATATAAAATTATAAAAGGACTGGACAAGCTAGATGCAGGAAAAATGTTCCCAAAGTTGGGTGAGTCCAGAAGCAGGGGCCACACTCTTAGAATAAAGGGGAGGTCATTTGAGACTGAGCTGAGAAAAAACTTTTTTACCCAGAGAGTTGTGAATTTATGGAATTCCCTGCCACAGAGGGCAGTGGAGGCCAAATCACTGGATTGATTTAAGAGAGAGTTGGATAGCGCTCTCGGGGCTAGTGGAGTCAAGGGATATGGGGAGAAGGCAGGCATGGGTTATTGATAGTGGACGATCAGCCATGATCACAATGAATGGCGATGCTGGCTCGAAGGGCCGAATGGCCTCCTCCTGCACCTATTTTCTATGTTTCTATGATACCATGCAGGGTCAGTGTTCTGGGCGAGTGGGGCCTTCCGGGAGCTATGCAAAGGCAGCTGCTTCGGCTGCTCCTCTTGGGGAACTTGTCTTTCGAGCATGGGATAAGGTGCTACTTGTCCCCCCAGATGAACATGGAGGACTGCGTATCTGCCGTGGCCGTGGCAGCTAAGCCCGTAGGCGTCCTGTACGTGGGTATGGGTAGACCGTGTTCTTCCTCGAGTCCATTGAGGGGGTGAACGTGGTCGTGAGTAAAGGGATCTCAGTGTGGGGAACATTCCTGCAGGTCGAGCCCTTGGCGACCACCGCACAGCGGGTGGGCCTGTCCAACATCCCGCCCTGCATTACAAACGAGGCCCTCCTTCCCCACCTTCACACCCTGGGGAAGGTACTCACGGATATCACCCTGATATCCCAGGGGTTCCTCAGGATTTCACCATCTTCTGGACATCGGAGCGGCCAAGGTGCCATGCCTGTAAGGAAATGGGGCGTATTCGGAGGAATTGCTCCAAATCCCGGGCCTCCGCCTCCGATGCCACTAACCCCCCCTCCTTCCCCTTCCCCCACCCCCGCTCCCACACCCCCTCCTGTAGTTGAGTCAAAGAACCCTGGGGTTGCGCAGAGTGGGGGTGGGGAGGGTCAAAAGATGGGGGGGCAAGGTGGCAAAGAAGATGAAACACATGGGGACAAAATCCCCCGGGAACAAGTACATTCCACACATTCCGTCACCTCCGTTAGGGAGTCTGCAAGCCCCATAATCCTGCCGGGGGCAGAGGGGATCGGGTGGGAGGAGGGGGAGCCGCAGAGGAAGGCTGCTCAGGTGACCCCAGAGTCTGTGAGCTCCTCCCCATTGAAAAAGAGAAGGAGGAATCTCTCGGGAGGAGTGGAATGGGAATCCTCCAGGGGGGAGGGGAGTACTGTGGTAGAGGAAGACTCCCACACTCAGGTTCGGGACCCGGTCACAGTTTCTGGAGGGGATTCTGGGGAGGGTGGTGATGGGGACCACTCAGGTGTTATGCAGGAGGAGGCGATACCTGTTGGGGAGGGAATCCCGCATCATGCACCTGAGGAAGCCCAGGAGCAACCCACCCAGGATGAGGCGCAGAGCACGCCTCTGGAGGTAGAGACTGTAGGCGGGGAGGGGGTAGGGGAAACCAACCCTTCTCTCCCTCAGGACCTCAGGGTGGGGAAGAGGCAACAGCCGCACAGGGTGGGGCAGGAGTATCAAGCACTAAGGGTGTGTCTGGGGATGGGAATGGTGTCTCCATCTGCAGTGAGTGGGTGGAAGGGCAATGAATCAATGGATATTCTCATTCTCCCCGACGCCATTCCACCCATTCCACTGGAGGAAATCCGCGAGTTCATCCAGGCCACCGAAGGAGCCCAACATCGGCCCAGTCTGGCCTCCCTCTCATGCCCAAACTTACATGGGCTCACCAGCTCGCTGAACGTCAACCTCAGAAGGAGGGGGAGGGGCAAGGTGGTGAAGGGGAACGACTGGCGTCAGTTCAGGTCCTTCTTGGACGACCTGGAGAAGGACGCCAAGACCAAGAGCAGCGTCGTACCTGTTGAGGGTAGAGAGATCAGTGGAGCGTCCCTTGTAACCCAGGTTTTGCCCGAGCAGGATGCTTGCCCCTTTACCGGGGTCACGTCTGCGCCCGGGTGGCGTTAGAGAGGGACATAGTTGTATCATAGTTCTTTAGTATATTGTAAGGATTGTAACATAGTTGTTTGGAAATTTAGTGTCTGAATAATTTGGTGATTTAGAATTTGGTGATTTTGTAATATGGTGGCGGATATGTCACCACGGTTTTGTTTTGTATCGTGATAGTAATTAGATAAATTATTTTTGACACAAGCTAACAGAACTGGGTCTCTGCGCATCCCTCTGCAATTGGATCCTCGACTTCCTCATCCACAGAGCACAGTCTCTTCGAATTGGCAGAAAAATTTATTCCTCATTAACAATCTGTACGGGAGCACCTCAAGGCTGCGTGCTCAGCCCCCTGCTCTACTCACTCTATACTCATGACTGTGTAGCCGGACATTGTGCGAACTCCATCATCAAGTTCGCCGACGACATCACTGTTGTGGGACGAATTACAGATGGTGATGAGTCAGAGTATAGAAGTGAGTTTGACCGATTGACTAAATGGTGCCAACACAACAACCTGGCTCTCAACATCAGTAAAACCAATGAACTGATTGTGGACTTTGGAAGTGGAAGGATGAGCACCCTCAATTCTGTTTATATCAATGGGACAATGGTGAAGAGAGTCAAAAACTTCAATTACCTGAGCGTGCATATTTCCGAAGATCTTTCCTGGACCCAGCACACTGATGCAAATATAAATAAAGCACATGAACGCCTCTACTTCCTGAGAAGATTACGGAGAGTCGGTATGTCGAGGATTCTCTTGAACCTCTATAGGTGTACAGTAGAGAGCATACCAGTAGACTGGTTGCATCATGACTTGGTTCGGCAACTTGAACGTCCAGGAGCGGAAAAGACTGCAAAAAGTTGTGAACACTGCCCAGTCCATCACCGGCTCTGACCTCCCCACCATCAAAGGGATTTATCGGAGTCGCTGCCTCAAAATTGCAGCCAGCATCATCAGAGCCACACCATCCTAGCCACACACTCATTTCATCACTGCCATCGGGAAGAAGGTACTAGGAGCCTGAAAACTGTAACGTCCAGGTTCAGGAACAGCTTCTTCCCTACAACCATCAGCCTATTAAACACTACCAACTCAAATATGCTCTGAACTACAATAGACTATTATTATTATTATTATTATTGCACTACTATTGTTTTTTCTCTCTCTTGTTTATCATATTGTTTACAGTGTACTATGTTTACATATTCTGTTGTGCTGCAGCAAGTAAGAATTTCATTGTTCTATCTGGGACATATGACAATAAAACTCTCCACTCTAGTTGATCAGTAGAGAAGAAAATGTGCCTTAAATTTGCATCTATTCCTGCATCAGTTCGTTGAACTGGTGTTGTAAATATTACACTGATGTTTAAAAAAGGATAAACAGTCATTCAACTGCACGCAGGCCAGTGACAGCTTCCCTAGGGTGGTCAAAGTTTGGTTTATTATTGTCACAAGTGAAAAGTTTTTGTTTGCGTGCTGTTCAGTCAAATCAGATCACACTCTGCATGAATCCAACCAAGCCATGCACAAGTAAACAGGTAGAGTGAAGGGAAAAATACCCGAGTACAGAATATACTTTTCAGCAATATAACTTTGAAGTTGCAGCAAAAAAGTCCAATGTCCACGATGAGGTTTAGTTTAGTTTAGTTTAATGTCACATGTACCGAGGTACAGTGGAAAGCGTTTTTGCATGCTAACCAGTCAGTGGAAAGGCTATACATGGTTACAATCAAGCCATCCACAGTGTACAGATACAGGATAAAGGGAATAACGTTTAGTGCAAGATAAAGACCAGTAAAGTCCGATTAAAGATAACCTGAGGGTTTCCATTGGGGTAGATGGTACGTTGGAATTGGTGATCGGATGGTTCAGTTGCTTGATAACAGCCGAGAAGAAACTGTAAGTTAGAAAATTGGGACTACGCCATAGCTTATGGGAGAGCTCTTCAGAAGTCTGATAACCGAGAGAAGAAGCCTGTTCCTGGGTCTGATGGTTAAAGAATATTGGGGAAAATATGGAATAATAAATAAAAGCATACTGTATTGATTAACAAATGCAATATGAAGTCCTTGGTGTTGCTTGGGAAAGTACTTTCGATGTGCATATGGACTTTCGTAAAGGCTTTTGGTAAAAGTTTCATTTTACACCAAAATTAAGACCCCCGGGAGTAAGGGACAATGGAGGCAATGGAGTAAAGCACATGCAGGCTGACGAAGGACCAGGAATCAGAAAGTAATGCTGAACGACTGATTAGTTTCCATGCTGGAAAGAAGTCTTCCCTCAGGAGTCAATAATGAGGCATTATCGCAGGGATAACAGCATGGAGACATATGAAGTGATACATCTTCATAGTAAGAATAAAGCATCACGGGAACTAACTGGCATAATGTTAAAAGGGATGACACACCTGTGGTGTAACTACACAACTCTTTGAAGATAGTAGGACAAATTATAAAGCTGGTTTTAAAATCAAAGCAGACGAGATTCCTGATTTTATTAATAGCGGGAGAAGGAACAAAGGGGCTAAACTTTTATAAAAAATTGGTTAGATCTCATCTGCAATGCACCATTCAGATTTGTCAACATGATTTCAGATGAATGTTGAGTTCTGAGGAATGGAGAAAATAATTCTAAGAAGGCAGGTTGGATAGGGGATAGTGTGTTGAAATGGGAAGAATTTTGTTTGCTGTCTTTATTGCAGAGGTGATTGAGAGGGGATTTCAAAATCATCTGTTTTAGAACACAGTAACATAGTTCCTGAACACTTCCATGTGCACATCCAAAACCCTCCAAAATGCCTCGCTCACATCTACCTCTGCCATTAACCGAGAATGCATTCCAGGCCCGCACCACTGTGGAAAAAAAAACGAAGCCTGCACATCTCCATTAAACTTTCTCCCTCTCACCTTATAGCAATGCCCTCTATTGTTGTACATTTCCACCCTGGGGAAAAAGGTTCTGACTATCTATCCTATCTATGCCTGACATAATTCTGTATACTCCTATCAAGTCTCCTCCAACCTCCAACGTTCCAGAGCCTATTCAACCTCTCCCTGTGCTAAAACCCTCTATTCCATGCAGCATTCTGGTTAATCTGCACTGCACCCTCTCCAAAGCCTCCACATCTTTCCTATAATGGGGCGACCACACTACATGCAATAAAGCTATTTAATGGTATAAATAAAGAAAACGTAGTTTCACTGATGGACACAAAGTGCTGGAGTAACTCAGCATGTCAGGCGGCATATGGAGAATATGGATAGCTGACATTTTGGGTTGAGACCCTTTTAGTTACTCCAACACTGTGTCTTCTTTTGTAAACTAGTGTCTGCAGTACCTTGTTCCTTATTTCCAGTGGTATGTGGGTTAGCAACCAGAATAAACACTTTGGAAATGTTTAGGAGAGGAGCAAGCGATAACATGAAGGTACACTTCTTTACACAGTTGTGAGTTGAACTGCAGTGGAAGCAGATCGAATAATAGGTTTCAAAATGATGAACATCTGGAAAGAAAAATGGGTATGATTAAAGTGCATGGAAGTGGGGTTTTACTGTTTGTTTCTAACTAAACAGTCAGCACAGATGTGTCAAACATCTGCATGGCATCATTCTTTACCACGGTTGTTCTTTGAAAGGAATACAGCAAGACAAATAAAAATAGGAAATGCTGGGAATATTCAGCAGATTTTCAAAGAGAAACTGAGCTTTTCAGGTTGAATCCCCGTCATCAGAATGGGAAAAGTGAGGAAACAAGTTAGTTTTGCATTGTAGAAGTGTATGGCGAGACTGGTGAGATGGAGTCTAAAAGTGCAACTTTCCAAATCAAGCCTACATACAAGGATTATGTTTTTTTTAATAACTCTTCTGAACTCCCGTTGAAGGTTTATGAATTGCCATCTGCTGCTTTTAGCCCTGAGGTGACTGTTTAGATTAATATATAATTTGCAGTGTCTGTAAATCTGTTTCACAGATTTCACATTAAGGAACTTTGTACCTTTCTTTTATATATTCATTTCCAGTAAATGTAAATTTATTTTCTTAGACCATAAGACTTAGGGATAGAATTAGGTCATTCAGCCCATTGGCTGATCTATTTTTCCCTCTCAACCCCATCCTCCTGACTTCTCCCCTGAACCTTTAACACCCTTTCTAATCAAGAACCGATCAATCTCTGCTTTAAAAATGCGCAATAACCGCTTCCACTGCCGTCTGTGGCAATGAATTCCAGATTAACCACCCTCCAGCTAAAGAAATTCCTCCTCATCTCCATTCCAAAGGTATATCGTTTTATTCTGAGGCTGTGTCCTCTGCTTCCAGACACCCCAATACTGGAAACATACTCTCCATCTATCTAGGCTTGAGTCCTCCTCCACGATTATCCCTAAAAGGTTAACTCTGATATCCAGGTCAACCTTCCCTGAACCATTCCTGAGGCACTGATGCCCTCATTGATGCAAGTGCCTGAAAATGCACTGAACCTTAGAATCGGCACCGTTTATCTGCACTGTGTTAATGTAACTTGTTCTGGCACGTTATCCAGGTGCTTCCCAGTCCCTGATTAGCCTTTATTAGTAATGGTCTTGCCCTTGCCTGATGCTGACAGGGAGTGATCAATGATTACTGCAATCCCTTCATTGCCTTTTCCAGCGAAAACTCTTTCATGGTGCATGCAAGTCTGTTATTATCTCGTGTGTATTACCCTCAGGGTTGCTGGTGTTGGATTACTGATCTAGGAGTCCAGGTCCGGGCCTTGATTCAAGACATCATAGCTAGACCATTAAGTAAGCGGGGGGGGGGGGGGTCTTCTGCCTCACTATGTCAGTGGCTCAGTGGGGCACCTACTCCCACTTATTTAGAGGATATGTTCCAAGTCCAGAGACTGGAACACAAATAAATTCACCCCCCAGTGCGGCGCTGGGGGATTACTTCACTGTTGAAGAATATCCTTTGGTTGGAATGTTAAACTGAGACCCCCAACTGCACAATCAGATCACAATTGAGAGCATTTCAAAGCGGTGATCTCTTCACCAAAGTGTATGCCTCATTTCCTCCATGGATTATCTGCTCATTCTCACTGTACAGTTGGTGAAAGCTTGATGTGTGTCATCATTGACAAGTTTGTCGAAGCCTCCTGACGCTTTGGTCTTACAGCCGGTCTCAATAAAATGAAGATCCTATGACATCCTGTTCCAGGCACTGCAGCCCAGTTCAGCATAAGTATCGATAGCACCAAGCTGTCGATGGTTCAACCTTTGGGTACAGAGGGAGCATTGTCCCTTTTGATTGCTCTCTCGACAGGGAAAGGAACTGGAATCAGGAAGGCCAAGGAGAATGTACAAACTCCACACAGACAGCATCCAAGGGCAGGATTTAACATGGGTCTCTGGTGCTGTGAGGCGGCAGCTGTGCCACTGTGTCACTCTTGTGGATAGCACAGTGCCACAGTGTTGGTACCTCACAATCCAGCAAACCGGGTTCGATCCTGACCTCTGGTTGTGTCAGAGTGGAATTTTCACATTCCCCCTGTGACTGTTTGGGTTTCCTCCGGGTTGTTCCCGTTTCCTCTCATGCCCCAAAGACTTGACGGGTGCTAGGTTAACCAGCCATTGTACATTGCTCAGTTACATGAATCACTAACGTAAAGATCGCTATGAATGGTCATACTCATCACGCCGCTTGCATTGCTGCAAGACTCAGCCACTTCACAGGAAATGTGCATCAAACAGCTCGAGTGTTTCCATGTGAGATCTTTAAGGTCACACATGGGCAGGACAAGAGGACAAGCTTGGATGGTCTAGACAGGGCCAACTGGTCAGCGTTGAGGCCATGATCCCCGAAGACTCAGTTCAGACTTTAGAGATGCAGCGCGGAAACAGGTCCTTTGGCCCACCGAGTCCGCGCCGACCAATGATCACCATGTACGCTAACACTATCCTACACACTAGGGACAGTTTTACAACTTTACCAAAGCCAATTAATCTACAAACCTGTTCGTCTTTGGAGTGTGGGAGAAAACTGGAGCACCCAGAGAAAACCTACACGGTCACTGGGAACAAATTCCGTACAGAGAGCAGTCAGGATTGAATCCAGGTCTCTGGTGCTGTAAGACATCAACTCTACTATTGTGCCACATCTGCTGGGCAGGCCACGTAATCCATATGAACAGTGTCCCTATGCCACATCAGCTCCTTTATGCAGTTTGTGTGCAGGGCCACTGAAACCAATGCCCCAGAAAGCAATACAGGGATTGAATTAAAGTCAGCCTCAGACACAGTGGAATTCCTGTAAGAGAGCGGGAGACCCGTGCCGAGGAGAGAGGCTGGTGTCCTTTGATTGAAAGGGCCTGTATCAACTTTCAAGGCCAGACCCAGAGAACACAGAAAGACACTTGCCTTGGAGTTTTTTCCCGTGCTCCCACTCTCCCCGAGTGTGCGGCTCCAGGTCTAGTCTTTCCAGCCACAATTGCTAATGATGCCAATGATGACTGACTGGAGGACTGAATGAAACCAATGAGGACTGACTGAATGAAGAGTGATTCTACACTTTACGCATCCTTGGCAAGGCCACCAGCATCACCAAGGATGAGTCTCCCCGGCCATTCCCTTCTCTCCCCTCCCCTGCCAGGCAAGAGGTACATAAGTGTGAAAAATCATTCCTCCAGATTCAGGGACAGTTTCTTCCCAGCTGTTATCAGGCAGCTGAACCACCCTATCGCCATCTAGAGAGCGGTCCTCAGCTACTGTCTACCACATTGGAGACCCTTGGATTAACTTTAGTTGGACTTTACTGGACTTTATCTTGCACTAAATATTATTGATTGTAATTGTGTACAGTCTTTTCGCTGACTGTATAGCATGCTCCAAAATAACTTTTCGGTACATGTGACAATAAACAAACCAAACTAAACTGAACAACTAACATCGTCGTACTTTGTATTCATCCAACACCGCGCATGCAAATTGGCTGCTGCGTCGTCTTCGTTACAGTATTTCTAAGTACTTCAACGGGATGTCCTGAAAGATGTGCTGTAAATGCAAGCCTTCCTTCGAATGCTAAAGGATACCTCTTACTGCATTAATCAAGCAGAGTAGAGCTGATTGTGCCTTGAGATTTCCGTGGGAAGAAATGGGACTGAGTAGAAAATATTTTATACATTCCCCATTTAAAACATCTTGTTGGATGCAGAATATGTGCATTTTGACAAGCAAAATGTAGTTGTTGTAATCTTGAAAGTATTATGCGTATCAAGATAATGTCTGCGTTTGATTTCAAGGCTTTCAACTAAAATGCTGTTCCAATTGCTAAAAGGGTCACTTTGTTCAAGGATTTTAAGCAGTGTTATGACTGAAATAGAATGTGACCTAAATGATCAGTGTAACGATGGTTCTCAGGCTCATTAAAATTGCATGCAAAGCCGTTTTAGAGGCGAATTGCGTCAATGGATATTTATTTTTAATCATCTGCTGCAACGTTTAAATGGGAGAGGGCAAACTTTTGTGCAGAGTACCAGATAATCTACCTCAACAACTTGATATTTCAAAATGTTTATTTATAACTCTTTTGGGCTTCATATCCTGCTTTTAAAGCTTCCATCTTGCACTTCTCTTTGAAAACAGGCTCCTCTTGTAATATTGGCTACATTTCACTCGGTTGTCAAACAGATGACATTTGTGTCACAAGCACGGAACTGAGGACATTTTGGAAAAATGACGGATAAAAATATCAGAGAGGAGACACAGGTTGCTAGAATCTTGAGTAAAACACAAAGTGCTGGAGTAATTCAGCGGGCTAGGCAGCATCTGTCTGAAGAAAGGTCCTGACCCGAAATGCCACCTATCCATTCCTTCCACAGATGCTACCTGACCCGCTGAGTTATTCCAGCACTTTTATGTTTTACTGATAAAAATGCCAGATTGAACTATCAAGCCTTTCATACCTTGGCCACAACACTCACTCCCACCTCAATATATCTCCACCCAACATCATGCAATCCTTTCACAGAGGAATGTTAAAATCTTAGGGCTACTTTAGGAATAAAGTATGATGGGGGGAAAAAAGGAAATTAAAACACAAAATACTGGAAGCACTGGTCAGCAAATGTCTGTAGAAAAATTATCAGTTGTCTGAGACCCTTTGCCAATGCAAGAATGAAGAGTCTCAGATGGGAAACATTAATTCTATTTCTCCGTCCACAGATACTGCCCGACTTACTGAGTGTTCCCATAATTTTTGATTTTATTTTGGATTTCTAGCATCTGCATTTTATATTGACACATTGGGGGGAAAATGCAAGGTGCCATTTTCCCATCACCTAAAATTCTGTTTTACCCGACACAACCTTCATCCCTGTAAAGATAATGAGGATAGGTCCTTTTTAGTCACTTTTGTAGTCAGCCCATTGGTGCGCATTGGTATAATGTAGGAGATATCTGAGGGATGGAGCAAGTGAGAGAAATCAGACAGAGGTCTAACGTAACTGAGAAATCTGTTTCAGGCCATATGACAATAAAAATACTCTTGGTTCTTGACTTGACTCTTCTACAACTCCGAGTGCCACCATGAGGACAATGGGCCCTTATGACCAAGTTAAGACTTTAATATTTTTAACAACATTGAACCTGAAGTGTACAAGATGGTGTGGAAACGTGTCAACTCTTGTATACTGCCTCTGCGTAAACAACTGTTCCTGCACTCTTGTACTTGAGTATGATTGTGCCTGTATATTAGGATTTTTACTGAACCCTATCCAAAAAAGGAATTTCACTGTAGCTGGACATATAGTGTGGAAACAGGCCCTTTAGCCCAACTTGCCCACACCAACCAACAAGCCCCGTCTACACTAGTCCCACCTGCCTGTGTTTGGCCCATACCTAAGGTACATATGACAATAAAGTACCATTGACAAGCAGTGACTAATAAGCCAAGAGAAACCTCTTTATGCTTAGAGTGGTTAGAATGTAGAATTTGCTGCAGCAAGGTTAAGGTAAACTACATTTAAGCTCAATACACTTGAGTAGAGTAAGGGGAAAAGAAGGATATTCCTTCATTTAAGGAAGATTGACTACAAAGATGCAACAAAACCGTGGCAGCATGAAAATTGTTAAGTGCTGCTTGAGCTGATAAGTTTCACATGACTGAAACTAAATCTGTGCCTTTGTGTTTGTGTAGGAGAACCACCCACCACCGCCACCTCCACCTCCTTCGAACGCTACTGTTACGACATGTGCTTCAAGTTCCCCGCGACCATCAGTGGGACCTGTGGACCAAGTGGCACATCCGAGGCCTCAAGTGCGGCCGAATATGTAAGATTCTGCGTGTGCGTGCGTGTGCATGTGTGCGCACTTGCTGGCTTTCATCTTCAAATGCAATTTATTTATGCTTCATATAGTTTTAAAATAATCTTTATTCACGTTTTCCCTTACCAGCCCTTCTTTTGGGCTGAAGGAGGTGTTCTGAGAATAATTTCCAAGGCAGTAATGGTTATTCATGGGGTTTTTTTCAGTAGGTAATTAAGTAGTATACCTACCTAATAATGAGTTCTAATCTAATCTAGATTTATAAAGTCACATTAACTGCATAGAATTTGTAGCACAAGATTAACTCACATTCCGTTCAAAAGGCCCACATCAAGTTACCAAGATCCATCACATTTTGCCTCAATTTGCTTTCATCTCAGCCAATCTGATTTATTGTCTCCAGATAGTTGATCAAGATCCCTGAAATGTTAGTTCAGTGATTTAACCACTGCACAACCATGTACCTTCAGAATCTTTAGTAATGCTCTTATCTGTATCCATTTATCAACTGTTGTTTAGTTTTGAAAGGTAATGCAAATAGTAAGTCAAGATGTGCGGTATGGTAAGAACAGGAGGTTAATGCAGTGGAACATAACATGCATTATGTCTGTGTTTGTAACCCTTTCCGACGATACTTTATACTCAAACGTATTGAATGCAGGCCAAACTGGAACACGCTTTCTCTTTTACAGCTCTATAGTAGACCTGAGATCTAACCAAGGATGATTTTTCTCCTCTCACTAGCTTTTCCTTTATCTACAGGTATGTTGCTTTGTATCCTTACACACCGCGGAAGGAAGATGAGCTTGAGTTGCGAAAGGGTGAGGTATTTCTGGTGCTTGAGCGTTGTCAAGATGGATGGTTCAAGGGAACGTCAATGCACACGGGCAAAATCGGTGTTTTTCCTGGGAACTACATGGCTCCAGTAACAAGGTCAGTAAGACCTGGTGAAATGAGGCATGACCAGTCTGTACCATGTGAATGTTGTTTTGTTATTGAATTGGTAATTCAAAGAAACGTATGCTGGAAATAAAATACGTGATCATGAGGTGCTCAGCTCGTTGTAAAAGCTCCCCAGTTTGCTCGTGTACTTTGGGAAAGGAAATCTACAACTTTTACCCAGGATTGCAGACTCCCTGTGATGCAGTTTACTTTAAACTGCTTACAGGTTGTACTGCTTTTACACATGTTTCCATAATACAAATTGGATATGACTCTAGTGATGAATTAGGGAACACTATTTGCATTATGTGGGCCAAATTGGTTATAATGCTATTCCGATTGGGAACTGGAGAACCACTTAAAAGTCACATTGGAAATTGACAAACAGAAAAAATGCTGCCCATGATTTTAAACCGTATAGGGGAACTATTTCCATGGAATATCCCTGCAGTAATCAGACACCGTTGTCTCTCAGGAACACAACTGTTACTTAACTGTGGGAAGCCAGAGAAATTAACAAGCAACCAGTTCTATTGACACTTGTGCAATAATACTCTGTTAAATAATGTAACATGCAGCCTTTAGTATCATTAGCCTGCAGTAACAAAACTAAACTTACTGCTATTGAAAAGACCTTTATTTTTGAAAATCCTACAGGAAAAATAACTTGGTTATTGCGAGTCTGAAACTCTCTGGCCCCTAATCCCTGTCTCCTTTTGACACAATTGTCCTTGATTAACGTGATTTTCTACAATGCAAGGTTTCATAACAATACAAATATCGCTTTGCAGCAAAACTGGCTGTAATTGGATTATGAAAATATTTTGCAGAGAATAACAAGATGTCGCAGACAACATATTCCTTGAGGCCCATATCCTGAAAATAACGAATAAAATAAAACATCAGTATTTCATTCAGCGTAGCTCATGATAAATATGAACTTACAGGTGTTTCTTAAAAGAATCAATCTGTTCTCGTCCAAATGCAACTGTGTGATTTGTTACAGGAAGCCTATCTGACAGTTACAGGACATATGTTCATCATCTCAATTGTGTAAAGCCTCATTTGTGTTAACCAAATGACGTTAGTCTCTCTATTCTTGCCTTTGATTTTGTATGAGTATTCAAAATTAATTTTCTCAACTTAGTACTGAAGCCCAACTTTGCTGGGAAATATACAGGATTAACTGTGATACAGGGGGAAATGCAATACTAAGCACCACATCAATATTGGAGGCACAAGGAACTGCAGATACTGGAATTTAAAGTGCTGTAGGAACTCAGCAGGTCAGGCAGCATCTCTGGAGGGAATGGACAGGCAATGTTTTTAGTTGGGACTGTTCTTATGTCTGAAGGAATGTTCTGATCCAAAATGTCTCCTATCCATATCCTCCTCAGATGTTGTCTGACCTGGCGACTTACTCGAGCACTTTATGTTTTAGACCACAGCAATATTGCTGGCAAAAAGGTTTAATTGCAATGTGCTATTTTAATGCAACCTTCTTCCATTAATAAGTCACCCACAAAATGAGGGGAAAGCTGGGCAAGCAGAAGTAAGATTATGTTGACTGTCTACAAACAAAGGGCTTTTAACTGATGTGTTGCTAGGCAGAATCAGGTTTTGAAGACATATGCATTAAGCAGTTAAAATAGTAAGATTAAATGAGAACTTACCAGTTTGAAGTTTGATCTTTATTTTATGAGGAGTTACGATGAGGGATTACGTGAAGACCCCGCCAGCACACATGCGCGACATTCTTCAAAGCAGTGGTGTGAAATCACTGGTAGCAACGTAGACTAATATAGTAAGAAGAGAGAACTTTCATACCAGTTGAACTTTATAATAGAGGGTTTTGGGAGCGGAGGGCAGGTAATCCCTCATCGTAACTCCTGCACCTATTTTTCTACGTTTCTATGTTTCTAAAATAAAGATCAAACTTCAAACTGGTAAGTTCTCATTTAATCTTACTATTTTACTTCGGAGTCACGTGAGTGACTACGTGAAGGTTTCAAAGCTCTGTGATTTCATGCCCTGGAACAAGTCCATGCTCACACACTGCCATGCTGGGATAAGAGGATGAACGTATTTCAGACATGACACTGTGCTGAAAAACAAAATAGGTATTTATTCATACCAAAATAATAATGTATCCCACATTGGGTAACTATTTTGCAGAACTCAAAATTTTTCCTGCAAATGTGTCAGGAGAGGCCACGGGTTTATTATAGAAGCGTTGGAAAGTCTTTTCATTGCTCCAACCCGCTGTGGCCAGGATGTGGTCCATGGGAACTTCCATCATCCTAGCCGCCGATGTAGATGCAGCCCTGGTGGAGTGAGATTTGAAAACATTAGTATCCACCCCCGCTGCATCTAACACCACCCTTAACCATCTTGATATGGTTTGCACCGTGACTTTGTGATGAGGCCGTTTATGGCTTATAAGCAAAGCTCTCTCCGTGCCTCTTAGAGTCTTAGTGACTTTTATATATTGCAATATAAGTGTAACGATGCAAAGTCGAGTATCTGCAGGATAGGCTTGAAATTCTAATGTTTGTCCAGATGAACCGAGTCGGTCTTGTTTTAATAATCCCTGTATAAGAAAAGTTATTTTGCCATTGGTGATAGTCATGGCGTCCATACGTAACTTGTGTAGGGACTGGACCCGTGTGCTGTTACAAGTGCCATAATCATTACCATCTTATAGGTGAGCTAGTCCAAGGTAAGCCCCGTTATGGGTGTCCATCCTCGTAACATAGTCAAGACTATGCTAATGTCCCACGTATGGTTGTATCTGGGCCTTGGGGGATTGGAATTAAATATTCCCCTCATTAGTTTAGACACTAATGGGTGTGATCCTATTGCCAGATGATCACTCCCTTTGCCCAGATAATTCGATAGAGCACTCCTTGCACAGTTGATGGCACTGTAACTTAATCCTTCATCGAAGTGAAGGGTAGCCAGGAACTCCAGTACTTCCGTGATGGTGGCTGTTTCATAGGTAGTGTTCGTCGTGGTACAGAACACTTCCCATTTCCTGACATACGTCAGGTACTGTCTTCTGGTGGACTCCCTGCACGAGGCTGAGATGGCATTTATTGTTCTGTCGGAGAGTCCGTATCCCAGAAATGGCCTTTTCAGAATCTGCAAATTAATAGATCCATGCGGTCATGACATGGATGACTATCCCCTATAACGGGGTGTACCAACAAACTAGGTCGGTTGTTAAGCCGGATGCAGGGTTCTGTGGCCATCTTCTGTACTGCTGGGAACCATGGTTGGGTAGGCCAGTTGGGCACAACCAAAATACCCGATGCGGAGTCTTGTCTTATTTTTTGCAAGACCTGACTGATGAGGCAGAAGGGGGGAAATGCATAGCAGAACAAATCCCCCCAATGTAGCGAGAAAGCGTCCATCGCTACTGCCCCTGGGTCTGGTTCCCAAGCAACATATGTTGGAAGTTGGTGATTAAGTCTGGATGCAAAAAGGTCGATATCTGGTGTCCCATAACGTTCTATAATATCTGTAAACACTTTCCGATCCAACATCCGTTCTGTGTTGTCGTTGAATTTACGTGATCTGGTGTCTGCCACTGTATTTAGCTTACCTGGAAGGTAAGTGGCTAAGATCCAAATCTCCCTTTGCAGACACCAGTGCCAGATATTATTAGCCAATTCATCACATGATATTGACTTTATTCCACCCATATGATTAATGTAGGCCACCACTGTGGTGTTGTCAATTTGTAACCTGACATGCAACTGGTGCATATCCGAACAGTATGCCCTGAGTCCATGAAATGCTCCCAGCATTTCTAAATAATTAATCCCTAATGATTTGAATAGGGTTAGCTCTTGTGCACTCCATCTGCCTCCACAACTTGTGGTGGTATTAGTTGCTCCCCAACCTTTAGCACTGGCATCAGTTTGTAATGTAACCGAGGGATTCATGATAGTGATGGGGTTAGAACAAAGCTGAGCATTTTCTATCCACCAATTTAACTCGGATTTTGCCTTCCCTGGTAGTTTCATAGGCCTGTCAAAATGGCCTGCATGATTTTTGAGAGCTAAAATTTTTGCTCTTTGAAGGTTTTGATAATGGAGTGGCCCAAATTGTGCTGCTGGAAACGCAGCCACTATTTTCCCAATCACTCTGGCTACTTGCCGTATGGATGGTTCCCTGATGCCAGTGATGCTTCTGCATGCTTCTGTCAAGTCCACCACTTTGTTAGGTGGCAAGGTGATAGACATTAGCTCAGAATTAATAGTGAACCCCAAATAATCCATGGTAGTGGAGGGTTCCAATTTTGATTTATCTGGATGTATGATAAATCCCAGCTTTTGAAAAAGATGTTTTGTGGCTAAAACTGCCAATGTAGCCATCTCCAAATTCTCCCCGACAATGAGGATATCATCAAGGTAGGCCATGACAATATGGTTTTGTTTCCTTAAATAAGCTAAAGTGGGTTTTAATACTTTTGTAAACAGTCTGGGTGCTGATGACAACCCATTGGGTAAGGCTTTGTACTGCCACAATTGTCCCATCCAGATAAATTTTAGGTATTTCCTATGATCCTTGTGTATAGGTACTGAATAGTATGCATCTTTAAGATCAATGCAAGCCATGTAGTACCTTTCAGATATTAGCTGTTTAGCCGTGACAAATGTGTCCATCTTGAAATGGGCATACTGAACGGAAGTATTTAGTTCGGTCAGATCTATAATGATGCGGCACCCGCCATCTCTTTTATTTTTAGTAAATATATTTGATACGAACTCTTGAGATTCTCTGATAGTCTTCTCAATTACCCCTTTAATGTTTAGTCGTAATAGTTCAGCATGGCCTGCCGTTCTTTCTTTTTGTGAAAGTATGAACTTCCGGCTAGGCGAATGCTGAACTGGGGTAGGGAGTTCATGTATAAATTCAATTTTATAACCCTGAATACTTCCGAGTATGTAAGGATCAGAGGTAAAAGTGCACCACACATCATGAAACAAGTGCAACCGTCCCCCCACATTCGATGAATTTAGACATGCAATGTTTCTGAGGGAACCAGACCCACCTACCTCCATGGTTACTGCCGGTGTTGTGGTCTCTGCCCTTGCTTCTTCTGTTGCTGTGTTGTGGGGATGGCGCATTTTCCAGGAAGGCCAGGCTGGGCCATGGCCTAAAAAAGACCGCTGTGCAGGTGAGCCGGCCTTCGAGCTTTCACCACCGGACGGTCTGTTATAGTATCGTTGTCCGGTGGGTGTGTAGGGGTGCTGCCGCTGCTGGTAATGGGATTTTGAGGTACTGGGTACCTTAATCAGGCCTATAGCCTTGGCCTCCTCATTCTGGTCTTTCACCTGCTTTGGAAGGTTGTCCCCAAACAGCAGATTTGGCGGTTGCGTGTTACCTGACCTGCATAATCCCGCGAATTTGGGATTGAGTGCAGGTTTTATGATGCTCTTCCGATAGCTGTTGATTTCAAAATGTGTATTGCACAGTAAAGCCAGAGCATCTTTCAATTCTTCCGGTAACTCAACCCCAACAGCAGTCCTGGCCACTGCTGTGATCCCGGCGGCCAATAGTTTCAGAATCCTCTGAAGCTTTATCTCCTGGCCTCTTATTGTAGGGCTCATGTTCCCCCATATAGGGTTGTTCACTGCTGGAACATTGAGCGAGTTACACTTTTCAGGAGCGAGATACTTCTCAGCCGTGGTATTAATGGCTTGCTCCTGTAGCTGGTTAGTAGCCATATAGTTTATGCTGGCTGCCAGCTTCTGGTGAATAGGCAGTCCTTTTTGTGTAGGGACGGCATGTTTGTTCACCATGTCCAGTAACTCTTCTTGCACCCCCAACACTGCTGGTTGTTCAGCCATATCCCCCTCTTCAGGGTCAGCCCAGCTCTGACCCCTAATGCTCCCCTGCGAAGAGGGTGAGACATTTGGCAGTCCATGATAGGATTCTGCCGTGGGTCTGCGAAGAGACCCACTGTGACTCTGCCCCTCCATAAGCAGGTCACGTTGGAGCAACTGCTCCACCATCCGCTCCATGTGGGAAAGATGCCCGCCGTCGCTATCAGCGAGCGGGGTGCCTTCGGGTCCGGACCCAGCTGAGTCAACGGCCTCGTCCGACTTCCGGGTGGTTTTGCCGCCCGATCGCGGCGCACCTGCGGTCCTCATCGGCGAGAAGTCGGGAGCTGCCGGTAACACCTGCAGCTCTGGAATAGCAGCACGCTGCTGGCTACTTTCCACAGCAGCGGATTTTGCCGCTGCTCTTTTCGATTTTCGCGACTCCATAATGGTTTTCTCCTGTAAAGTAAGAACACCGAGTCGCCACGCTCACCACTACAAGTGAGACTTACCTTCCGTAAGTTTTTTAAACTTACGCTGGAGGAGCGACGCTCCTCCCGACTGTCGCTTCCGCAATGCGTTCGACGATATGTCGCGCATGCGTGCTGGCGGGGTCTTCAAGTAGTCACTCACGTGACTCCGAAGTAAAATGTAACTTAAACCACACGTTTCCTTCCTTAGATAGCTTTGTTAATGTAGCTTCAAATCATGCCCCAGCACTTTCAGTTAATGTCTTTTAGCCAGTATTAGCTTTCAAAGATTTTAAGATTAAGATGTATAAAATGCTTGTTGGAGTCCAGGTCCATGGCTCCCTAAAGCTGGCAAGACAAGTAGATCGAGTCATATGCTCAACTTCAGTGGTCGGGGCATTGTGTATAAGAGCCAGGAAGTCACGAGGCATCTTGATAAAAGTTTGGATAGGCATTATTTGGAGTCTGGTCGCCCCATTACAGGAATAACGTGGAGGCTTTGGAGAGGGTGCTGAAGAGGTCTACCACAATGCTATCTGGATTAGGGGTATTATCTGCATGGAGAGGTTGAACAATCATGGATTGTGTTTTCTGGATAAAAGGAGGTTGAGGGGAGATCTGATAGAAGTATATATGTGAGGCATAGATAGGGTAGACAGTCACAACCTTTTTCCCAGGATGGAAATGTCAAAAAATAGAGGGTATAGTTTGGTGTTGAGAGGACCAAAGCTTTAAGGAGATGTGCTCAGCAAGTTTTACTCAAGAGGGTGGTGGGTGCCTGGAACACACTAGTAGGGCTGGAGGTAGAGGCAGATATGAAAGTGGTGTTTAAAGAGGGTTTTATATATAGGCACATAGACATACTGGGGATGTAGGGATAGATGTGTGTAGGCAGATGAGATGCGTTTGTCCTGACATTATGCTTTGTGGGCCGATGGGCCTGTTCCTGTGCTGTGAACAACATTACACATGTTCTATGCATTTTGGAATTTCAAACTTGTATTCATTATAAATCATCCAAATTCCAATATGAGCACGATTTGTCAAAATAAAGTAAAGCTTAGGGCTGACTCGATATAGGGATTTCAAATTATGAAAGATTTTGAAAGAATTTGAACCAAAATTAAAGGATGTGTTCAGTGGCGTAGGGATAGAGAATCTTAATTTGTTCAACCACACAGAGGATTATGAATTCTGCTCTAAGCAATTGTATGTCATTACAGAGTTGTGTCCTATGAATCGACTAATTCAATATTATAATTGAAAATGATTTGCAGAACACCTCCCGGAACAGGACAGTCAAAGTTGTCAGCGGTAGTAACTGCGCAGGTTGGGCGAGGAGTCACTACAGTTGTGCCTTTGCCGGCAGTAGTGTCTCAATCCAAAAGCCCAGGAAATGGCCTGGACTTCAGTAGACCCATCAGTCCGACGCCTCCGCTCCCCACTGCAGTGATATCTGCGGCGCATATCCAGGCCACTAACCCACAGGCTAAAGTACTGATGCACATGACTGGTCAAATGACCGTGAACCAGGCTCGCAATGCAGTTCGAACAGGTAAGGCCAAATATGCATCAATTCCGTTATTTGTTAGGTTAAATGTTACTCGAACTGGTGATCCCATCGGACCAGAGCGGAAAAATGTCTGTATCCCTCGTTTTTCCCCTCATTTAACTCTCTGAGGGGAGAGATTTCATCGTTAGGGCAGGGACAAATACACCATTTGAAAGGCATTTGGACAGGTACATAGACAGGATAAGATTTAGAGGGATATGGGTCAAATGTGAGAAAGTGTAGATGGGTAGTATGGGCAAGTTGGGCCAAAATACAATTTCCATGCCGTATGACTCGACAACTCCATTCCCTAAATTTTAATCCCTGTGGTCATGATCTCTTTTTAAGAGTATTCCTTTGTGGCAAGAATGGGTAGTTGGTTGATGATCAACAAGGACTCAATGGGCCAAAGGGTCTGTTTTGTAAGCCATATGTCAAACTTTATATTCATCACCCTTTCAAGAAAAACATACAAAACATAATTCACTGGGAGAAAAAAGTAATAATCTGTGCAGATTTTTATTATAATTAAATCAGTCATCTCAGCTCACTGACCTTTCTGTAAGTAGACACGACTGAAATGAGTAATGTGCTACAGGGATCATAACTGGGCTTTGCTCCTTACAAATGACGCAAATGACTTGAATGATGGCGCCAAAGGTTTGATTGCTAAATCTACTGATGACCCAAAGATAGCCAGGATTTTGTAAATAGTTCCGCGAAGCTTTCTAAAACAAATGGAACCACAAGGAACTGCAGATGCTGGAGTCTTGAGCAAAACACAAAGTGCCGGATGTACTCATCGGGTCAGGCAACTGTCGAGAGAATAGACAGACAACATTTCGGATCAGGACCTGGTATGTTCCTTCAGCGTTTGTGCTTTGCATCTGGACTGGGCAGGTGGAATGATGAGGAACTTAGACAGGAGAGGCTTAACTTTGCTTGCGTTTACAAAAGTGAAGGGAGATTTGATTGACACAAGATCCTGACTGCTATTAACAGGTTGGATGGTTTGAGAGCCTGTGCTATAGGTTGGGCAGGCTAGTACTTTGAAGTGCAGGTAGAGGGGTGATCTTATAGAGATGTATAAAATCATGAAGAGGAATAGAGAGGGTGAACGCACCGAGTCATTTTCCTAGGGCAGGGAAATCAAGAACTGGGGTGGGATAGGTTTAAGGTGGGAGACTTCTTCTTCTTTCGTGTGGCATGCACAGCCTAAAGTTGTAGGACAACGTGTTCTATTTGATCTGCGTGTGCACATCGAATTGATTGCATTAGTCGAAACAGGGCGGACCGCGTGAAGGTTGCAATCTTCCACCCCGGTGGGAGACGAAAGATTTAATAGGAACCTGAGGAGCATTCTTTTCACAGAGAGAAGTGGGTTTATGGAACAGAGGGTAGTTGATATATGAATCGAGCTGCAAGAGGAGGTAGTTGAGGCAGGTAGAATAAAAAATTTAAAAGACATTTAAGACATTTGGATTGGTATATGGATAGAAAAGGTTCAGAAGGTTATGGGTCAACCGTGGGCAAATAGACAAACATGGCCTAGCTTGGATGAGGCATCTTGGTTGACATGGATGAGTTAAGCCAAAGGGTCTGTTTCTATGCTATATGACAAGTTTATTTTATGAGGGGTCCGCTATTTAAAGTAAAATAAATAGTCTTTAATGAGTCTCCATGAAAAGAAGGTGGTGTAAAGTGATTTAATATTTTTCAGGCAGAAGTGGTAGATTCTTACTAAGTTGGAGAAAGGTAATTGGGAATGTAGAGTTGAGATCACGTTCAGATCAGTCGTGATTTTATTGAATGATGGAGAAAACTCAGATAGTTGTGTGGGCTGCTCTTTGCTCACATGTTCATGTATTTGCCATCATCGAGTCACATACAGCAAGGAAACGGGCCCAATGCCTATGACGACCAAGATGCCCCATCTACATTTGTCCCATCTGCCTGCGTTTGGACCATAACCATCTAAACCATTCCTATTCCTGTCCAAATGACTTTTGGACATGGAAAGGATGTTTCCAGTAATTAGAGAGTCTAGAACCAGAGGGCACAGGCACAGAAACAAATAATGTATCTTTAGAAAGGAGATGAGGAGGTGTTACTGTAGCCAGAAGATGGTGAATCTGTGGAATTTATTGCCACAGAAGGCTGTGGAGGCCATGGTATTTTTAAACCAGAGATTAATAGGTTTTTGATTAGTAAGTTCGTTAAAAGTTATGGGGAGAAAAATAGATCGACCATAATTGAATGCCCTAACTCTGCTCCTTTGTCTTACGGTTGAAATATTGTTATATTACCTGCCTCTGCACACCATTGTTCCGATAAAATGAATACTTTAATTTCATTTTCCATTTATTGCTTTAGACTTCTGGAATGGCAAAGAAAAGGTTAACGTAATAATTTATCTTTATTCCCAATAGCCGTCGCCCAGGGCCAGGAGAGGCCGATGGCCGCAGTGACCCCCATGCAAACGCACAGCCCGGCCGCCACCATCTCCACACCAGTTGCTCACCATCAGACCGCCTCCCTGCAGCACACGCAGCAGGGCCTGCAGGCCATCCCTCCCTTCACCGTGGTCACCGCTCCCACCACAGCCAGGATGGGCGTGGTGCTCACCTCAGCCGCCTCCGCCATCACTCCTCCCAACGTCAGTGCCACCGCCCTAGAGGGAGAGCAGTCGGGGGTTGCCACCTGCGTCATTCCAGCGGCCCCTGCCACCGCTCCCCCCACAGCCTCCGCTCCCTGCAAACTTGAGAAGGAGAGCAGAGAAAAGGTAAGGCGATTGTCTTTGCTCCCTCTGGTAGGGAGTCATAGGGGATATTGTTACAAGATAAGCCCAGGTAGAGTGGGTGGAGTGAATATTTCCAGTAGTGGGTGTCTGGGACCAGAGGGCACAGAATAAAAGGACGTACCTTTAGAAAGGAGATCAGGGGAATCTCTTTAGTCAGAGGGTGCCGCAGACGGCTGTGGAGGCCAAGAAATTGAGAAGTGGAGATCGACAGATTCTTGATTAGTAAGGGTGTCAATGGTCATGGGGAGATAGCAGGAGAATGGGGTTGAGAGAGAAAAATAGATCAGCAATGATCAAATGGCGGAGCAGACTCGATGGGCCTGGGGTGTTTTTTGTTGCTATGTATTCTCCTGCGGTGTTTTTTGCTAGTATGTATTATTTGACACCAAGTCACCTATCATTGCAACCAAATTGTGTGACTGCGGTTTGCAGAGGGTTGTAATCCAACAAATAACAGCGCCAGATGCTGGTTTACCAGAAAAAGACACAAAGTAACTTAACTGGTCAGGCAGCATCTCTGGAGAACATGGATAGGGAAAGTTTCTTGTCTGGACCCTTGAGATGATGCAGTGAATGGGGGTGGGGGGGTTGGAGAAAGGTGTGAGAGGTGAGAGCAAGACCATCTGCCCCTTAACCTGTATCCAACTAAAACTACATTAAACCAACTAATCTCCATTTGCCAACTTCTCTTCCAGCTTATTCCCCACTATTACAGTCAGCTTGAAGAAGGGTCAGGGCCTGGAACGTCGTCTGTCCATGTTCTCCGGAGATGCTGCCTGACCCGCTGAATTACTCCAGAACGTGGTGTCTTTTTAGATAATAGCAGTACTGTAGCTTAGGTAGAGTGAACGGTGCATGGTTTAGTGATGGATCAGTAACAGTGATAAATTGAAGAGAACGTTTTATGGAAGTGCCCTATTTTGGCTCGGCCCTTCAACACAGACCCCACCAGTCTTGGAGGCCCACACCATTCATTAACTCCATTATATAGTCGGATTTTACAAGTGATTGAAGGTTGCATGGCTGGGCATTTGACATTACTGGATTTCTAGCAGCCTCCACAGTTCAGGAGGTTACATGCACAGATTGGCCACCTAAACCGCTGACCCCATGCATTTGGGTTAGAATTAGGTTATTTTTTCTCGCAGCGGAAAAAAAAATTGCCCACCACCTGGTACCTGCACCTGTAGACTTGGGTGAATACAGGGCAATGTCCCTCGCCTTTCTGTAGTCTCCAAGACGAAAAGAAGGTGGGTTTGGAGCTGTGCTTGAGACAGGCAAAAAACAGCTGGGAAAAGGGACTGGAAGACTCCATGCACAACATTTCACATTCCTGATGTGTACTCGTTACATATGAATGTAAAACCAGTAATGGGCCAAAAGCCAGATGCATCTGGGTAGGAAGGAACTGCAGATGCTGGTTTATACCAAAGATAGACACAAAATGCTGGAGTAACTCAGTGGGTCAGGCGGCATCTCGAGAAAAAGGATGGGTGACATTTTGGGTGGGAACCCTTCCTCAGACTGAAAGTAGAAGGGGGAGGAACTGGAGGTAGGAAAAGGCCAGAACAAATTAGGGCTGGCAATAGATGAGCAAGGAAAGGTGGCGCCCATAGTGGCCCATTGTTGGCTGGGGAAGAGGTGAAAATGACGGGATTCATCTATTGGAAATGTCCATTGCAAATGAAGGATGTAAACTGGTTTATTTGCTACCTTGCAGAAGGAAAAGAAAAGTTTCCTGAAACTCCTGTCTGGCGCATCTACGAAGCGAAAGTCTCGACCCTCGCCTCCGTCCTCGCCCACGTTAGAGTCTGAACAGGCTGCTTCAGAGACATTGCTGCAGGGAGCTGTGGGGCCAGAGGTCTCTTCCAGTGTGAGCCACAGCAGAGCTGGGTCCTGCCCGGTGGACACGGAAACTATCGGAGCAATGTTCGAAACGCTCCACCGCAAGACAGCTTCTTTGGATTCTGGCGTGCCCATTGCCCCTCCTCCAAGGCAGCCCTGTTCATCCATGGCTTCAGTTCAGCTGGAATCCAAGTCTATACCCTGTGAAAGGTAATGATTGAACCGTCTGAACAATCTCCTTCTGATGTTGGCAGCTAAACAAACACAACAGAGATTTGACCATCTTTTGCATAAAATATTGGTCCAGAACAAAGAGTAGCTCTCCATTTGTCTCTCTCCCACTCCCTTACTCTCTCTCCCTCACTCTCTGGCTCTCTCCCTCTCCCTCTTCCATTTTCTCTCTCCATCTTCCTTTCTCTCCCTCTTTTTCTCTCTCCCTCCACCCCCCCCACCTCTTTCTCTCAGGTTTGTAGGTAAATTGGCTTCTTTAAATTGTCCCTTGTGTCTATGATAGAACCAGAGTACATGTGATTGATGGTTGGCGTGGAATCGTTGGGCCAAAGGACCTGTTTCCATGCTTTATCTCTCAACTAAAACTACATTAAATCAAACCATCTAATCTCATGTGTCTGCACGTGACCCACACCCCTCTATTCCCTGCATATCCATGTGCCTATCTAAAAGACTCTTAAAAGCCTCTATCGAAATCTGCTCCAACACCACCCCTGGTAGCTTGTTCGAGACACCCACCACTCTTGCGTAATAAAATAAGTTGCACATCTCCTTTAAACTTTTGCCCTTATCAGTTAAGACTAGACATTGACATATCCACCCTAGAAACAAGGTTCTGAGTGTCTATCCTATCTCTGATTGTCGTAATTTTAGACACTTTTTTACATTGGTGTAATAATATGGAGAAAAAGCATTTGCTCTTTCACACCTGTGGCAATTTTTGTAAAGCTTAGTTGCATAGTTTAGTACGTTTACCATAAAGCAGATTGAACGTATTCTTTTGAAAGGAAATTAAATAAACATGCTCTGTGGTTTGGGAAATGTTTCCAGCAGGGTTTCCAGTTCAACTTTGGATCTGAACCAGCTCTCTGCACGCATATAATCTCCCAGCACCTCTCTGGGCATTATGCTTAGATTTATGTCTTCTGGTTTCCTTAGTCACTCTAGTTTAGTTTAGAAATACAGCGTGGAAACAGGTCCTTTGACTCATAAGGAATAGGAGTAGAATTAGGTCATTCGGCTCATCAAGTCTGCTGCCATTCAATCATGGCTGATCTATCTCTCCCTCCTAACCCCATTCTTCTGCCTTCTCTCCATAACCTCTGACACCTGTACTAATCTTGAATCTATCTGTCTCTGCCTTAAAAGTATACACTGACTTGGCCTCCACAGCCTTCTGTGGCAAAGAATTCCACAGATTTACCACCCTCTGACAAAAAGAGGACTCACCGAGTCCGCACCGACCATCGATCACCCGTGCACTTGTTCTATCCTACACACTAGAGACAATTTACTGAAGCCAATTAACCTACAAACCTGCACGTCTCTGGATTGAAGGAGGAAACCAGAGGAAACCCACGTGGTCACGGGGAGAACGTACAAACTACGTACAGACGGCACCCGTAGTCAGGATTGAACGCAGTTCTCTGGCATTATAAGGCAGCAACTTTATTGCTGCGCCACTGTGTTGCTTGAAATCTTTTTCTAAACATTTGAGCCAAACAATATACTAATTGTTTCAATAGCAGTGGAAGTCTGTCGACAGAGCAGCAAGCATATTTATGTGGGTTACACAAAAAGCTGGAGAAACTCAGCGGGTGCAGCAGCATCTAAGGAGCGAAGGAGATAGGCGACGTTTCGGGTCGAGACCCTTCTTCAGACTGGTCAGGGATCAGGGAAACGAGAGATATAGACAGTGATGTGGAGAGATAAAGAACAATGAATGAAAGATATGCAAAAAAGTATTGATGATAAAGGAAACAGGCCATTGTAAGCTGTTTGTAGTGTGAAAATGAGAAGCTAGTGCGACTTGGGTGGGGGGGGGGGGAGATGGAGAAGGAATGTCAGGGCCCGAGGGCTGAGGGAGAGGTGGGAGGGGGAGGAGGCAGTCTGGGTTAACAGAATTGAGAAAATTTAATGTTTAAGCCCAGAGGATGCCAACTCCCCAAGCGGAATATGAGGTGCTGTTACTCCAACTTGCGGTGTTGCTCACTCTGGCCGTGGAGGAGGCCCAGGACCGAGAGGTCGGATATGGAATGGGAGGGGGAGTTGAAATGCTGAGCCACCGGGAGGTCGAGTTGGTTATTGCGGACCGAGCGGAGGTGTTCGGCGAAACGATCGCCCAGCCTCCGCTTGGTCTCACCGATGTAGATCAGCTGGCATCTGGAGCAACGGATGCAGTAGGTGAGGTTGGAGGAGGTGCAGGTGAACCTCTGTCGGACTTGGAAGGACTGCTTGGGTCCCTGAAAGGAGTGGATGGGGAAGGTGAAGGGACAAGTGTAGCATCTCTTGCGGTTGCAAGGGAAAGTGCCCTGGGAAGGGGTGGAGCGGGAGGGAAGGGAAGAATTGACAAGGGAGTTGCGGAGGGAGCGGTCTTTGCGGAAGGCAGACAGGGGGGGAGATGGGAAGATGTGGCGAGTGGAGGGGTCACGCTGGAGGTGGCGAAACTGGCGGAGGACTATCTGTTGTATGCGCTGGCTGGTGGGGTGAAAGGTGAGGACCAGGGGGACTCTGCCCTTGATGTGAGTGGGGGAATGGGGAGCGAGGGCAGTGTTGCGGGGTATGGAGGAGACCCTGGTGCGAGCCTCATCTATAGTGGGGGAGGGGAAACCCCGTTCTCTGAAGAACGAAGACATTTGTGATGACCTGGTGTGGAACACCTCATCCTGGGAGCAGATGCGGCTTAGACGGAGGAATTGGGAATATGGGATGGAGTCCTTACAGGAAGCAGGGTGGGAGGAAGAGTAGTCCAGGTAGCTGTGGGTGTCAGTTGGTTTGTAGTGGATGTCGGTCAGGAGTGTATCACCTGCAATAGAGATGGTGAGGTCAAGGAATGGTAGGGAAATGTCGGAAATGGTCCAAGTGTATTTGAGTGCCGGATGGAAGTTGGTGGTGAAATGGATGAAGTCAGTCAGTTGTGTGTGGGTGCAGGAGGTGACACCAAAGCAGTCGCATTATGTGTCCATGGTAGTGCAGAGATCCATAAACAGAAGCTGAATTAAATTTTGTGGTTCATATCTGGAAAAACCGGAACAGAAAGGAAAGATGCTTCTTGTGTTGTATGGAATCTTTGCCACTTGGAGCACAGCATTCAGTTCTGCTAAGTTAAGATATATTTACCCTGGAGTGGGTACAGTTAAAATTATCAGAATAATTGTGGAGTTTACATTCCCAGAACAAGCAGTATAAATTTGGCCACTGTTCCCTTGCATGTGAAAGGCTTGTTGAGTGATCTAATTGAGGTAGCTAATATGTTGAAAAGATTTAATAGTTTGTATTGACAAACTATTTCCTCTAGAAGTGGAATCCAGGTCAAGAGGATTTTTGACTGGAGCCACTGGAGCAAAATCAAGAAGCGTTTAAATGTTAAAATCCAATCGACCTGCCTTAATTGCTGACCACCTGAAATAATAAGAAACTGCAGATGCTGGAAACCTGCGCAAAACACAAAGTGCTGGAGGAACTCAGTGGGTCATGCATCATCTGTGAAGGAATGCACTGAAGACATTTTGGATTGGGAAACTTCTTTAGACTGGCATTTCACTTTGGGACCCTTCTTCAGACTCTTTCAGATCAGAACCCCTGTTGAAGGGACTGAAGAAGGGTCCTGACACAAACCTTGCCTTTTCATTCCCTCCATAGATGCTGGAAACAAAAGAACCTAAAGACATGTGTGTTTGCAAGTTAATTGTCCTCTGTAAAATTACCCCTGCTGTGGGGATAAGAGGAGTGAACAGATGATCGATGGCCGGCATGGACTGAGTGGTCCGAAAGGCTTGTTTCCCATGCGTTATCGCTAACTAAACAAATCTAAATGACTTGCTGTGTATTTTACAACCTCATGACATCCCTAAAGTACCTCACCACAATCTGCGGACTTTATTTATTTGCCCCTGTACGGCACAGTTTGAGATTTGTAATAGAAAAAATCACATGTGGTTAAAGTGCACATTGTCAGATTTGATTAAAGGTTTTTTAATACATTTTGGTTTCACCATGTAGAAATTACAGTTGTGTTTATACATAGTCCCCCCATTTCAGGGCACCATAATGTTTGGGACACATGGCTTCACAGGCATTTATGGTATCAGGTATGTTTAATTGCCTCCTTAAGAGAGTTCTCAGCACCTAGTCTTTCCTCCAGTCTTTCCATCACCTTGGAAACTTTTATTGCTGTTTATCAACATGAGGACCAAAGTTGTGCCGTTCAAAATCAAAGAAGCCATTATGAGACTAAGAAACAAGAATAAAACTGTTCGAGACATCAGCCAATCCTTAGGCTTACCAAAATCAACTGTTTGGAACATCATTAAGAAGAAAGAGAGCACTGGTGAGCTTACTAATCGCAAAGTGACTGGCAGGCCAGGGAAGATCTCCACAGCTGATGACAGAAGAATTATCTCTATAATAAAGAAAAATCCCCAAACACCTGTCCGACAAATCAGAAACACTCTTCTGGAGTCAGGTGTGGATTTGTCAATGACCACTGTCCGGAGAAGACTTCATGAACAGAAATACAGAGACTACACTGCAAGATGCAAACCACTTGTCAGCCATAAAAATAGGATGGCCGGATTACAGTTTGCCAAGAAGCTCTTAAAAGAGCAACCACAGTTCTGGAAAAAGGTCTTGTGGACAGATGAGACGAAGATTTACTGATATCAGATTGATGGCAAGAGCAAAGTATGGAGGAGAGAAGGAACTGCCCAAGATCCGAAGCCATACCACCTCATCTGTGAAACACGGTGGTGGGGTGTTATGGCCTGGGTATGTATGGCTGCTGAAGGTACTGGCTCACTTATCTTCATTAATGATACAACTGCTGATGGTAGTCATAATGAATTATGAATGTGTAGACACATCCTATCTGCTCAAGTTCAAACAAATGCCTCAAAAATCATTGGTCGGCGGTTCATTCTACAGCAAGACAATGATCCCAAACATACTGGTAAAGCAACAAAGGAGTTTTTCAAAGCTAAAAAATGGTCAATTCTTGAGTGGCCACGTCAATCACCGATCTGATCCCAATTGAGCATGCCATTTATATGCTGAAGAGAAAACTGAAGGGGACTAGTCCCTAAAACAAGCATTAGCTAAAGATGGCTGCAATACAGGCCTGGCAGCATCACCAGAGAAGACACCCAGCAACTGGTGATGTCCATGAATCGCAGACTTCAAGCAGTCATTGCATGCAAAGGATATGCAACAAAATACTAAACATGACTACTTTCATTTACATGACATTGCTGTATCCCAAACTTTATTGTGCCTTGAAATGGGGTGACTATGTATAAACACTGCTGTAATTTCTACAGGGTGAAACCAAAATGTATAAACATTGACTTTATTAAAATCTGACAATGTGCACTTTAACCACATGTGATTATTTCTATTACAAACCTCAAATTGTGGAGTCCAGAGGCAAATACATAAATGATGGGTCTTTGTCCCAAACATTATGGAGGGCACTGTAAATCCATAATAGTTTGACTGAGAGACACCAGTTACTGGTTGAGCATTTGTGAGGTGTACAATAAGTCTTGGATAGGTATTTTATCAGAACCATGAAGGTTCATAAGATATTACAAAGGTGTGGCGCAGAAGGAACTTATTTGGCATCTAATGGCTGCTCTGGAAAACATTATCCAATTTGTTCCAGTCTCGTACTCCCTCCCCTTGCCCAGTCATTTATTTTTTATTTTCTAATTTCCTTTTGTTTATTCTGTTGAGTTTAGTTTATTGTCACTTGTACCGAGGTACAGTGACAAGCTTTTTATTGCGTGCTATTCATATACCACACGGAAAGACGATACACAATTACAATCGCACGGTCCACAGTGTACAGATACAGGATAATGGGAGCACTAGAGGTTTAAAAGAGTGGAGCTATTGCAGTGTATGATGCGCTTTTGGGACCAGTATGCAGAGTCGCCTGGCTTTGATGCCTTCTTGGTAGGGGAATGCCATTCCAGATCATAAAGCTTACAGAGGTATGAACATTGACTTCTCTAACTTCAAATAGACCTTGCTTTCCCTCTCTCTTCATCCCTTCCCCCTACCCAGTTCTCCCACCAGTCTTATTGTCTCCTTCTGCACTCCACACTCCCCTGACATCAGTCTGAAGAAGGGTCACGACACGAAACGTCACCCATTCCTTCTCTCCAGAAATGCTGCCTGTCCCGCTGAGTTACTCCAGCATTTTGTGTCTATCTTCCAGATCATAAAGGTTTGCTGTTTTAAGCACTTTGTGTTACTTTTAGCCACCAGGTTAAACATGTCTGCCAAATCTTCCTCAGGAAACACCTTCTCCTTATTTACTTCCATTGCTCCCTTCCGGATGGCACGGTGGTGCAGTGGCAGAGTTGCTGCTTTACAGCACCAGAAACCTTGGTTCGATCCTGACTACATGTGCTGGCTGTACGTTTGTGCATTTTCTCGGTGACCACGTGGGTATTCCCTGGGTGGTCCGATTTCCTCCCACACTCCAAAGACGTATAGGTTTGTATGTTAATTTGGCTTTTGCAAAGATTGTAAATTGTCCCTAGTGTGTATAGTAGTGCTGGTGTACGGGGATCGCTGGTCGGCGCGGACTCGGTGGCGGAAAGGCGTTTCAGTGCTGTATCACTAAACTAAACTAAATAGGTTTGAACACCTCTACCAAATGCCTTCTTGGCCTTCTCTGCTGCAAAGAATTATTAAGGGAGCACGAGGTAAATAAGGAAAAGGTGTTTTCTGTGGAAGAATTGGCAGGTATGTTTAACGTGGTGGCCAAACATGACATGTGGCAATTTATGGAACTGAAGTACTATAAAGCTGAGAATTTGAGCACAAGAAACCTGACGTCCTTGGACTTACGACCATTGACTTCATCTACACTTCACGCTACAAAGGGAAATCAGACAACATAATCAAAGACATGTCCCACCCCAGTCATTCCTTCTTCTCCCTGCTCCCTTCCAGCAAAAGGTGGAGAACCTTGAACGCATGTACCACCAGACTCAGGAACAGTTTCTTCCCCTCTGTTATCGGGCATCTGAACAGTCTTTCCACAGGCTAGGATACCGTCCAAATCACCTCTACCCGATAGTGACATTGATGCGCTACAATGCTGAGAACTATGTATATTCTGCACTCTGTGTCTTCCCTTTTGCTCTATCTATTGTACTTGAGTGTGACTAGTCATTAGTCATTTGGATAGCATGCAAAACAAAGCTTTCATTTTACCTTGGTATGTGTGTCAATAATAAGAACCATTCTTTCTACTTTCATCTCATAACAACAGCCTTCTCCAAGTTCTGGTTTGAGTGCAGCCCTATGATTGAGCGAGGGGTGAGATAGTTTATTTTAGTTTGGAGATACAGCATGAAAACAGGCGCTTCACCCCATCGAGTCCACACTGACAAATGATCTCCTGTACATTAGTTCTATCCTACGGACTAGGAACAATTTACATAAGCCAATTATCTTCTACAAACCTGTACATATTTGGTGTTATACAACGAGGAAACAGGCCCTTCGGCCCAACTTGCCCACACCAGCCAACATGTCCCAGCTACACTAGTCCCACCTGCCTGCATTTAGTCGATATCCCTCCAAACTTGTCCTATCTATGTACCTGTCTAACTGTTTCTTAAACATAGGGATAGACCCAGCCTCAACTACCTCCTCTGGCAGCTTGTTCCATACACCCCCCCGTGTGAAAAAGTTACCCTATTCCTATTAAATCTTTCCCCCTTCACATTGACCACTATATCCTCTGGTCCTCGATTCCCCCACTGAGCAAGAGATTCTGTGCATCTACCCAATCTATTCCTTTCATGATTTTATACACTGTGGGAGTGTGGGAGGAAGCACTGGTTAGCACACATCAAAAACACGTGACAATAAACTAAACTAAACTAATGCCGTGCGGTTATTTTTCACCAGGTACAGAGTGGTCGTGTCCTACCCTCCGCAGAGCGAGGCTGAGCTGGAACTGAAGGATGGTGACATCGTATTTGTGCACAAGAAGCGCGAGGACGGTTGGTTCAAGGGCACCCTGCAGCGGAACGGGAAAACCGGCCTCTTCCCCGGCAGCTTTGTGGAGAGCATCTGAGCCCATTTAACAAAACGCTCGCATGCCACCAACACCCACGACTTTAGTAGAGCACACTCGCCAGTGCAAAACACCAACATCTCGCAAAATATTCCACGTTGGCAGCAGTAGTGCTTTATAACTGCAGAAGGCACCGGCTGTTTGGATTTTTTACCTTTGAGTTTCCAGGCGTACAAGAGCAGCGGTGACTGTGCGTGCCGGGAGTCATTCACTGGAGAGCAGTTTGTGAGTTTCATTACACTCCAGTCCTTAAAAGACACAAAGTGATGGAGTAACTCAGCGGGTCAGTCAGGCTGCATCTCTGGAGAGCATGGATCTGCGACTTTTCGGATCGTGACCGATGAGTTACTCCAGCACTTTGTCTTTTTTTTGTAAAGCTGCTGCAGTTCCTTGTGCCTCTAGTCCAGTCTATGCCTGTCACCGCCACAGACTCTGTCATCCGCTGTTTCTTCATAGAATCAAGGCAGGCACCCTACACGCTGCCACTCGGATCAAATTCAACTGTTTACAACAAAGCTGTAATTAAGACAAAACTTTGTAACTTATTGGATTAGATTTTTTTAATAGTCTTTTGATCATCATGTAAAGTGAAAGTTCTATAATGTCAAGTGTTGAGAGTTGTGATAATTTATAAGTGTTATCTTCTGAGAGGGGGAAGCTGGATTTTCTCCTCGTGGTTCAGTTTGGCGTCGTACCTCTTCTACACAAAACACTCCCATTTTATCTACGTTGCTGATTTGAGTAACTCTACAAGGAGCGTAATCAAGTGTGTGGTGGGTGCAAGTGAAGCAGTTGTGTAGATGGGACTCAGCGTCAGCCTGTCGTGCAAGTTTGTGACCCGGATCATTGTCCAGATGGCACCATGACGTTAGGGAAACCGCAAGCGGGAATCCGAGTCGATGGTGTAAGACTAGACTTTTGTTTTAATGAAAGCGAGGAATCCTCCGCTCTGCAAAATCCTTAAATCCTCAACAGTGCAAAGCATGCTGATAGTGACCAAAGCCACCGATTTGTGGCTCGCTCGAGAAAAATGGATGGAATGGAAAATTGCAGTCGCCAAAACACTATAAAAGTGTTGGGCAGCCTGGTTAGATTACACATTGGGCTTAGACGCGGTAAATCCATTACTCACGCCCCTTCCCTTGACAATGTGCATGTTACGTATATTCAACATGCCTATAATTGACTGTCGGAGGTTCAGCTCAGAAGGTTTGTAGTTGGGAATCTCAGTCCCTCTTTGGGTGATTTAAAAAATAATATCTCTGATTAGAATCTTTACGTAATCTTGGGGCCAACATCCATCTCCAAATCTACCTAGTTTTGGATTTAAGTCGCACCTCGCATCTTTTACCTCACCAACCGTAAGCCTGCAGCATAGCACTGGGGAGGAGCAAGGACTTGACAAGTGTTTTATTGTCATCTGTCCTGAAATGGAACAGTGACATTCTAGTATCATGGTAGTACTCTTTCCATTGTGTTGAGGCCAAGTTTTAAGGCAAGTAGGACCTTTATTGAAGCCTCCACCAGGCTCCATTAGATACGCTGCACCCTTATGTACGTGGAGCCAACCATTCTTTTAAATCTTTCAGGCCTGCACTGTAAAAAAAAACTGTGCACTTGAATGAAATGAGATGAGTAATTGTTGCATATCTAACTGGATTATTCTATTTAAATGTCTGATATCATTTGAGTTAGAGGGCTGATTGTCAGTATTTCCTATATCAGATTGAAACTAATGTTGCTGAATCTGGCGTTGGAACCAATACTCTACAAAAATTATTTGGGAGCAGTTAATGCAAACCCAGAACCCGGAATGTAGTATTTTTCAAAACTACAACATAAGCTAATGGCTTTGTCTTGACATGTCTATCTCATCAATAAAGCACAGCCACTTAGTATCTACTGTTGGTGCACTTTCCATTACCTAACTTCCGTGTCCTCTGATAATGCTGTCTGTGTGAGTGATCTTATTACAAGTATGCACAAGCCAGTGTTGTATGCCAGGTGAATACTTTAGTCGCATATGACCAAGTCATGGATTTTTGTTTAGTTTTAGAGACACAGCGTGGAAACAGGCCCTTCAACCTACTAAGTCCGTGCCGACTGCCGATCAACCTGTACATTAGAACTATCGTACACACTCTGTCTCCCGTGCACTTCCATGTGCCTCTTAAACGCCACTATTGTATCTGCCTCCACCATCACCCCTGGCAATGTGTTCCAGGCTCCACCATTGTGTAAAAAAACCCTGCCCCGCACATCTGCATTAGAGTTACCCCCTCTCACCTTGTAGCTATGCTCTCAAGTTTTGGACATTTCCACCCTGGTGGGATAAAGGTTCTGATGGTCAACCCAATCTATGTCCCATAATTTTACATACTTCTATCAAGTCTCCTCTCCACCTCCGACGTTCCAGAGAAAACAATCCAAGTTTATGCAACCACTCCTTGTTGCAGAAACCCTCTAATCCAGGCAGCATTCTGGTAAAAATCCTGTCATTGAAAGATAGTCAAGACTCAAGAAATTGCAGAGAATTGTGGGCACAGCCCAGACTATCACACAAACCATCCTTCCTTCCATTGACTTCACGCTGCTTCGGCAAGGCCACCAGCATAATCAAGGACCAGTCTCACCCCGGTCACCCTCTTCTCCCCTCTATCATCAAGCAAGAGGTACAGAAGTGTGAAAACACATCCCTCCAGATTCAGGGACAGTTTCTTCCCAGCTGTCATCGGGCAACTGAACCATCCTATCACCAACTAGAGAGCAGTACTTCATTGGAGACCTTTGGACTATCTTTAATTGGACTTTATTGGGCTTTATCTGGTACTAAATGCTATCCCCTTTATCCTGTATCTGTACACTGTGGACGGCTCGATTGTAATCATGTATAGTATTTCCGCTGACTGGTTAGCACGCTCCAAAATAGCTTTTCACTATACCTCAACAAAAAGCTTTTCACTGTACCTTGGTACACATGACAAAAAAATAAACTAAACTAATGAAAATCGCCTAAGTGAACAAAGCAGAGGATGGTGAGAGCTCGAATGGCTGGTGGTATTTGTTACGTGCAGGGAGCTGAACTTTTTCACCAATGTATGTGATGAGACCTTTGGCTTGTGGGTAGTCATTGAACCTAGCATCTGTACATCCTGCAGTACATGACCAGGAGCAAATCAATCTCCATGTGGTTTCCCAAACCCATTACATCAAATCTTTATTACCATTAGATTTATATCTTTTTGGAAGGCAACTATGATGCTTCAAGAAAAGGCTTTCAAGCATAATAGAAAAAGATGTATTGGAAGGAACAGCAAATGCTGGTTTATACCAAAGAAAGACACAAAATGCTGGAGTAACTCAGCGGGTCAGGCAGCATCTCTGGAGAAAAAGAATAGGTGGTTTCGTGTCAGAACCCTTCTTCAGGAGAACCTTTCTGAAGAAGGGTTCCAACCATAACGTTACCTTATTCCTTTTCTCCAGAGATGCTGGCTGACCCGCTGAGTTACTCCAGCATTTTGTGTCTGTCTATATGTAGATGTACCTAATCGATTCTATATGGTATTTTGTTTTTATCATGTCTGGTACTTAAGACGACTTAGCACAATGCATTAAATCCATGGTAAAACACCAAGTGTTGGTGGAACTTAGATGATTAGGCAACATATGAGGAGAGAATGGGGTTTTTCAGACCGTTTCCATCAGTTTGAAAAAGGGTCCCAACCCAAAACGTCGTTTGACCTTTCCTTCCTCAGCCGCTGAGTTCCTCCAGCAATTTGTGTTCTCAATATTCCAGCCTCTGTAGTTCCTTGTGTCTCCATTGAATCTGGGTAATTCCATCAGACCCACTGCCAAACAGGTACAGGAAGAATATGAAAACTTCACCAGCTTTTTTTTAGTAGAATCTGATTCCTTTTGCTTCAATGTTGATGTGTTCCTCTGGTGTATGTGTGTGTGCCTGCCTGCCAGGTACCTCGTGTTTCGAAGACGTGATTGAAAGCATGGCACCTAATGATTTCACAGGTCTTCTGTCACTCTGTTCCTCTCAATCCAGTTTTTCTTTGGCAAGTGGGCAGTTTCATTGATCATCCATTTTTAATGCTGCCAACATCACATCCTTTCCAAACTATCCAAGTGTCACCAATCAGCTTAAAATGGCACCCTTTATTTTTGCTGTCTCTACCTCCTGGAACCCTCTTCCCCCATACCACTTCCACCGTAAGGGCTAAAGTCGTTCAACAAAGTGACTCTGCATCACCATCTAGTGGTTAATGGGAGATGGGCAATAAATGCCTCCTCCTCTTACCCCTTTCCCCACCCACCGCTTCATCTTGCATGTGGGCTCTGTAGACTATTTCTGTACACTTGGTAATCGAGGATGTGCTTGGGTATGGGAATACTGTACTGGACTGTATGTAGGAATATAATTTCACTGTACCTTGCTGTACATGTGACGAAATCGCCATTAGATAATTGGAGAGATAACCTTTCATAGGGTAGCCACAAGTCTGTGGCCCTCCGCCTGGCTTTGAGGCTGATCAAGGAATGGTGAAGTCAGACACAGCGATAGTGATAGGGGACTCAATAGTTAGGCGAGGCAGAAAGGAGATTCACAGGCTGCAAACAAAGCAGAGTGGTGTGTTGTCTCCCTGGTGCCAGAAGGATGGATCTGACATTCTCAAGGGGGAGGGTGAGCAGCCAGAGGTTGTTGTGCATATTGGTACAGGCAACAGAGACTTTAGAGATATAGCGCAGAAACGGGCACACCGAGTCCACAATCACCCTGTACATTAGCACTATCCTACACACTAGGGACAATTTATAATTTGACCTATGCCAATTAATTTACAAACCCATACGTCTTTGGGTTGTAGGAGGAAACCGGAGCACCTGGAGGAAATCCACGGCATCACAGGGAGAATGCACAAAAACAGTACAGACAGCTCCCGTGGTCAGGATCGAAATTGGGTCTCTGGCGCTGTGAGGCAGCAACTCTACCACTGTGCTGCCTTGAGGTAGAGAAAGCGATGAGGTCCTGCAGTATGGGGCGATTGGAAAGAGTTTAAAAAGCCGGACCACAATGATAGCAGAAAGACAGGACAGGTGCACATGTGGCACAGGAGCTGGTGCAGGAGGCAATGATTCAGGTTCGTGGATTGCTGGAATCTATTGGGGAAGAGGTGACCTATATTAGATGGACAGGTTGCACTTGAACTGTGAGGGAAATTTGTTACCAAGGTGGGTTTAAACAAGACTGGCAAAAGGGTGGGTCCAAGAGCAGAAAGGAGGCAAGTGAGAAGTTGGTGGCAAACGCTGCCGTCACAGAAAGCCATGAGCACGACAGGGAGAGAGAGAGAGACAGTTTAAACTGTGTTTAGTTTCAGTTTTAGCAATACAGCATGGAAACAGGCCCTTCGGCCCACGATGACCATCAACCACTCGGTTCTATGTTATCCTACTTTCTCCCCATCCACTCCCTGCACACGTGCATGCTGGTAGCTTCACTCTGCCTGATGTGCACATCGCTGCCCTGTCCTGCCCGGCACATGTACAGCAGTTCCAAGGCTGTTCACTGGCACACTGCAGAGTAAGTGAAGTCTGAGCTTTCCCTGCTCCACCTCGCTCGCTCTGCACCACACCACATAGATGGTGTTAAAATACGGGTACATTTTAGGTTATTATTGTCACGTATCCAGAGGTACAGTAAAAAGCTTTTGTTTGCGTAGTTTCCAGTCCAAAAAAAAGAAAGAAAAGACTACAAGACTACAATCAAGCTGACAACTGCAAAGATACAGGATAAAAGGTCCAACATTTAGTGCAAGATATAAAGATGTTAGAGCGGCACAGTGATATAGCGATAGAGTTGCTGCCCTACAGCGCCATAGATCCGGGTACGAGTGCTGTCTGTATGGAGTTTGCACGTTCTCCCCGTGACCGTGTGGGTTTTCTCCAGATACTCCGGTTTCCTCCCACACTCCAAAGAGCGTGTGAGTTTGTAGGTTAATTCGCTTTTGTAAATTGTCCCTAGTGTGTAGGATAGAGCTACTGCATGGGGAATGTTAGACGGCACGGACTCGGAGGGTTGAAGCATCTGTTTCCACGCTGTATCTCTAAACCAAACATAACATTAAAGTTGGATGGTCCAATTAAAAATAGTTCAAAGGTCTCCAAAGGGGGCAGATGGGAGGTCAGGACCGTACTCTACCTGATGTGGACCGTCCAGTTCCTTGATCACAGGTCGGAAAAAATTGTTCTTCAATTTGGAGGTGTGTGTTTTCAAACTTCAGTAGCTCCTGCCATTTCGTGAGGAGAGGGCTGAGAATTCAGCATCTTTGCTGGAAGTTTTCACGTCCCATTGTCTGATTTTGTTCATGTCAAAAGACTTACAGTTTTTGATTGATTGACTGATATATGTTCTTCGGCCCACCAATTCCATTCTGACCACCCGTTCACACTAGTTCAATGTTATCCCACATCCCTACCCAAATTTATAGAGGCCGAGATACTGTTCCACAAAGTCGGCTTTGGGAACGGATCTGCTGGCTCTGGCCAGGCTGGACTTCCAGAGCCCCGGCCGCAGGGAACAAATTTGACCCGCCGATCGGCCACAGAAGTCCTGTTGAGGTCGAAATCGGCCGTCTCACCCAGCCTAGACGCTACATTTCCTGGGGACTTCCAAGCGGGGATTTCAAGTGCGCTCTTATATTTTTGTCCAGATTAAAGGACCATTTGCTGGAAGAAAAGTGGTGGACCCAGGCCTCCGAGTTTCCAGGTCTTGGAGATACTGTAATTGTGGGCTGTGCCAGCAGGTGGGGCTGAAACTCCACTATGTCCAGAAACAGGTGGAAAGGATACACCGTTGTTTAAGAAGGAACTGCAGATGCTGGAAAATCAAAGGTAGACAAAAATGCTGGAGAAACTCAGTGGGTGAGGCAGCATCTATGGAGCGAAGGAAATAGGCAATGTTTCGGGTCGAAACCCTTCTTCAGAAGGACAGACCTGCATTCATGAAAGTGCTTCACAACCATTGAAGAAATCCAGAAGTGTGGTTGTGATTGTAATTTGAGAATTGTAGTGGCCAATGTGGCCAAAGCAAGAGCCCAATAATAAACATAGTGATTAAATAATCTATTTTACTGGTGTTAGCAGAGGACAAATATTTACTGACTTTAGAGATACAGTGTGAAAACAGACCCATCAGCCCATCAAGACCGTGCCGACCAATCACCCTCTACACTAGTTCTATCCTACACACTAAGGACAATTTACAGAAGCCAATTAACCTACAAATCTGTAAATCTTTGGAATGTGGGAGGAAACCGGAGCACCCGGAGAAAGCCCACGCAGTCACAGGGAGAACGTACAGACTCCGTACAGACAGCAGGATTGGCAGGCGGTAGTCAGGATTTATCCCAGGTCTCTGGTGCTGGAAAGCACCAACTCTACCGCAGCTCCACTGTGCCACCCAAGGGAAGTGTAGAGTAGCATACGGTAACCTAGAGTAGTGTAGAGTAGTATTCTTACTGGGAAAAATATGTTGCTCAGAATGGTGCCTTTGTGCAGACCATGTGCAGAGGAGAGATCTAGGAACTGCAGATGGTTGAATCTTGAGCAAAACGCAAAGTACCGGAGAGACCCAACGGGTCAGGCAGCATCCGCGGTGTAGAGCTCGGGGTGGTGCAGCGGTAGAGTTGCCTCCTTACACCACTAGGGACCCGGGTTCAATCCTGACTACGGGTGCTGTCTTTACAAAGTTTGAACCTCCTCCCCGTGACCTGCGTGGGTTTTCTCCAAGATCTTTGGTTTCCTCCCATACTCCAAAGACGTACAGGTTTGTAGGTTAATTGGCTTGGTATAAATGTAAATTGTCCCAATTGTGTGTAGGATAGTATTAATGTGCGGGGATCTCTGGTGGGTGCGGACTCGATGGGCTGAAGGGGCCTGTTTCCGTTCTGTATCTCTAAACTACATTAAACTAAACTAGTCTGAGAAGGGTCCCAATCTAAAATGTTGCAGTTTAGTTTAGTCCAGTTTAGTTTAAAGACACAGAGTGGAAACAGTCCCTTCAGTCCATCAAGTCCTTGCCGACCATCGATCATCCCATACACCAGTTCTATCCTACACACTAGCGGCAATTTATAGAAGCCAATAAACAGGCAATCCTGCTCCCCTTTGGGAATTGGAAACTGGAACACCTGGAATTTCCATTCTCAGATGCTTCCTGACCCACTACGCATCCAGGTTCATCTGCCGGCTGGTGTCTGTGACAGTGCAGCTCTCCCCCAGCACTGGGCTGCAGCAGGAGCCTGGGGTCGTGCTGAAGCCTCTGTATCACGATGTAAACCCATCGGCTGCGTGCTCAGAGGTGATAGAGGTGCCCATTGGCTCAGCTCTAAATGTAACATTTATCCATTATCTGTGCACTTTGGACGTCTTGATTGTATTTATTTATAGTCTTTTGGTTGACTAGATGACACACAAAGGCTGTTCACTGTACCTTAAGAAGGGTCTCGACCCGAAACGACACCTATTCCTTCGCTCCGTAGATGCTGCCTCTCCCGCTGAGTTTCTACAGCATTTTTGTCTACCTTCACTGCACCTTAGTTGGTACACTTGACAATAATAAACTACTCCCCACTAGACGGTGCTGCACGACTCTGCATTAGACTACACAACTCCACGCTGTACACTATGCTATACATTACATTTTACTTCGGAGTCACGTGAGTGACTACGTGAAGAAGACCCCGCCTGGCGCTGGAACGGCATTACGTCGACGCTATCGGCAGAGGAAGAGCTGCAGAGGCAGCTCCAGCACAGCGGTAAGGAAACGGCCCGCAGGTAAGTAAAATTATTTTACTTCCAGGGCGTTTTCTTAAAACTCCGTAGGCTGGTAGGAAACCAGCAGGAGTTTAAATAAAAATAAAAAATAAAAATGTTTTTAAAAAATCGCGGGTAAAACGTGCGTCCCGGGGTGTAGGAAAGTCGGGACAGCAGACTATTGCGGAGCCGGTTCCGATACCGGTGGCCGATTGAAATACCCGTTAGGGAGCCTTTAGTTGCTCCACAAACAAAACTTGAAAACCCAGTGCCTAAAAAGTAAAAAGAGGCTTGAAAGGCCTGAGGTTTCTAAAAGATCCTGTAAGGTAAGCCTAAAATTGGCTAAGTATGGATCTAATGGAGGAAATACTCCAAATTATATCAACCAAGGGTCTAAGTACCCAGAATATTCCCAGGCAGCCCTGAGGGGGTTCCATATCGTGAATATGGTGCCAATTGGAATTGGGAATTTGAAACCCCAGTGCCTGGGTATGGACTGGAGGAAGTCTCCTTGAACGAGTTTCAGGAGTACCAGGGCTGTATGAGACAGACCCTGAAAGTGGTGTTTGTGGTCAGAAGTACCCACCACAATGCAAATCCAGGTGTGTCTGAGGGGCACAAAGTTACTATACCTGGTGGAGGCGGTGAGGCCATGGAAGGAACCTGGCGGCCAATGTTAATTATATGGTCTCTCACCTGCCTCAAGAAGCTGTTATGGTTGAAACAGCAGATTTGCATTTAAACATGTGCTCGCTTCGGCAGCACATATACTAAAATTGGAATAATACAGAATATAAGAAACATTCGGATGCGCAAGGATGACGCAAATGCATGAAGCATTCTAAAACACCTTTAAGAAGGTACCTGGTAAATCCGGGTTTTGGGCGCCAATGTCAGCAATTATGCGGGCGCAGGAATTACGATTAAAAGAATCCTCAAACTAATTGGCATCACTGTCTTTTAAGACAAGCTGGGTAGTTGTGGAATGACTAAAGTTCAGAATGAAACAAAATATGCTAGGTTTATTCTGCAAACTCATTTGAGTTAAATTATATAAATGGAAGATTGCCATTCGGCCTCTTTTACATCCAAAGATTTACAGGACAAGCAATGTTCAAACTCCTGGTTATTGATTCGGAGAAAATCTGTTTAAGCAAATTAAGTATGGATGAAGGGGAAGAAACCCTTCAGTTGGCCAGTAGGCTGGTCGTATGGAAAAGGGATTTGATTTGAGCCGAGGCAGGAGTATGATAAGGAAGAATTTCCAGCCAGCAAATCGCTTCTCGGCTTTTTGGCTAAGATTAAGCATGGTATCTGTTCTTATCAGTTTAAATCTGATACGTCCCTTATCTAGGGACCATATATTAAATAAAATAACGAATGTACACCCATATTTTGGGTAAGGAGGTAATTTCGTCAAACAGTTGGAGAGGTACAAAACTTAATCCTATTAAGAAGGATGTTTGGATGAACCTCAGATTGGTGGTAGACTCCAAATGTTGATGATGAAGAGGTATGGATCCATTGGGACACAATAACCTTATCATTCTTCATGTTTATAGTCTTGGAATAATTCAAATTGACAAAGACGTAAGAATTTGTGTGAGGAAGGAGGTATTGAGAAACAGGAAAGGATCCACAACAATTGTATCAAATATTTTCCCCAGACCGTAGAAGATGGGGTTGTACAATCATGTTAGATCTCACACAATTAAATATATTGTCCAGTAAATTTTTTTTAAAATGGACACATTCAACACTGCAATACAGCAGGTATCAACAGGTGGTTATGGCTACAATAAATTGAAGAGATGCATATTTCGGTCCCAATTCACCATAATTTCATAGGTAATTAAAGTTTATGGATGAGACAGTTTGTGGTACTACAAGCTTTGCCTTTAAGGATAAAGCCAGCATTTGCACTGCCTTAGGCACAAAAGTACATCGTTATGGCTTATCTAGATGACATTTAATTGTCAATGCTAATCAGGAGCCAGGTGGAAAATTAGTCTCAGCAACTACAAGTTGTTTGAGAAGTTGGGTTCCTGATCCATCCAACAAATCTAAGTTTCAGCAATCCCAAACCATTGAATATCTGGGGTTTGATATTAACTCAGTTACCATGTTGGTAACTTTACCAATGGATAAGTGTTGGATTTGACAAATGTGTGTCAAGACCTGATTTACAAACCTTATCCCTCCATCCGAGAGGTTGCCAAGGTTATTGGTAAATTGGCAGCAGCATTTCCAGACAGTAGAGTTTGGTCGTCAACATTACCAAAATCTTCAAAGGGCAAAAACTCAAGCGCTTATTCAGCGAGCAAGCCATTTGATAGGCCAATGCAATTGCCTAAGGGAACTTTATCAGAATTACATTGGTGGATTGAGAATGTTCCATAAGCTGCTAAGAACTTTGTAGTTCATCAGCCAGTAGTGTTTTTGCAAATGACGAAGTTCTCTCGGATGGGGGGGGGGGGGGGGGCTACGGATAATGAGACCAGCTGTAGAGGCCGATGGGCTGTCCAAGAGGATTTATTGTTCCAAACATATGGTATTAATTATTTGGAGCTCTTGGTAACATTTTATGTATTAAAAAATTATTGCCTTCATTAAAGGATTTACATGTCCAAGTACAAATAGATTATACCACAGCTGTGGCATATATCAATCACATGGGTGGTGTCAGATCAATATCATGTGATCATCTGGTAACCAGATGTGGCAATGGTGTATGGCAAAAAATATTTGGCTTTCAGCTATTTATCTCTCGGGGAGAGACAATGTTGTGGCAGACAAAAGATCACGAATATTTAAAGACAATACAGAATGGATGTTAATCCACAAAATTTCAAAATATTGTCAGTCGGTATGGAGTACCGGACATTGATCTGTTTGCATCTAGATTGAATCACCAATTGCCCAAATACGTGTCTTGGGGAACACGATCCAGCGGCAGTAGCGGTGGATGCTTTCTCGCTACACTGGGGAATTTGTTCTTTTATGATTTTCCCCATTCTGTCTCATTGGGCAATGTCTCAATTAAAAGCGCAAGACGCTGTCGAAGGCAATTTTGGTGGTGTCAGATTGGCCCATGCAGTCATGGTTCCCATTGATGCTAATATGATTATTGAACCATGTATGACAATTCCCAGTTGCGACAATCTGTTGACACAACCAGTAACAAAAGGAATTCATCCATTGCATGATCATATGTATTTGTTAATCTGCAGGTTCTGACCAGACCGTTGCAAGAGTTGTACTGTGGGACAGGACCATGGATGTTATAGTTGCAGCTTAGAGGAATAGCACTAAAACAATATAAGTCGCATATAAGGAAATGGGAAGTTGTACACAGTCAAAGATATCTTATCATACTGCAAACATTTCAAATGTATTAGAGTTCCTTGCTGGGTTACAGTTTGATGAGCATTTGAGTATAGTGCCATTTATTGTGCTCGTAGTGCATTGTCATCCTATTTAGGACAAATTTCAGGTCGGAATTCAGTTGGGTCTCACCCGTTAGTAACCCGATTCATGTAAGGAATTTCAATAAAAATCATCCTAAAACCCATATATACAGGGATTTGGGATGTTAGCATTGTTCTCACTTTGTTTAAACAATGGACTCCAATTAATTCAATGTCTTTGCAGAAATTAACATTCAAGGTGGTAAAGTTAATGGCATTGGTATCAGCTCAAAAAGAGTACAAGCTTTGCAGTTGTAACGGTTGGATTGCATGCATGTGACTGCAGATAACATTATGTTTTATGTTTATGACTTGATCAAACAAAGCAGACCAGGAAGAACTGGAATGAAGGTAATGTTTAAAGCATATCCTATTGATGAAACATTGTGTGTGGTTAAGCATTTAACTCAATACATTGAGGTAACCAAAATCTCAGAGGTTCTGAGAAAGTGTTATTAATAACACACAAAAAGCCACATACAAAAGGTTTAGTTCAAACTATTTCTGGATGGTTTGTGTCTAGCAAGAATAGATACTGATGTGTTTAAATTTCACTCCACTAGGGCGGCAGCTACGTCCGTGGCAAAGGTACAGGACGTGCTACTCGATAAAATTTAGAGGCCGCAGGGTGGTCTAGAGAAGAGATTTTCAAAGTTCTAGAATAAACCTGTTGTCACGGTGCCAGGTTTGGACACACAGTAATGGGTTCTCTTTAATGCTTGCTTTGTTTTATATTATCGATTTATATTATCGATTTATGTTACCATTGACAACATTTATCAATTTATTTTGTAATTTTCCCCTAAGATAGAGGGGTTATTTTTAAAAAATTGTTCTTTTTTATGCTTGAAGGACTTATTACATAAATTGTAACAATGTCCTAAAAATACTATTTACTCACTACTGTTTTGACTAAACAGAGTCGTATGAAATGAATTTACGACATGAAAGACACAGAGCTTCAAAATCTTCACGTAGTCACTCACGTGACTCCGAAGTAAAATAGTGAGATTAAACGAGAACTTACCAGTTCGAAGTTTGATCTTTATTTTATGAGGAGTTACGATGAGGGATTACGTGCCCTCCACTCCCAACCCTCATAATGTAAATGATCATCTGGTAGTTCTAGTCTATTTTGAGCCTTACTATTTTACTTCGGCTATTGGTTTCTGTGTTTTTCATGCCGCTGCTTTGAAGTATGCCGTTCCAGCGCCAGGCGGGGTCTTCTTCACGTAATCCCTCATCGTAACTCCTCATAAAATAAAGATCAAACTTCGAACTGGTAAGTTCTCGTTTAATCTCACTATTATTCACTACACTATCCTACACTATTCTACACCACACTCTACACACTACTCTACCTATATTATGTAATGTTACTTTTCCCATGTTAACCATTGAAAACTTCACCGGAACTACCACATTCCGTCAACAGGTGGCAGCCTCCCTCACATCTTTGAAACTCCTGCACTTCACTGTTCACTTTAGAGGTACAGCACAGAAACAGGCCCTTCGGCCCACTGTGCCACGCCACCCAGTGGTCACCCTGTACACTAGCACTATCCTTTACACTAGGGACAATTTACAATCTTTACCAATGCCAATAAACATACACGCAGACAGCACCCAAGGTCAGGATCGAACTCGGGTCTCTAGAGTTGTGAGAGCAGCTCCACCAGCTACGCCAATGTGTCACTCTTGATCAACAAGGATGAGTTCGGCCTGTTTCCACATTGTATGATTGTGTGACACTCCTTCAGTTTTGAATTTGTCTCATTTATTGGTCCCAGGAAAGAGATTTTGGAGATTGAAAATAATATTGCTGGCATTATAAATTCTGGCGTTTACATTTTGTATGACTTTATGAGAGGGAGTTAAGAGAAAAAAAAGAGGGAACGAGAAAGGAAGAAAGAGAAATAAAAGGACTAGGAGGGATGAACAGAATGTGAAAGAGAACGAGAGAGAGATTTAACATTCACACACTGTGGAATTTCATACATAGTCTGCGTAACACTCCCTTGACGCCTTGAGTTTCGTTTAGAGGCGCAACAGCATAGAAACTAGCCCTTCGGCACATCGAGTCTGCATCGGCCAACATTCACCCCATACACTAGTTCCATCCTACGCGCCAAGGATAATTTACAGAAACCAATTAACCTACAAACCTGCATGCCTTTGGAATGTGGGAGAAAACAGGAGCACTTGGAGAAAACTCACATGAGCAAAGGGAGAAAGTACAAACTCCACACAGGCAGTGCCCGAGGTCAGGAGTGAGCCCAGGTCTCTGGCGCTGTGAAACAGTAACTCTATTGTGTCATGGACGGACAGTAGCCACTGACCAGTTAAAACCTGGGTCCAAAAGAGGACTCCTCCGACCTTTTGTTCTGCCCAACTCTGTGCATCTTGAGCATGGGCTTGAGAAAAATAAACGCGCAACGTCCAATTTAATCCAGCGTTTTTATTAAACTTTAAATGTCCGCCCCCCCCCCCCCCTCCCTCCCCCACCGCCGAACACAAAAACAAAATCTCAGAACAATCCAAAACTAGCAAATGCAGCAAATGTTTAGAAAATATATAGACTTTACAGGTGCCACAGAAAAACGAAAAGCATTCGCTGTTAAATATGTCACACGATCGCGAACGTAAGTTGTCATCACTGGATAGGTGAGGTTACAGGAATACTTTTAGCAGGTCAGATGCCAACACTCTCAGGCTGATGTGAAACACTTTCAGGGACGTGGAAACGTTGTGAGAAGTGTCACCAGACTCACTGGTGCCACCTGTGCCTCTACTGCTCCTGTCCACATTCGGGCTGTAAATGCATATCACTGCTACTCTTACATTTAAATAATAACAGTAGCTAAATGGGTAAAACCAGTTGCACTAGTTTTACTCATTCTTCTTATAAAATATAGTTGGGATATACAGTACTAAATGACAATGGGACAATTCTCAACGTAATAGCTCAAACAGCAAAGTTGCAAGAACCAAGCAAAGTTACACTTAAGTTTGCATATTTTAAATAGTAATTGAGCAGACTCATTTTCTATACAATATCAAGCTCCTTTGTACCATCGTGTCATTGCTGAGAACTTCTCAACACCTTTCCTGTGTTCCTTTTTGCTTCCATGGGTCCATTTTTGTCACGTTGTTTGTTACAAGACATCAATTGGCCATTGTGTTTGTTCACGGCCCTGTAGAGTATTTTTTGCCTCTTTTCCAGCTTTCTCCCCTCTACTACAGTCAGTCTGAGAAAGGGTCCCAACCTGATACGTCCCCTGTCCGCGTCCTCCAGAGATGCTGCCTGACCTGCTGAGTTCCTTCCGCACTTTGTGTTCTATGCAAGATTCCAGCATCTGCAGCTCCTAGTGTCCCCTGTACTGTACCATTCCTCTTCACCAACACCTCCTCCCATCCCATACACATCCTCCAAAGAGAGCTACGTATTCATTGTTTCCAAACGGGATCAAACCAGGTGTGCAGTCTTCAAGTGGGTGAAGACAGCACTTGGTGTAGGAACATCAAATCCAATTCCTATCAACTCCAGCGAGAGATCAGGCTTATGTCAAAAGGCCACAGTATTTGTGTCTAAAGGCGAATTGAGCTCTAATTTTCTGCAACGGGTTTTCTAATTAATTTAGTTCCGTTTTGGTTTAGAGATACAGCGTGGAAACAGGCACTTCAGCCCACCTGGTCCCCACCGACCAGCGATCACCTGTACACTAGATCTATCTTACGCACTAGGACAATTTACAGAGGCCTATTAACCTACACACCTGCACATCTTTGGGATGTAGGAGGAAACCAGAGCACCCTGAGAAACCCATGTGGTCAGAGGGAGAACGTACAAAATTCCTAAAGACAGCACCTGTAGTGAGGATAGAGCCTGGGTCCCTGGCGCTGTGAGGCAGCAACTCTACCGCTGCACCACTGTTCCATCCCATTCTAGTTCAGCTCAGTTTAATATTGTTATGTGTACTAAGGTAGAGTAAATCAGTTGTTTTGCGTGCTATCCAGTCTTCATACTACAGAAGACATCGAGAGCTGGAGTAACTCAACGGACCAGACAGCATCCGTGGAGAACACGGATAGGCGACTATTCATGGTCTCCTGAGATGCTGCCTGACCCGCTGAGCTACTCTGGCAATCCGTGTCCCTCTTTCGTAAACCAGCATCTGCAAATGCTTGTTACTACAACTCATTCTACACGTGAGTACTATCCTACACGGCAATGAGTGAAGCGATTGGAAGGAGAGCCTCTCCTGAGACAGCATGCAAAGAGTGACCACGTTCCTGGGTCATCTTGCAGCTTTCAAGTCTCTGAGTACTCTGATCATGGCCACAGGAGACCAGCAGCTATTTATTTTCTCACATTAATTACCGCAGCATTGAAGCAAATTACAATTGCTTTTTGCGGTGTACATTTTTAATTGGGGCCAGAGAGGTCCTACAAGCTGAGTGCATTTCAATAATCCCTGCGTCTGCCCCGACAGACCTACCCACTGCTGCAGAGTCCATGCTCACCGTTTCAAGCACAATGGTTGCAGGGAATTGTGACAAATGCCTGCATATCAAAGGCATTTAACATTCTGCCGACCATTATAGTCATAGTCGTAGAACCATATAGTGTGGAAACAGGCCCTTCAGCCCAAATTGCCCACACCGGTCAACATGTCCCCATCTGCACTAATCCCACCTGCCTGTGCTTGGCCCATAGCAATCTAAACCTATCCTATCCATGTACCTGTTTAAATGTTTATTAAACGTTGCGATAGTACCTACCTCAATTACCTCCTCCGGCACGTTGCGTCTATCTTTGGTGTAAACCAGCATTTGCAGTTTCTTCCTATACAACCTACAAACCTGCACGGCTTTGGAATGTGGGAGGAAACCAGAGCACCCGGAGAGAACGTGCAAACTCCATATAGTGAGCGTCCGTAGTCAGGATCGGTCTCTGGCACTGTGAGGCAGCAACTCTATCACTGCACCACTGTGCCTCCGTTAGTTGAACAATGGTCCATGACCGTGATTCAAATGTTCACACTCCACTCAATTCACTACCACCTCCTCCATGCCCCCCTGAACCCACCCTAATCTGGAAAAGTAAGGCCATTTAGCCCCCACCTCCTCACCCACCAACCCACCCAACACGTACAAGTCTGCATACAGCACATTTCACAGTAAATAACTTAGAAGAAGGCGCATAGTTAAATCTTGCGCAGGTGGAAGTAAATTAAACACAACAATATAAGTGCTGATGAAAGTTTAACTCCATTTAGTTTAGCTTAGTTAAATTTAGAGATACCGCAGGGAAACAGGCCCTTCGGCCCACCAAGTCCGCGCTGACCATCGAATCACACTAGTTCTATATTATCTATTTTTCTCACACACAAGGGATGATTTACAGAGGACCAATTAACCTACAAACCTGCACGTCTTTGGGATGTGGGAGGAAACTGGAGCACCTGGAGAAAACCCACGTTGTCACAGGTAGAACGTGCAAACTCCGTACAGGCAGCACCTGCAGTCATGTATGGAGCCTGGGTCTCTGGCGTGTGAGGCAGTGGGTCTACCAGCTGTGCCACTTGTTCTACAGACCGTGCTCTTTGCTCTACGGATGCTGCCTGACCTGGATGAGTGTTTTATCATTCAATCTGGCGATGGAATTATGTGGGGAAGTGGAAAGGTTACATGGGTTATAATACCGGGTTATTTGCAAAGTGAGTGTCTAATGCCTGCCTTCCAGAAGAGCTGAGTCCTGCCTTAGATCTCCTCAGCTGGGGTCAGATCAGGCATTAGTGTTGCACCCTGTCCATGTGGAAGTCACCTCGGTGTTATACCAGATCCCTGGATGGATGGAAGGGTGGCTTAGAGAGGACATGAGGTCACCTGACTCCTTTGCAGATGTCCACTCAGGTTTACATTTAAAACCTTCCCAGTCTTAACACAAACCTGACCTGTGCTCCAGAACTTAAAGAGTCACCGAACTCAACTCATCCATGCTGCCTAAGGTATCTTCCAGAGCTAGTCCCATTTGCCCACGTTTTCCCTGTATCCCTCTAAACCTCCAAGACGTTGTCACAGAACCCAACTCATGCATGCCGACCATTCAGAGCTCGTCCCATTTGCCTGCGTTTGACCCATTTCCTTCTAAAGCTTTCCTATCCACGTTACCTCTCCAAAAGTCTTTTAAACTTGGAATCCTTTGAATCTTTTTGTCGACCCAACCTGCACACAAGTCCATTGATTAAGCGCGGAGAACGTGCGTCCAAACGCTAAGCCCGACTGGGAACAAGTGCGGAGTTGGAGCAGCACAACCCATCCTGAATGTGAATGTTAAATCAGAATGTACAGCTGAGATTTCTATTTAGAGTTGCTGCGTGGAAACAGGCCCTTCCGCCTGCCAGGTCCACACCGACCTAGTTCCATGTTATCCCACTTTCTCATCCCCTTCCTACACACTAGGGACAATTTTACAACTAAGCTACAAACCCGCTGGTCTTTGTGATGTGGGAGGAAATTGGAGCACCAGGATGAAACCCACGTGAACACAGGGAGAACGTGCAAACTCCACCCACATAGAGCACCCGAGGTCAGGATCGAACCCGGGTCTCTGGCGCTGTGTGGCAGCAGCTCTACTGGCCTGTTGACTCGGTGTCAGCCCAGGCTCACTTTTATTTGTGGTAACTGGAAAGCCTGTCTCATTGGCAAAGTTGAAATATCGCTGGTCTTCCCAGGAACGTTGAAGCCATATCCTTGCCCAAACACCAAGGCTCCTGTAGAGGCCCCAACTCCCACTGATGACTTGATCCAGTATGGTGCGGAGATGCCTCGTACTGTCCAACAACTCCGCATTTGGCCCATATCATCTCAACATTTCCTATCCATGTGCCTGTCCATGTGTCTTTTAAATACTGTTTTTGTATCTGTCTCAACTACTTCTCTGGCAGCTGTTTCCATATAAGTTTGAGTTCATTAGCCATAGGAACAGAATTAGGCCATTCAGACCATCAAGTCTACACTGCCGTTCAATCATGGCTGATTTATCTTTCCCCCTCGACCCCGTTCTCCTGCCTATGACGCCCTTTGTAATCAAGAATCTGTCAATCTACGTTTTAAAATGACTTTGCTTTAAAATGCCATCTGCGGCAATGAATATACCCGCCACCCTCTGTGTGAATCCTTGGACGTTATGGGAAACTCGTAGATCCAATTTCGCTCAAGGTGAGAATCGGGGATTGCAGAGTGCCGAGATAGCCGGCCGACCGACCGACCGACGTGTATACAATGACCATGAGTCTCTGCATCATCCGTACGTTACAGCCACTGCAACACTTCTCTTTGAGAACACTCCACAAACAACACATCACACTCCTCCCTCAATGCGATTTTAGCTCAGGCACTTAGCGAGACTGATAACCTGATATATATATATGTACAATAATTATGTGTATTTTAATATCATTTTTACTAATGTGCACATAACCACTAATAATAACTCATAGCCACTGTGGAGCAAAATGCTTAGGACACAATTTAGCCGTGCAAGGTGAGGCATGGGCGACAAATGGGTGTACGTGCCAAATCCAACCCTCGTCCGATCAGCAAAACCTTCTCCCCCGACAGTTGATAGTCTGATAATTCGCCACGGTCTCTTGCTGTTTGTATGAAGTTGAAAGATGAAAGGTTTTCTCGGTGCGTCCTGACTTTAGGAAATGACGGCCAGGGGTTTGGTCGTTTCTCCCGAGATGTGGTTTTGCTTCCCTCCCCACTCCTCTCTTTCTCTCTCGCGCTGCTGCAGTGTAATCCCAATACCCCCGTCTTGCTTTCTCCGAGAGGTCATCTACAGGTCGTCGCTCTCCACCAGGTTGGTTTGAGTGGCGAGGTGGATGGGGTTGGCTTCGGGCAGGAAGGCCGACTTGATGTCCAGCCCTTGGTCGGTCAGCGCCGCATAGCGACTGGCAGACGGTCTCACTTTTTTCGGCTTCGAAACTGGCGTCTGGTGCCATTGAGGAGCTGCGAGATTCAGGGGGTTACAAGATCAGGCCAGAGAAGTCGCCACCCAAAAAAACACCGTCAACCCCACTGGTACCGTACGCTACACCGACACGTGGAAATGAGAAAAAGAGAGAGAAAGAGAGAAAGGAAGAGAGAAAAGGCAAGAAAAAGAGAGGGAAAGAGAGAATGGAGAGAGAGAAAGATAAAGAGAGAGGGAGAAAGAGAAAGAAATAGAAAAATTGAGAGAGAAAGAAAGAGAAAGAGAAAAAAAGAGAAAAAGAGAGTGATAGAGAGGGAGAGGGAGAGAAAGAGAGAGAAAGAGAGATAGAGAGAGAGAGAGAGAGAGAGAGAGAGAGAGAGAGAGAGATCGGACATTTGGAAGAAGCAGTGAGTGTGTCTGCGGAAAGAGAAACGGTTAATATTCCATCAGAATAAGCCAGTTCGGTATTTTCACTGCGCATGCACAGGTCATGGGTCGCTCTGGGTAAACACTTTGGGCGGCGTTCCACTGCATGGGGGCAGAACTGCGTCCCGTCCCTATCCAGCTGCCGCTGGGCCATCCCCACCCCCTCCCGAGTGTCCCGTCCGTGAGGCGGCCGGGAATGTCCGGGGCGGTCAAGGTCCGGCGGGGGCCAGACGGGAGCGCGGAAGGTGGAAGCTGGCTCCAGCTTAGCTCTGCCCGTCCTGCTGGAGCGGCGGCCCAGGCCCGCAGGCGGCGCGGAAAAGAAGCGCCAACTCCAGCTCAACCCCGCCCGTCCCGCTGATGGCGCAGGCAGAGTCCATCTGGGGCCGGTGCCTCCCCTCCACGCTGCCTGTGGGCCTGGGCCGACACTCCCGTCCACGGACCTCTGGATAGAAGGCCCTCCCTCAGACTTTCTACACATTAGACTTTTGCGCCTTGGTTGGGATGGATGGGAGCGGAGATTGCGGACATTTTCTCGACTCTCCTAGAAGCAACGAGCCATGGCTTTACCAGCGGTTGTCTGTCTAACCAAAACCTCTCTCCCTGTCTCCCACACGCATCTACCCCCTCTCTCTCTTGCTGTTACACCCTGCTCTCCCCCACTACCAGGCACCCCATTGGCTTTTTTAATTCTCGAATGACCTTTGACAAATCCAATGATTCCTTGCGTTTTTCAGAATACCGAACTGGCTTATTGATTTGAGGCTGTTTCTCTCACCACAACCGTACTGCCTCCAACAGTAGAAACAAAGAACTGCAGGTGCTGGTTTACCATGGAAAGCCACAAAGTGTTGGATTAACTCAGCGGGTCAGGTAGCACCGCTCTAGAACATGGATAGGTGACGTTTCGGTTCAGGACCCTTTTCCAGTGATTCAATTTTGAAGAGTTAAGTCAATCAGACTGAGGAAGGGTGCCGTCTGAAAATGTCACCTATCCATGTTCTGCGGGGATGCTGCCTGATATTATATTTTGCTTGGGAAGCTTACAACCCAGCGGCATGAACGTTGAATTCTCGAATTTTAAGTAATTTTCACCTACAATTCCTTACCCTCCCCCCCTTGCCCCCTTCCTCTTCCCTAGTCGTTTAACCAGTTTATCAGCTCTCCACATTGTATCCCTCTTGTGGGCCTGTCCCACTTACGCAACTTATTCGGCGACTGCCGGCACCTGTCGTAGGATGTTGCAGATCGCCGAACATTTTATAAATGTTGAAAATCCAGCGGCGACCAGAACAAGGTACGACTCTGTGGGCGACTACTCACGACCATACAGGCTTCACCCAGCGACATGTCACCAGGGTGTCGCCTGTATGGTCGTGAGTAATCTCCTCAGTCGCCCAAAGAGTCGTAGCATCTTTCTGGTCGCCGCTGGATTTTCAACATGTTGAAAATGTTAGGCGACCTCCGACGACCTATGACGGGTGGCGGCAGTCGCCGAAAAAGTTGATTAAGAGGGACAGGCCCTTTAAGGTCACACCTTCCCTAACCAACCAGGGGCCCACCCTGCCATATGTGGCCATGATGATTCAGGTCTTGTCTTGCCTCCAGCTTTTCAACACCCCCCGCACCCGTCTGAAGAAGGGTTCCGGCCTGAAACGTCACCCATTCTTTTTCTCCAGAGATGCTGCCTGTCCCACCGAGTTACTCCAGCATTCAGTGTTTCCTTTATTTTCCTTTGGGTCAAAGTGGTTTCCAACGTTGAATGGAAGGTAATGTTAGAATATGAGGAAGAGAGTCCAGGGAGGAAGAGTAGCACTCACAATAGACATCCAGCTTGGCGGTACATGATATTATCCCAGCCTCATTCTTCGCAGAGACAGTGTACCAGGCAGCATCCTCCTTCGTGGTTGGTTGGATTAACAGGCAGAGGTAACCCCTGTTGTCATGGTGCATGCTGAGGAGGAGAATGGTCATCAAGGTTATCGATGCAGAAAGAAATCTGACCAATAAGTCACACACTCAATCTTCCTTAGAAGCAGGCATATGGTATGTTTGCTTTCTGGGCATTGACTGCAAGAGTTAAGAACTCATGTCGCGGCTTTACAGGACATTGGTCAGGCCACATTTAGAGTATTGTGGGCAGTTCTGGCCACCCCAATGCAGGTCGGATGTGGAGGCTTTGGATAGGGTGCCGGGAAGGTTGACCAGAATGATGTTTCCACTAGTGGGAGAGTCTCGGGCCAGAAACCATAGCCTCAGAATAAAAGGACAAACCTTTTTGAAGGCGATGAGGAGGAATTTCTTTCGCCAGAGGTTGGTGAGTGTGAGGAAGGCAGAGATTGGCAGATTCTTGATTAGAAGGGAGCAAGGGTCATTGGAAGGCAGGAGAATAGGGTTGAGAGGGAAGGATAGATCGGCCATGATGAATGGTGGAGTAGACACGATGGGACGAATGGCCTACTTCAGCTCCTATGATTTATGATTTTATGCCTGGATTAGGGCATCACAAAGTGCTGGAGTAACTCAGCAGGTCAGGCAGCGTCTCTGGTGAACGTGGACAGGTGACATCTCAGGTCGAGACCCTTGACCCGAAACATCGCCTATCCATGTTCTCCAGAGATGCTGCCTGACCTGCTGAGTTACTCCAGCACTTTGTGTCCTTTTGTGGATTAACCAACATCTGCAGTTCCTTATTTCTGGATTAACAGGTATTAGATAGAGGGAGCGATTGGACAGACTTGGATTGTTTTCTCTGGAACACCGAGGTTGAGGGAAATCTCATAGTAGCATATAAAATGATGAGACGAATAGATAGGATAGACAGTCAGATCCTTTTTACCAGGATCGACAAATCAAATATCAAGAGGGCTTCACTTTAAGATGAAAGGGACAAAGTTTATAGGGAAAATATTGTACACAGAAGGTGATGAGTGCTGGAATGTGCTGCCAGGGGTGGTGGTGGAGGCAGGTATGAGAGTGGTGTTTAAGAGACTTTTGGATAGGCACATGGCTATGCAAGGAATGGAGGGACATGGATTATGTGAAGGTAGATAAGCGCTGGTCTTGGCATCATGATTGGCACAGACATTATGGGCCGAAGGGCCTGTTCCTATACTGTACCATGTTCTGGTGAGGCAGCGGCTCTACCAGCTGCGCCACCATGCTGCCCTTTTAGTTCACCTCAGGGAAGGGAAGGACCTTCAGTCCAACGTCTAATGCAAGAAAGAGCATCTCTGAATTTACAGCATTCCCTCAGTACTGCACTGGAGTTGATGCCTGGGATTATTTGATCACCTCACTGAGTTGGGGCCTTTGGACTGGATAATATTCACCATCCACATCATGCCTTGGCAAAAGGATACAAACTCACAATGGGATCGAGCCTGTAGGACCACACTTTCTGCCCGGGACCCAGTCTCTTCCTTAAGATGCTGCAATATTTAGGCAATGCATTGTATATCAACTGGAACTTTATTCCTTGGAGTACAGGAGGATGAGGGATGATCATATAGAAGTGTACAAAATCATGAGGGGAGTAGATCAGGTAGACAGTCGCTTGTCCACAGTAGGGGAATCGAGAACCAGTGGACATGGGTTTAAGGTGAGGGGGGAAAGATTTAATAGGAACCTGAGGGGCAACCTTTTTACATAAAGGGTGGTGGGTGTATGGAACGAGCTGCTGGAGAAGGTAGTTGAGTTAAATGTGTAAAATGCATTTAGACAGGTACTTGGATCAGATAGGTTTAGAGGGATATGGGCCAAATACAGGCAAGTGTACTTTGTACTATTTACTATGTAAATGGGGCATGCTAGTCAGTGTGGGCAAGTTGGGTTGAAGGGCTGTTTGCACGCTGTGTGACTATATGACACGACTATAATTCAGACAGGGAAGGGCTAAAGAGGCTGATGACTCAGAATTCCCTTTCACTCCGTTCATTAATGAAAGCCGACTGACTGGCGCTCACAATCTCCTCCCCGTCCTCCTCAAACTTCTCTTTCATCTTTCACGAACCATCTCTCTTTTATCATGCTGCGGGCGGTTGACGTAAAGTCTCCTTGTGTGTGGCTGTCTGTCTGACTGTCACATTCCTGCCCGATTATTCCTCCTGTGCTAATGCCCCGGGCTCATTAATTGCCTTCAAGTTGCTGCTGTCAATTAATGTTCTTCCTTTGAGGCACTCCTTAGACTTTACTTTAGAACTAGCTCTTCGGCCCACTGAGTCCACGCTGACCAGCGATCACCCTGTACACTTGCATCATCCTACACCTGGAGATAATCTACAATTTTGCAGGTACTATCGCAACGTTTAAGAAACATTTAGACAGGTCCAAGAATGGGATAGGTTTTGAGGGATATGGACCAAACGCAGGCAGATGGGACTAGTGCAGATGGGGCATGTTGGTCGGCGTGGGCAAGTTGGACTGAAGGGCCTGTTTCCACACTGGATGCTCTATGACTCTGATTCACGGAAGTCGATTAACCTACAAACCTGCACATCTTTGGAGTGTGAGAGGAAACTGGAGAATCCGGAGAAAACCCACACATTCACAGGGGGAATGTACAAACTCCATAGAGACAGCACCCGTGGTCGGGATGGAACTCTCCCGCTGTGCCACTGTGCTGCTCCTTAGGGATCGAGGGTGACTTGCTTTCACTCCAGCCTTGCGAGGTCAGCATGATACCTGCAAACTTTCATGGATGGTTCAGTGATTGACCCACCACTTACAGACCAAATGTCTGCTGTTTGTGGATTCCAGGGGTGCCTACATCATAATTTTTATGTTAGGAATCAGTAGAGATCCAGACACAGATAGAGGCTAGCTATAATTTTGCTGTCAGCATTCAAGATAATTGGCCCATCGGGTTCAGTTTAGTTTAATTTTCAGATACAGCGCAGAAACAGGCCCTTTGGCCAACTAAGTCCGCTCCGACCAGCACACTAACACCATCCTACACACTAGGGACAACGTTTACAATTTTTCCAAGCCAATTAACCCTCAAACCTGAACGTCTTTGGAATGTGGGAGAAAACAGGAGCAATATCCTGGAGAAAACACACGCGGTCACGAGGAGAACGTACAAACTCCGTACAGACAGTACCCGTGGTCAGGATTGAACCTGGATCTCTGGCGCTGTAAGGCAGCAACTCTACCGCTGCGCCACCGTGCCGCTACTTTGGGATGGAGGTCTTAGACATCTCCACATGAACGGATCACGTCAGTCCCATTCTCCACTCTTTCTCACACTCCTGTAAATTATTCTCCAAGTTCTGATCTCATTCTCTTTTGAAAAGCCTGATAGATTCTGTATCCACTGCTCTGCCAGGGCAGTGAGTTCCAGATCACAAGAGATTTCATTTGTAATATCTTCATTGCCCTTGACTACGATTTTAAATCTACAGTGGCTTGCAAAAGTATTCATACCCCTTGAACTTTTCCACATTTTGTCACGTTACAACCACAAACATAAATGTATTTTATTGGGATTTTATGTGATAGACCAACACAAAGTGGCGCATAATTGTGAAGTGGAAGGAAAATGATGCATGGTTTTCAAATTTTTTTACAAATAAAAAAACTGAAAAGTGTGGCGTGCAAAAGTATTCAGCCCCCTTTACTCTGATACCCCTAAATAAAATCCAGTGCAACCAATTGCCTTCAGAAGTCACCAAATTAGTAAATAGATTCCACTTGTGTGTAATCTAATCTCAGTATAAATGCAGCTGTTCTGTGAAGGCCTCAGAGGTTTGTTAGAGAACATTAGTGAACAAACAGCATCATGAAGCCCAAGGACCACACCAGACAGCTCAGGGATAAAGTTGTGGAGAAGTTTACAGCAGGGTTAGGTTATAAAAAAAATCCCAAGCTTTGAACATCTCACGGGGCACTGTTCAATCCATCATCCGAAAAAGGAAAGAGTATGGCACAACTGCAAACCTACCAATACATGGCCGTCCACCTAAACTAACAGGCCGGGCAAGGAGAGCATTGGTCAGAAAAGCAGCCAAGAGGCCCATGGTAACTCTAGAGGAGCTGCAGAGATCCATAGCTCAGGTGGGAGAATCTGTCCACAGGGCAACTATTAGTCGTGCACTCCACAAATCGGGCCTTTACGGAAGAGTGGCAAGAAGAAAGCCATTGTTGAAACAAAGCCATAAGAAGTCCTGTTTGCAGTTTGCCACAAGCCATGTGGGGGACACAGCAAACATGTGGAGGAAGGTGCTCTGGTCTGATGAGATCAAAATTGAAGTTTTTGGCCTAAATGCAAAACGCTATGTGTGGCGGAAAACTAACGCTGCACATCACCCTGAACACACTATCCCCACTGTGAAACATGGTGGTTGCAGCATCATGCTGTGGGGATGCTTTTCTTCAGCAGGGACAGGGAAGCTGGTCAGAGTTGATGGGAAGATGGATTGACCCAAATACAGGGCAATCTTGGAAGAAAACCTGTTAGTGTCTGCAAAAGACTTGAGACTGGGGCGGAGGTTCACCTTCCAGCAGGACAATGATCCTAAACATACAGCCAGAGCTACAATGGAATAGTTTAGATCAAAGCATATTCATGTGTTAGAATGGCCCAGTCAAAGTCCAGACCTAAATCCAATTGAGAATCTCTGGCAAGACCTGAAAATTGCTGTTCACAGACGCTCTCCATCCAATCTGACTGAGCTTGAGCTATTTTGCAAAGAAGAATGGGCAAAAATTAATTCTCTAGATGTGCAAAGCTGGTAGAGACATACCCCAAAAGACTTGCAGCTGTAATTGCAGCGAAAGGTGGTTCTACAAAGTATTGACTCAGGAGGGCTGAATACTTTTGCACGCCACACTTTTCAGTTTTTTTATTTGTAATAAAATTTGGAAACCATGTATCATTTTCCTTCCACATCACAATTATGCACCACTTTGTGTTGGTCCATCACATAAAATCCCAATAAAATACATTTACGTTTGTGGTTGTAACGTGACAAAATGTGGAAAGATTCAAGGGGTATGAATACTTTTGCAAGCCACTGTATGTCCCAAATGCGCCTCAGTAATCACCCTGGAAGGTTGCATCACTTCTCAGTTTGGGGACAGCACTGCCCAAGATTGCAAAAAATTGCAGAGAGCTGTGGATGTAGCCCAGTCCATCACACAGACCAGACTCCCCACCACTGACTTCATCTACACGCTGCCTCGGAAAAACAGCCAACGAACGTGTCAGGGGTGATGGGGAGAAGGCAGGGATGGGGTTGAGAGGGAAGGATGAATTAGCCATGTAAAACAGTGGTGTAGACTTGTTTACGTATGAACTTAAGGTGAGAGGGGAGAGATTTGAAAGACCCGGGTTCGATCCTGACCACGTGCACAGTCTGTGTGAAATTTGTACATTCTCCCTGTGACCGTGTGGGCTTCTTGCTATTGAGGGAGTGCAGCGTAGGTTTACAAGGTTAATTCCCGGGATGGCGGGACTGTCATATGCTGAGAGAATGGAGTGGCTAGGCTTGTACACTCTGGAGTTTAGAAGGATGAGAGGGGATCTTAATGAAACAGATAAGATTATTAAGGGTTTGGGCATGCTAGAGGCAGGAAACATGTTCCCGATGTTGGGGGAGTCCAGAAGCAGGAGCTACAGTTTAAGAATAAAGGATAGGCCATTTAGAACGGAGATGAGGAAACACTTTTTCACACAGAGAGTTGTAAATCTGGGGAATTATCTGCCTCAGTGGGTGGTGGAGGCAGGTTTTCTGGATACTTTCAAGAGAGAGATAGATAGGGCTCTTAAAGATAGCCGAGTCAGGGGATATAGGAAGAAGGCAGGAACGGGGTACTAATTAGGGATGATCAGCCATGATCACATTGAATGGCGGTGCTGGCTCGAAGGGCCGAATGACCTCCTCCTGCACCTATTGTCTATTGTCTATTGTTCTCCAGGTGCTCCAGTTTCCTCCCACATTCCAAAGATGTGCAGGTTTGTAGGTTAATCGGCTTCCGTAAATTATCCCTAGTGTGTAGGATAGTACTAGTATTTGTGGAGTTCGCTAGTAAGCGAATAATGTCTGGATACTAGTGTAACCACGTCAAGAGAATCAGGGGTGACCAACCCAATGTGGAGGAAGGAACTGCAGATGCTGATTTATTCCAGCAACCTATAAAATGTTTGTGAGCAACTCAATGTTCTCCTCACCTCACTCGCTCAGTGTTCTGGGTCAGAGATTCGTTGTCTTTCTTCCAGAAGATCTGTGGGTAAGGCACTCCAGCAACTCGGCACTCTAGCCTTATGGGATATCCTTCCGCCACCGCAGTGTTTTGAAGCTTCTCTATAAATGCCGGCGCTCTGACCATCTCTTTGGCTGTGGGGTTAAAACATCAGAAGTTCATACATTCATAAGTTATAGGAGCAGAAATAGGCCATTCAGCGCCAGGTCTACTCCGCCAATCAATCATGCCTGATCTATCTTTCCCGCTCAATCTCATTCACCTGCCTTCTCCCCATAACCCCTGACACCCTTACTGATCAAGAATTTATCAATCTCCACCTTAAAAATATCCATTGACAGCCTTCACTAGCACTCTGCAGCAATGAATTCCACAGATTCACCACCCTCTGACTAAAGAGAGTCCTTCTCATCTCCTTTTTAAAGTAACATCTTTTTATTCTGGGACTTTAGCTTCCGGTCCTAGACTTTCCCACTAGTGGAAACAACTTCTCCACATCCACTCTATCCAGGCCTTTCACTATTCAGTAAGCTTCAACTAGGTCCCCCCTCATTCTTCTAAACTCCAGCGAGTACAGGCCCAGTGCTGTCAAATGCACTTCATATGTTAACCCAATCATGCCTCGGATCATTCTCGTAATTCATTATCAATCAAACTGAAATTTGTCAGAGATAGACACAAAATGGTGGAGTAACTCAACAAGTCAGGCAGCATCTCTGTTAGTCATGTTCATAAGACACGGGAGCAAAATTAGACCATTCATCCCATTGAGTCTGCTCCACTATTCAATCATGGCTAATATATCTTTCCCTTTCAACTCTATTCTTCTGCTTTCTCCCCATAACCTTTGACACCAGTGCCAGCATTTTGTGTCTATCTTTGGTATAAACCAGCACCTGCAGTTTTGTTTAGTTTGGAGATACAGCGTGGAAGCAGGCCCTTCTGTGTACTGAGTCCCCACCAATCAGCAATCACTACATATACTAGTTCTATCTCACACACGAGGGACAATTTACAGAGGGTCAATTAACCTAAAAAAGCCGCACGTCTTTGGCATGTGGGAAGAAACCGGAGCAACCGGAGAAAACCCACGCAGGTCACAGTGTGAACGTAGAAACTCCATGCAGACAGCACCTGTTGGCAGCATTGAGGTCCCAACCAGGGGGGAAAATGGAGGCGGACTGGCCAAATGTTGTGCCTTCCACCACAGTGATGAATGCTGTGGTGGATGTTTGTGTTAAACATTTTTTATTGTGTTTATGTGTTTTCTTTTACATTGTACCGCTGCTGGCAAATTCATTTCACTTGCACTTTATGTGCAAGTGACGAATAAAACTGATATTGATATTGATTGATCGAACCCGGGTCTCTGGTGCTGTGAGGCAGCAACTCTACCGCTGCGCCACTGTGCCTGGTTAGTTCCTTGTTGTTACATTCTCTTTGATGCTGTTCCTCCAGGGACAACACCCAGTGGTTGGGTCTGACGTGGGGAAACTGCATGAACTTCAGTTCACCTTGGGTCTTAGCCCAGACCTGGAAATGCTTCAAAGAAAAACAATCCGAGCATGTCTTGTCAGGAGCTCAGGCAATGACGGGTTGGTATGTTTAATCCAACTAAATTGCATTGCGGTAGATTCAATGGGACTAGACCTGACAGTAGAATATGAGTTAATTAATTCACCGTGCCTTTCTCTAAACCCAATTTCCAAACTATTTTCTCACAAGATACTCCCTGACACTGGAAAATGCCCAAGGTGTATTGACGGTTATGTTCCATGTCAGTCACAGAGGATTCATTAGCAAACTTGTCTTCCATTACCAAGTTCCTGTCATCACACACAGTATCTGTAGATTTTATTTTTCTCTTCAGGACGTGTGGGAGTCGGCTTTTCTGACGAGTGCTGTTTATGTGGAAATGCTCCGTGCAATCAGACCAGATTTTGGTGTGTATGATCCCCCACTACAACAAGGGAGTCAAGCCATGTAGCGGGATGGCACACTGTGCCTCACAGTGCCAGAGACCCGGCTTCGAACCTGACCTCGGGTGCTGTCTGTGTGCAGAGTTTGTACGTTCTCCCTGTGACCACATGGGTTTCCTCCAGGTGCTCTGGTTTCCTCCCACATCCCAAAGACGTGCTGGTTTGTACCTTAATTGACCTCTGTAAAATTGTCCCTAGAGTTTAGGGAGTGGATGAGAAAGTGGAATAACATAGAACGAGTGTGAACGGGTGATCGATGGTTGGGTAGATTCAGTGGACTAAAGGACCTGTTTCCATGCTGTATCTATAAACATCATGGTACTAAAACATGTATGCCCTAGTTTGAGACTGCGACTCAGTTCTAGACTCTTTCAGAAGAAAACATCCTCAATTAATCTCCTCTATTAAGTCATTGAGTCATAGGTATAGAATCATCGAGTGTGGAAACAGGTCCTTCCGCACAACTTGCCCACCGTCCAACATGTCCCATCTACTCTAGTCCCACATGCCTGCATTTGACCCGTATCCCTCCATCCATGCAGTTCACCTGTATCCCTCCAGCCCAAATGTTTATTAAAGTATTTTAGGAACTTTGCGCATTTCAATAAAGCCAGCTTCTAAACCAAAGACAAAGAGTCCCTAGCTTACACAATGTCTTCTCATGAACATACCCCTGGGAACTAATTTGGAGGGTTTTTGTTGCTCTTTTATTGATATAGGAAGACCAACATGGTAGGCAAGGTTATAGGCGTGGTCTCACCTGGGCTCCAAGGACCTGGGTTCAGTCCTGACACCCGTGCCGTCTGCATGGAGTTTGAACATCCTTCCTATTACTGCGTGGGTTTCCACTGGGTCCTCTGGTTTCCTCCCACATCCCAAAGAAGTGCGGGTCGGTGGGTTAAACTACCCCTAATGTGTAGCTGGGTGGTAGAATCTGGGGAAGTTGATGGAAAGGTGGGCAGAGTATATTAAAAGAAAATTAGTGGAGGAATGAGATTGCTCTGGGAGGCTAGCAGAGACTCAATGGGCTGAATTGGCTCCTCCATTGTATGGGAATACACAAGATCTTAGAATTTTAAGACAATTGATTGACTGGAAGAGTGGTTTGCATTTGTAGAGCACTTCACATGACCACTGATATCTGTGGAATTCTCTGCCTCAAAGGGCGGTGGAGGCCGGTTCTCTGGATACTTTCAAGACAGAGCTAGATAGGGCTTTTAAAGATAGTGGAGTCAGGGGATATGGGGAGAAGGCAGGAACGGGGTACTGATAGGGGAATCAGCCATGATCACATTGAATGGCGGTGCTGGCTCGAAGGGCCGAATGGCCTACTCCTGCACCTATTGTCTATTGTCCTTTATCTATGTCAGAACATCTTCACTGGCAGTAAAGTTCCTTTGGCAATGAATCACAGTTGTAATGGGTCAAGGTGGACGAAGGGCCTGTTCCCATGCTGCTCAGCTGTGTGACCCTGAGAGTGAAGCAGACACTGTTCCTACCTGCGACCACCAGCTCGAGATTGAAGGAGTTCTGGCCGGCCCGGTTGGTGGCGATACAAGTGTACATGCCGGCGTCTCTGGCAGTGGCGGGCTCGATGACCAGGGAGTGCACGCCGTTCTCACGCACCAGCATCTTGTGGCTGCTGTCGGGACGAATCTGGTTCCCGTTCAGCTGCCATATCAGGTCAGGAGTCGGAAGCCCACTTACCTGCAAGGGGAATCACAGACTCCACGTTAGGTTTAGGTTTAATACTGACACGTGCACCGAGGTACAGTGAAAAGCTTTGATTTGCATGCAATCCAGTGAATGGAGAACCTCAATGATATACTGGCATCTACAGGGCTAGTTTTTGTTGGCCCATAGTTTACCTGTGTAAAGGCATTTTAGATTCTCATGTGGCATTGGGATTGGGTTCCTTGGTTGAACATTTAGCTGTTGTGTGTTTGTTAACATGTAGATAGCTTATTACTGAATATGAAGTTAGTTATTGTCCTTTAGCATATGTGTATATAGATACTACTTTGGCATTGAGCTTGATTTTCTTGGTTAAGAGCTTATCCTGGTATGATAGAACGTACTTTGTATTTTAACAGTAATTTATAGATAGCAGCATAGATGCTGCCTTACAGCACCAGAGACTCGGGATCGATCCCGACTACGGGTGCTGCCTGTACGGAGTATGCATGTTTTCCCTGTGACCGCATGGGATTTCTCCCGGTGCTCCTGTTTCCTCCCACACTCCAAACATGTGCAGGTTTATCAGTTAATTGGCTTCTGTAAATGGTCCCCAGAGCGCGGGATACAACTAGTGTATGGGTGATCGCTGATCAGCGTGGACTTGATGGGCCGAAGGGCCTGTTTCTACACTGTGTCTCTAAACTAAACTAGAATATTTACATCTATTTTGTCTCTTCCGTAACTGCCTCTTCCCGTTTCCTCCCACACTCCAGACGTGCAGGTTTGTAGGTTAATTGGCTTAAGTAAAAATGATAAATTGTTCCTAGTGTGCAGGATAGTGTTAATATGCGGGGTGATCGCTGGTCGGCGCGGACTCAGTGGGCCAAAGGGCCAGTTTCTGCGCCGTATCTTTAAAGTCTGAAGCCGAAAGTCAATGGCAGGTGGAGGAATGGCTCGGTGTGTAGGAAGAAACTGCAGATGCTTTTTGTTATTATTGTCACGTGTAGCAAGGTATAGTGAAAAACTTCCCTATCTGAACAGATTAGATAATACTATACATCAAATACAATCAAATCTAACCCAAGTGCAATAGATCAAGCAATGCAGAACTGCCCACCCTATCTATGTCTCTCGATTCCCCTACTCTGGGTAAAAGACTGCATCTACCCTACCCATTGCCATCATGATCTTACACACCTCTATAAGATCACCTCTCATCCACCCGCTCTGCAAGGAATAAAGTCCTAGCCAGCTCAACCTCTCTTTATAGCTCAGGCCCTCGAGTCTTGGCAACATCCTTGTAATTTTTCTTTCCGCAACTTTTCCAGTTTAAATCTTTTCCGCACCCTTTCCAGCTTAAATCTTTTTCAAGCACACGCCTCCAGCAGGTCTTGAACCCACAACCTCCTGAGACGTAGGTGAGGCCACCTTCCACCGAGTTACTGGGGTTACGTGACCACTGTTGTTTCTCTGTTCACTGACAGCAAAGTTCACGCCACCTTGTTTCCCACCTTGGCTTGTTTCTCACTCCCGCACAGTATCTCACGGAGTTCAAAGGACATAACCGCTTAAATAAAACACTGGGCCTCAACCTCTGAAACAAGAACCCAATCTACGTGGAGAACAATTACTGAGCAATCCAGGGTTGAGCCCTTCAATCTGGAAGCCTTTAATTTTTGTTTCCTGACCCAAGGTCATCTGCACAGTGGTAAACATATCTCGCAGGATCATTGGAGGGTGGCACGGTGGTGCAGCGGAGAGTCGCTGTCTCGCAGCACCAGAGACCCAGGTTCGATCCTGATTACGGGTGCTGTCTGTATGGAGTTTGTACGTGCTCCTAGTGATCTCGTGGGCTTTCCCCTGGTGCTCTGGTTTCTTCCCACACTCCAAAGATGTACAGGTTTGTAGGTTAATTGGCTCTGGTAAAAATTGTAAATTGGCCCCAGTTGAAGGATAGTGCCAGTGTACAGGGTGATCGTTGGTCAGTGTGGACCCGGTGGGCCGAAGGGCCTGTTTCTGCGCTGCATCTCTAAACTAAACCAAACTAAACATGACTCAACCAGTGGTGAGGTGGACATTATTAATAAACCCTTGTCTCCCGTCAGGTCCTACAAGACATCAGTGCGTCAGATGGTCAGGTCGTGGTTCTGGAATGTCGGGTGAAAGGCTCACCTCCTCTTAAAGTCCAATGGCAGAGGCAAGGAACAGAAATCGAAGACTCGCCAGATTTCCGAATCCTTCAGAAAAGTAATGCACACCACCGTATCGAGATTGGGAATTTCCATTTGAATCAAGAAGCATTCCTGACGTATTTCCACCTCCCTCGTCCCCTACCCCCGCCATCCCTCAAATGGAGGAAATTCAATAGGAACGCCATCCGTTCAAGTTGCGTTTCACTCACCATCACGCAAACCAACCTCTCTTCCATTGACTCCATCTACACTTCATGCTGCCTCAGCAAGTGCCCCTTATCTACACACTTTACAGAGGCCAATTTACCTACAAACACGCTCTTCTTTGGGATGTGGGAGGAAACCCGGGCACCTGGAGCTAACCCACAGGATCACATGGAGAATGTGCAAACTCCACACTGACAGTGATAGAGTTGCTGCTTTACAGCGCCAGAGACCTGGGTGCGATCCTGACTAGGCGTGCTGTCTGCATGGAATTTGGACGTTCTCCCTGTGACCATGTGGGTTTTCTCCATGTGCTCCTGTTTCCTCCCACAATCCCAAGACATGCAGGTTTGTAGGTTTATCAGCTACAGCACCTGTCGACAGGATCGAACGCGGGTCTCTAGCGGTGTGAGGCAGCAAATCTACCGCTGCACCAGTCTGCCGCCAGTCTGACAACATGAGAAATTCCAGAACAGAGTATCCTTTCAGTTCTTGCCAATAGCATGATGACCAAAACCGATGTTTGATTCTTTCCAAACTTGCCTACACAATGGGACAATATCCAGCAGCCAATACCCATACTCTGAGATGTGGGGGGAAAGCAATGCTTCCAAGTTTAACTCAGGTGGCCATGGGGAGAATGTGCAAGCCCCACCCCTAACCAAATTACAGAACAGTCCTTAAACAGTCTGTGGGGTGAATTTGGGGAATGGTTTGGAACAGGAGATAAAACTTAGCACAAACAGAATTCAGTTTAAAAAAATATACAAAAACACTTTTTTTAAAGGATATTGGGAAGAGGAGAGGTGTTTTTGGATGGGATATTTGTTATACTGATTGTATTGGGAAGGGTGATTATAGGGTGATGGGTTGTATATATGACTAACAGATACTGTATAGTATATGAGGGTTTTTTTTTTTCCTTCACTTTTTTGTATGACTTTGTAAATATTTGATTAGTGTATAAATGTAAATCATTTGTGGTGTTTATAGCAGCAAAATCTGTATAAGATAATTATAAGCAGTTGAATAAGGGGTGGGAATTAATAAGCTTTGGCTTTTTCCTGCTCCTTTTCGGACACATATGATTTCATTTACTTATAAATATTGTTTATGACACTTTATAAATACTCTTGGGTTTTTTTGTGTTTTGTATGCTGTTTCACACTTGCTTTTTATTCTTTTATTCTGTTTGAAATAAAGAAACATTTTTTTTTATTATTAAAAAAAATGTGAGAAGAGATAGGGTGCAGACAATTCTTTAGTTTCATTTTGTTTAGAGGTGCAGCATGGAAATAGGCCATCGGCATACCCAGTCCCTGCTGACCAGCAATCACCCTTGCACACTAATCTACGGTATATTAGCCCACTTTCGCATCTACTCTATCTACAAGCCTGCAAGTCTTTGGGACATGGGAGAAAATTGGAGCCCCCGAAGGAAACCCAGGCGGTCACTGGGAGAACTTGCAAACTCCACATAGACAGCACTCAAGGTCAGGATAGAACCTGAATCCCTGGTGCTGTGAGGCAGCGGTTCTCCCAGCTGCACCACCGTGCCACACAACCCCAACACTGTGCCACCTCTAACTCTTCTAACTCTAAATTCTCACTTTTCTCTCAGCAACACCTGGAGGAAAAGACTGGATTGAGATCTGGTTACCTTGCAGTCCATTCTGCAGAGCTTCCCCTCCTGAATGACCATGTCTCCTGGAGCCTGCAGGAAGTGAGGTCGGAAGAAACGCTCCTGGATGGATTCTGTTTCCTCTCCGCTATCCCTGGAGCGAGATCGAGGTCTGGGAACGATACAAAGAGAGAGAGAGGGAGAGAGAGAAAGAGAGAGAGTTTGGCAGGACATTCAACAACTCCATCACTTCCTGGAAGTAAGAGACAAACCTGGTGCTCCTGATTCGTTCTAACCATTTTGCAGCAATTGTATTTCAAGGGAAATGGAAACTATTCTTATAACCATATAACCATATAACAATTACAGCACGGAAACAGGCCATCTCGGCCCTTCAAGTCCGTGCCGAACAACTTTTTTCCCTTAGTCCCACCTGCCTGCACTCATACCATAACCCTCCATACCCTTCTCATCCATATGCCTATCCAATTTATTTTTAAATGATACCAACGAACCTGCCGCCACCACTTCCACTGGAAGCTCATTCCACACCGCTACCACTCTCTGAGTAAAGAAGTTCCCCCTCATGTTACCCCTAAACCTCTGTCCCTTAATTCTAAAGTCATGTCCTCTTGTTTGAATCTTCCCTATTCTCAAAGGGAAAAGCTTGTCCACATCAACTCTGTCTATCCCTCTCATCATTTTAAAGACCTCTATCAAGTCCCCCCTTAACCTTCTGCGCTCCAGAGAATAAAGACCTAACTTATTCAACCTATCTCTGTAACTAAGCTGTTGAAACCCAGGCAACATTCTAGTAAATCTCCTCTGTACCCTCTCTATTTTGTTGACATCCTTCCTATAATTGGGCGACCAAAATTGTACACCATACTCCAGATTTGGTCTCACCAATGCCTTGTACAATTTTAACATTACATCCCAGCTTCTATACTCAATGCTCTGATTTATAAAGGCTAGCATACCAAAAGCTTTCTTTACCACCCTATCTATATGAGATTCCACCTTCAAGGAACTATGCACGGTTATTCCCAGATCCCTCTGTTCAACTGTATTCTTCAATTCCCTACCGTTTACCATGTACGTCCTATTTTGATTTGTCCTGCCAAGGTGTAGCACCTCACATTTATCAGCATTAAACTCCATCTGCCATCTTTCAGCCCATTTTTCCAACTGGCCTAAATCACTCTGTAGACTTTGGAAATCCTCTTCATTATCCACAACACCCCCTATCTTGGTATCATCTGCATACTTACTAATCCAATTTACCACCCCTTCATCCAGATCATTGATGTACATGACAAACAACAAAGGACCCAACACAGATCCCTGAGGCACCCCACTAGTCACCTGCCTCCAACCCGACAAACAGCCATCCACCATTACCCTCTGGCTTCTCCCATTCAGCCACTGTTGAATCCATCTTGCTATTCCTGCATTTATACCCAACAGTTGAACCTTCTTAACCAACCTTCCATGAGGAACCTTGTCAAAGGCCTTACTGAAGTCCATATAGACAACATCCACTGCTTTACCCTCGTCAATTTCCCTAGTAACCTCTTCAAAAAATTCAAGAAGATTAGTCAAACATGACCTTCCAGGCATAAATCCATGTTGACTGTTCCTAATTAGACCCTCTTTATCCAGATACTTATATATATTATCTCTAAGTATCTTTTCCATTAATTTGCCCACCACTGAAGTCAAACTAACCGGTCTATAATTGCTAGGTTTACTTTTAGAACCCTTTTTAAACAATGGAACAACATGCGCAGTACGCCAATCCTCGGGGACTATTCCCATTTCTAATGACATTTGAAATATTTCTGTCATAGCCCCGGCTATTTCTACACTAACTTCCCTCAATGTCCTAGGGAATATCCTGTCAGGACCTGGAGACTTATCCACTTTTATATTTTTCAAAAGTGCCAGTACTTCTTTTACTTTGAAACTCATAGTATCCATAGCTACTCTACTAGTTTCCCTTACCTCACATAATTCAATATCCTTCTCCTTGGTGAATACCGAAGAAAAGAAATTGTTCAATATCTCCCCCATCTCTTTTGGCTCTGCAGATAGCTGTCCACTCGGTCTCTCCAATGGACCAATTTTATCCCTCGTTATCCTTTTGCTATTAATATAGCTGTAGAAACCCTTTGGATTTACTTTCACCTTACTTGCCAAAGCAACCTCATATCTTCTTTTAGCTTTTCTAATTTCTTTCTTAAGATTCTTTTTACATTCCTTATACTCCTCAAGCACCTCATTTACTTCATGCTGCCTATAATTATTGTAGATCTCCCTCTTTTTCCGAACAAGATGTCCAATTTCCCTTGAAAACCAGGGCTCTTTCCAATTTTTACTGGTTCCTTTCAACCGAACAGGAACATAAAGATTTTGTACTCTTAAAATTTCCCCTTTAAATGTCCTCCATTTCTCCTCTACATCTTTCCCATAAAACAAAATGTCCCAGTTCACTCCTTTTAAATCATCTCGCATCTCGTTAAAGTTAGCCTTTCTCCAATCAAAAATCTCAACCCTAGGCCCAGTTATGTCCTTCTCCATAATTATATTGAAACTAATGGTATTGTGATCACTGGACCCGAAGTGCTCCCTTACGCATACCTCCGCCACCTGTCCCATCTCATTTCCTAACAGGAGGTCCAGCACTGCCCCTCCTCTAGTAGGCACCTCTATGTATTGCTGCAAAAAACTATCCTGCACACATTTTACAAACTCCAAACCATCCAGCCCATTTACAGAATGTGTTTCCCAGTCTATGTGTGGAAAGTTGAAATCTCCCACAATCACTACCTCGTGCTTACTACTAATATCTGCTATCTCTTTACATATTTGCTCTTCCAATTCTCGTTCCCCATTTGGCGGTCTATAATATACCCCTATAAGTGTTGCTACACCTTTCCCACTTCTAAGTTCCACCCAAATAGCCTCCCTAGATGAGCCCTCCAATCTATCCTGCCAAAGCACTGCTGTAATATCTTCCCTGACTAGCAATGCAACACCTCCACCTCTTGCCCCTCCAATTCTATCACACCTGAAGCAACGAAATCCTGGAATATTTAGTTTCCAATCACAGCCCTCCTGCAACCATGTTTCACTGATCGCCACAACATCATACTTCCAGGTGTCTATCCAGACTCTAAGCTCATCCACCTTTCTTACAATGCTCCTAGCATTAAAATATGCACATTTAAGAAACCCCCCATCTCTTATTCTCTGTTTATTTCCTTTTTTTTCTTTCTCCTCTTGTGTCCGAGTGCTTCCCTTTTCTGCTTCCTGCCTCCCATTCTGTCTACTAGCTTTTGCTATTTGCATCCCTTGCCCCAACCATTCTAGTTTAAAGTCTCCCCAGTGGCCTTTGCAAATTTCCCCGCCAGGATATTGGTCCCCCTCGGGTTCAAGTGCAACCCATCCTTTCTGTACAGGTCCCACCTACCCCAAAAGAAGTCCCAATTATCCAGAAACTTGAATCCCTGCCCTCTGCACCAGTCTTTCAGCCAAGCATCTTATGTTGTTGTGGGTGAGGTGGGATCTCATTGCAGCCAACTGAATATTTTACTTTAGGAAGGAACTGCAGATGCTGGTTTAAACTGAAGATAGGCACAAAAAGTTGGAGTGACTCAGCTTAATTTAGTTTAGTTTAGTTTAGAGATATAGCGTGGAAACAGATCCTTCAGTCCACCGAGTCTACAACATCGATCACCCATACTACAGCAGTCTCATGTTCTAAACATTTTTGCAGTGGGGGGGGAGAGTTAAACCTACTGAATAATTTAGCTTAGTTTAGAGATACAGCATGGAAACAGGCCCTTTGGCCCACCGAGTCCACGCTGACCACCAACTCCCCCATACACTCTAGTTCTATCCTACACACCGGGGATGATTTACAGAAGCCAATTAACCTACAAACCTGCCCGTCTTTGGAACGTGAGAGGAAACCGTTCCACCCAGAGAAAACTCACATGATCACAGGGAGAAAACTTCCTTGGGATAGGACTGTGAGCCTGCAAAGTTCTGGTCCAGAGGTGTACGAATGTTCCTCAGTGAAGCACAGCTGACAAACAGATTGAAAGCAGATACTGCAGATGCTGGTTTACAAAAACAGACATGAAGTGCTGGAGTAACTCAGCAGGTCACGCCATATATCTCTGGAGTACATGGATAGGTGACGTTTTAGGGTAGGGCCCTTCTTCAGACTCCTACAGATTTAAAGCTTCGCCCTTTTATGAGGAAGTTGATGAATGTCCCAAGTTGAAATTGCAGTATCCCTTTACGGCATAAATTCCAATTGTACAAAATGATCTGTGCAGTTGTATTCAAAATGTTGGACCAAAGTACAGATAAAACTTCATGAAATCTGAACTGCATCCTCTGACAAGGCATTTGGTTATAGGTTGCAGATGGATGGTCGAGTGAGATCCAACATTAATTACAGTAAGGGAGTGTAGTGAACTAATCTCCAGTCGACGCTCCAATAAATGCATAAATGCACCAGAAAATCTTTCCTGAAAGGATTACTTATTTGAAAATTGGACCCTTATGACTGAACCCCTTACCACAACTGTTATTGAAGCAGTGTGAAGAGAGGTCACTCATACAAGCAACCTTTGTTAAACAGAAAGCCAGCATGCCAAATATCAAAAATCTACCTTGGACCTGTCTGGGAATTTCTGCTGCATTTTTTTTCTTTTGCCGAATGGCTGTGGCTGAAAATAGAACCTTTCCAATAAAAAGCAAGGCACCACTGTGTTATTTGAACTGGAATACTGGGAATGTTTCCCTCTTTTTATAACAATTCCAATTGGCGCCACTTGCGTTTGAGAGGGCCTTTGGTGCTTTGACATATTTCAACGTGGCGAAACATTGCAGGGATCCAGAATGAACTTACAAATGTCCTTTTAGTTTCTTTCACGACCTGATATGGTTATTTTAATAATATATCCTCCCATTTATTATTAAATGGGTTCAATATTTCAATGGTTGGAGCTCTCAAATAAAAAGCCATTTGCTCGATTGAATTGATTGAGAGATGCAGCATGGAAAAAGGCCATTCGGCCCACCGAGTCCGCACTGACCATCGGTCACCCGTTCACACTAATTCAATGTTATCCCACTTTCTCATCCACTCCCTACACACCAGGGGCAGTTTGCGGAGGCGAATAAGCCCACGAACCGCATGTCTTTGGGATGTGAGAGGAAACCGGAGCACCCAGATATAAACCCACCATTGGGAGAACATGCAAACTCCACACGGACAGCACGTGAGGTCAAGGTTGAACCTGGTTCTCTGGCGCTGTGAGGCAGCAGCTCTACAAACTGCCACCGTGGAATCCTTCTCCAACACACTGTTGAATGCCCCCGGTTGAATCTAGCTTCAATACCACCCGTGGAAGTTCATTTCAGTTCATAACCATGAAACCAATTCCTTTTGTCACTACTGGGTCTTCTGTCAATCAGCTTCATTCTGTATCCCTTAGTTCTTGACCCCTCTGCCAATGAGCACATTTCCTTTCTCAAGACCTTCACCACTTTAAATACATCCAATAAATCACCTCGCCAACTCATCTACTAGTTTCTCCAGTCTCTCCACTTTAGACTTTAGATGGAGATACAGTGCGGAAACAGGCCCATGATCAAGTCTGTGCAGACCACTGATCATCCTATACACTCAGGACAATTTACAATTTTACGAAAGCCAATTAATGTGCAAACCTGCACGTCTTTGGAGTGTGGAAGGAAACGATAGCACCTGGAGGAAGCCCAGGTCACTGGGAGAACATCCATGTACAGACAGCGGCTGTAGTCAGGATCAAACCCGGGACTCTGGCACTGTTAGGCAGCAACTCTACCGCTGCGCCACAGGGCCACCCAAAGTGCATTATTTCAGTTTGTTGGCGACATGCCCTTTGCTCATACCCAGACAGAATGCTTGTTCTCATTCTCAGTTCTGGCGACCAGAAACATCATTCCCTCTGCTCCCCTCTCCCATCAGGCAAGAGGTGCAGAAGTGTGAAAACACACACCTCCAGATTCTGGGAAAGTTTCTTCCCAGCTGTCATCAGGCAACTGCACCATCCTATCAACAACTAGAGAGTGTCCTGAGCTACCATCTACCTCATTGGAGACCTTCGGACTATCCTTAATCGGACTTTATCTTGCACTGTACGTTTTTCCCTATATCCTGTATCTGTACGCTGTGGACGGCTCAATTGTACTAATGTATACTCTTTCTGCTGACTGGATAGCACACAAGAAAGAAACGTTTTTCACCGTAGCTCAGTACATGTGACAATAAACTTTACCGGGGCACAGTGAGAAGCTTTTTATTTGTGTGCTAAACCAAACTAAACTAACTAAATTAAACTAAACTGTTTCCCTTTCCACAGATGCTGCCTGGCTGCCAAGATTTTCTAGCACTGTTGTTTTTGTTTCAATTTTCGAGGCAGTGACACCAAAAATCTTCCACATAAACAGGCGATGTAACCTTCTACACACAAGGAACTGCAGATGCTGGCTCACAAAACAGATGCATAAAGTGCTGGACTAAATCAGCAGGTCAGGCAGAACATGGATGTGGAAGAAAGGTCCCGCCCCAAAACTATCCATGTCACCTGTCCATGTTCTCTAGAGATGCCACCTGGCCCGCTGAGTTACTCCAGCACTTTGTGTCTTTTTTTAAATGTTACCTTCTCCCTGGTGACTGTCCGGCAGGAGAGCGAGGGGAACGTCCTCTCTGGCTCACGGTTTGGACCATCAGCCTTCCCGTACAACTTATCCTACCCTGTGGGGAAAGACAAGAAACAAATAGGTTACTCAATGCAATGCCCAGTAACTATTCACAGAACATAGCATTGGGCAGCTTACAACCCAGCGGTAATAATATTGAATTGTCTAACTTCAATAACCCTTGCATCCCCTCTCTCTCTGACACTCCCCCACCCTTGTTTCAATGTTGTCCCGCTATCTGTACAACTCGTTATCCTCTAGCCCACAGCCAATAATAGACCACTGTGGGCTCAGCCTTTCCTTGATCATCATAGAAACATAGAAACATAGAAAATAGGTGCAGGAGTAGGCCATTCGGCCCTTCGAGCCTGCACCGCCATTCAATATGATCATGACTGATCATCCAACTCAGTATCCTGTACCTGCCTTCTCTCCATACCTCCTGATCCCTTTAGCCACAAGGGCCACATCTAACTCCCTCTTAAATATAGCCAACGAACTGGCCTCAACTTCCTTCTGTGGCAGAGAATTCCACAGATTCACCACTCTCTGTGTGAAAAATGATTTTCTCATCTCGGTCCTAAAAGACTTCCCCCTTATCCTTAAACTGTGACCCCTTGTTCTGGACTTCCCCAACATCGGGAACAATCTTCCTGCATCTAGCCTGTCCAACACCTTAAGAATTTTGTAAGTCTCCATAAGATCCCCCCTCAATCTTCTAAATTCTAGCGAGTACAAGCCAAATCTATCCAGTCTTTCTTCATATGGAAGTCCTGCCATCCCAGGAATCAGTCTGGTGAACCTTCTCTGTACTCCCTCAATGGCAAGAATGTCTTTCCTCAGATTAGGAGACCAAAACTGTGCGCAATACTCCAGGTGTGGGCTCACCAAGACCCTGTACAACTGCAGTAGAACCTCCCTGCTCCTATACTCAAATCCTTTTGCTATGAATGCTAACATGCCATTCGCTTTCTTCACTGCCTGCTGCATGCCTACTTTCAATGACTGCTGTACCATGACACCCAGGTCTCGTTGCATCTCCCCTTTTTCTAATCGGCCACCATTCAGATAATAGTCTACTTTCCTGTTTTTGCCACTAAAGTGGATAACCTCACATTTATCAACATGATACTGCATCTGCCATGCATTTGCCCACTCACCCAGCCTATCCAAGTCACCTTGCAGTCTCCTAGCATCCTCCTCACAGCTGACACTGCCCCCCAGCTTCGTGTCATCTGCAAACTTGGAGATGTTGCATTCAATTCCCTCATCCAGATCATTAATATATATTGTAAATAGCTGGGGTCCCAGCACTGAGCCTTGCGGTACCCCACTAGTCACTGCCTGCCATTCTGAAAAGGACCCGTTTACTCCTACTCTTTGCATATCATTTAGTCATTTGTTCTATATCTCTCTACATCACCATCTACATCTCTCGTTTCCCTTTCCCCTGACTCTCATTCTGAAGAAGGGTCTTGACGCAAAACGTCACCTATTCCTTTTCTCCAGAGATGCTGCCTGACCCAGTGAGTTACTCCAGCTTTTTGCGTCTGTAGCATTGTACAGCACAGAAACAGGTCCTTGGCTCGAACACAGCCATGTTGATACCCTGGAGAGGAAACACAAGGACTTTGGAGGCTTTCTGAGAACGCTGGCCGCCATGTGTGTTGTGAATATGGATACCAATGTAATTTGATGATTGATGTTTGCAAACTGCAGGGCAGATTTGAGCTATGCATTACTTTGTAAACTGCAATTATGCAAATAAAAGCTCCTGGTTAAGGAAGAAAAAATGTGCATGCTGATTTAGTTACCCATTTCCACCATTATATCTGACCATTTTGTCCTCCAATCTTAGATAACTAATCTACTAACAAATTCCCATTCATCCCCCCCCCCAAATTCCCTGTGTGCCACCTACTTTCATACCCATTTCCCCCTTTCCCACCTTCCCCTGTACCCTTCCACCTACATCCTTCCCTCTATTTTCACAATTCACATCTTTTCTATCCTTATCTCAAACTTTTTGTCTTTTTATCTCTGGCCTTTGCCAACCATCTGCCTGTCAAAAAAAAACCCTCACCTGTATCCACCTATCAACCTCACAAAACCCTCCTTTCTAAAATAAATACTCGTATTTTGATTTGTAACCTCTTCCTCCTATCACTTGTCAGGCTTTGGCCTACCTCCACCTCTCTCCCAGCTTTCTTCCCCCCCATCACAAACCTGAAAAAGGGTCGCGACCCAAAACGTTACCTTTCCATGTTCTCCAGAGATGCTGCCTGACCCGCTGAGTTACTCCAGCACTCCTTTGTAAACCAGCATCTGCAGTTTCTTGTGCCTCCATTATGTCTGTATCCTTCTATGCCTTAACTATCTAAGTGCCTGTCTGAATGTCTCTCAAATGTAGCAAATGTATCTCACTCCACCACCTTCTCTGGAACGAGTTCCAGATACCAACCACTCTAGTTGTAAAAAAACCTTTCCGCTCAAATCTCCTTTAAACCTCCTGCCTCTCACTTTAAACATAAGCCCTCTTGTTTTGATACCCCTATTAAAGAAAAGGATTCTGAACATATACGTTCAGCTTTATACAGCAGTATTGCAGGTGAGCAGGCTCTTCGGCCCACAATGTTTGTGCCAAACATAATGCTAAATTAAACTAATCCCTTCTGCCTGCACTAGATCCATATTCCTCCATTCCCTGCATATCCGTGGGCCCATATAAAAGCATCATAAGTGCCACCATTGTATCTGCTCCCGCCACCAGCCCTGGCAGCACGCTTCAGTCTCCCACCTCTCTGCCACTCACATCTCCTTTAACCTTTCCCCTCTGACCATAAACCAATGCCCACTAGTAATTGACATTTTCACTCTGGGAAAAAGGTTATTTAGGTTAATTATTTCCACGTGTACTGAGGTACAGTGAAAAGCTTTGTTTTTGCATGCTCCAATGAGCAGATTGGATAATACTATACATAAATATCATCAAGTCTAACTCGTGCAATAGATCGAGCAAAGGGGAAGATACAGAATGTAGAACTGCCCACCATATTAATGCCTCTACTTGGGGTAAAAGACTGTTCATCTACTCTATCTATCCCCCTCATGATTTTATACACCTCTATAAGATCACCCCTCATCCTCCAAAGAATAAAGTCCTAGTCTGCTCAATCTCTCCTTAGAGCTCATGTCCTCAAGTCCTGACAACATCCTCGTAAATCTTCTCTGAGGTCTTCCCAGCTTAACAACACCTTCCCTACAGTAGGATGACCAAAACTGAACCACACTCCAAATTTGACCTCACCAACGTCTTGCAGTGGTGGAGGCAGATACGATGGTGGTGTTTAAGAGGGTTTTAGATAGGCACGTGGATATGCAGGGGATGGATGGATATGGATCCCGTGTAGCCAGAGATTAATTTATCTTTTCATTGTGTTCGGCAGACATACTGTGGGCTGAAGGGCGTGTTCCTGTGCTGTACTTTTCTACGTTCTAGCTTTTTGCTTCCTACCTTCTATATCTGACGTTGTTTTATTTGGTTGGTTGCTGATTCCTTCTGCATTACATGTGGTAGAATGGGAAGGATATTCAGTGGGTTTTAAAACACAACCGCAGTCACCAGAACTATGTAAACAGACCCCTTACTTTGGCTTCGATTTTCTATGTGTTTGCCTTTTGCTTTGGAGGGAAATTCTATTAAAAAAGAATTATACATCTCCGAGTTTTGCAAAATATCTGGCTGGATCATTACGAATTTTGTAATGTCATTAAAAACATTCAGGGGTAACAAGGTGGCGCAGAAGCAGACATGCTGCCTTACAGTGCCAGAGACCCAGCTTTGATCCTGATTACGGGTGCTGTCTGTACGGAGTTTATAAGTAAGTGTGTAGGATAGTGCTCGTGTACGGGGAACGCTGGTTGGCGCGGACTTCGTAGGCCGAGGGGCCTGTTTCCGTGCTGTATCGCTAATTTAAAAACAGAAGTCCATATTTGTTCTTGGCTTTCTGTTCTTAGGAGTTGTAGAGTTATTTAGCATAGAAATGGGCTATTTGGCCCACATCTATGCGGACCACTGCACCCATCTATATCAATCCCATTTACCTGCAGTGGTTCTATAGTTCTCTTCACCTTGGCGACTCGTACTGTGTAGATGCTGCATGAATGTAATGAGCGTCTCTGCCCCCCCCCCCCCCCCCCCCCCCGCAGGTAGTGTGCTTCAGATTCCAGCAACTCTCCGAGTCAATAAATACTCAGCGGGCCAGGCAATATCTCTGGAGGACATGGATGTGTGGTATTTCACGTTGGGACCCTACGATCAGTCTGAAGAAGAGTCCCAACCTGAAATGTGAGCTATCCATGTCCTCCAGAGATGCTGACTGACCCGCTGAGTTACTCCAGCAGTTCAATCTCAGCTCTGGTCTTCTATACCAAAGAAGGTACGTAACTCATCCGCCTTCTAAATTCCTTGTCCATCTGGGATGGCACTTTCTATGGGTTACATATGTTCTTAATTTATAGGAGCAGAATTAGGCCATTTGCCCCAATAAGTTTACTCCGCCTTTCAATCACGGCTGATCTATCTCTCCATCCTAATCCCATTCACCTGCCTTCTCCCCATAACTCCTGACACCTATACTAATCAAGAATATATATCTGCCTTAAAAATATCCATTGACTTGGCCTCCACAGATTCTGTGACAACACTGGTTTATTTGAAAGGAATCCCATTGGTCTTGTTCCAACCCAACTCTTGACCAAACTCCATGCAAGGACACGACCTACCTGTGGGTTAGCCAACATGATGGTGTAATTTCCGTCATCATCCAACGTGGCAGCTTTGGTGTGGAGGGAGCAGGTCCCGTCCGGCTCGCGACCAATCTGGTAATGCTCGCTACGCTTGGAAATTTGATTGCCGTCTTTGAACCAGTAAACCTGTTGAGGGTGAGGAGCAAAGATGAGGAGGAGACACCTCGTGGTGAAAGGTCTATCTCAGCGTCATATGATCATAAGACCATAACATTTGCAACATTTACCTAGTAAAGGTCCACCAACGAATTTCCGGCAACAAGTGGTCCAGCACCTCCTTTAATCTGGACACAGTTACTAGAGCGCACTGGAATAACCCTCCCCCCCCCCCCGGAAGTCACCCGAAAATGTGGCGCGTAAGCCTCAGTATCTATGGGACTTCCGCGCCGATCGGCAGGTCGAATAGCTGCGTCCACAATTCTCTGCCATTTCTTGCAGTCTTGGATGGAGCTATTCCCAAACCATGCTGTGATGCACCCAATAAAATTATTTCTACGGCGCATCTGCAGAAAATGGTGAGAGTAGTTGGGGACATGCTGAACAACCTAAGCCTTCTAAGGAAGTAGAGGTGCTAGTATGCTCTCTTGGCCATTGCTTTGTTATGGCTGGTCCAGGCCCAGTATTTTTGCCAGACCCAGTATTCCCCCCACGTACCTTAGGCATGGGCTGCCCGCTGACTTTGCAGGTGAAGGTGAAGGGATTGCCCTCGAACAGCTTGACGTGCTTCAGCTTCCTCTCGAAGGTCGGCGCCAAGCACTGCGGAGGCAGCTCGTCATGGAAGACCTCGTCATCTGACTCGTCAGTGTTAGAGCGTTCCAGACGAAACTCGATTTCGCTGATCAGCCTCTGCTCGAAGGTGGAGACTTTGTAGTCCTGCTGGAGAGAGAGAGACGGGGAGGGGGGGGGGGGGGGGTAGGGGGAAATAGTTAGTGATGGACCACAAGAGGGAGGCTGAGAGCATGGAGAGATCAGATTAACACAGTGTAGGAAGGAACTGCAGATGCTGGTTTATACCAAAGATAGACGCAAAAAGCTGGAGCAACTCTGCAGGTCAGGCAGCATATCTGGAGAAAAAGACTAGCTGGCACTGAGCATCTTCGGAGACTGGTGCATCTCCAAAGATGCCCAGGGATGGTTTAATTTAGTTTAGCTTAGAGATCCAAGGTGGAAACAGGCCCTTCGGCCCACCGAGTCCATGTCAACCGGCGATCGCCCGTATTCTAGTTCTATCCTACACACTAGGGACAATCGTTGTTTTACGGAAGCCAAATAACCTGCAAACATGCCAGTCTTACAATATGGGAGGAAAGTGGATTACCAAGAGAACACCCACGTGGTCACAGGGAGAATGCACAAACTCTATACAGATTTTATTGTTCTTGATTTCCCCCACATACTAATTTGCAGGGGCCAACCAACCTGGGCATGACTTTTGGATGTGGGTGGGAACTGGGGATCCCAGGAGAGGGGAGGAGGGGAATCCGTTACAGTCACTGGGAGAACGTGCAGACTCCACACAGACAGCACCGGGTGTCAGGATCGAACCTGGGTCGCTTGAGCTGTGAGGTAGCCGCTCTACTAACTAACTGCACCATTTTGTTGACCCATCCCCCCCTTCCTCCTTTCCTCCTGTTTCCCTCGAGTTAATAGAAGTCAGCAGATGCAAAACAAATCCCAGAACTTGGCATAGAAGCATCTTATAAACAAAAAGAAAGACGCTACATTTATTCTGTTCGCATGGAAAATCTTGTTCTTGTTCCCTCGATACATGGTTGTGTCAACCTTATACCATATTTAAGCAAAAACATCCTGGCCTGCGGAGGCTCAAAATTCCCAAATTAAACATAATGTTCTGGCTATTTGCAGTGAACAATTCACTGGAGTTCAATTATCCATGTCTTAACGAGAAAATAAATAGCACGGAAAAGAAAGTAAGAGCTTAATTCAAATTGAGAGAAAAATGATTTGATTCCCCCTCTGTGAATGTTATTATGCTGAACTATCCTAAGTATCGAGGATGATGCCAGGATTCGAGGGCCTGAGCTATAGGGAGAAGTTGGGCAGGCTAGGACTTTATTCCCTGGAATGCAGGAGGCTGAGGGGTGATCTCATAAAGGTGTATAAGATTATGAGGGGTATAGATAGGATGAATGCACACGCTCATTTGCCCAGAGTAAGTGAAACAAGAACCAGAGGTTAAAGGTTTAAGGTGAGAGAGGAAAGATTTAATAGGAACCTGAAGGGAAATGCTTTCCACACCGAGGGTGGTGGGTGTATGGAATGAGTTACCGGATGAGATAGTTGAGGTTGGCACTATAACAATATACTAGGTGCCACAGTGAAGCAGGGGTAGAGTTGCTGCCTTACAGCGCCAGATACCCGGGTTCAATCCTGACTATGGGTGATGTTTGTACGGAGTTTGTACGTTCTCCCTGTATCTGGGTGCTCCGGTTTCCACCCACTCTACAAAGAAGTACAAGTTTGTAGGTTAATTGGCTTCCGTAAAATGTAAATTGTCCCTAGTTTGTAGGATACAGCTAGTGCGGGATGATCGTTGGTCGGCGCGGACCCAGTGGGCCGAAGAGCCTGTTTCCACGCCGGGCAGGTAACATGGAGGTACATTTGGGCAGGTACATGGAAGGGGCAGGTTAAAAGAGATACGGGCCAAACGCAAAGTAGGTGAGACTAACATAGATGGGGCACCTTGGTCAACATGGGCAAGTTAGACCGAGGGGCCGGTCTCTGTGTTTGCATGACTCTATCTTCTTATTATACCCCGTGGAAATGTAGACCAATTATCTAAATTGCTGACCTGTGTTGCATTTGCAGAAAAGATTTTCTGGTGTGGAACTAATCAGTTTTGCTCTCTCAATGGAAACAGATCCTTAAGCCAGACAAGGCCTCAAACACGAGCCAAACCCACCTGGGCCCCTTGGTCTTCCTCGGCCTCCTGAAAGTTGAACACCGTGGCTGCATTGTCGGCTCCGAGAAGCCTCCGGGCCATTTTTTCTTCGTAGGTCAGTCTCTGAGGGAGGGTTGGTGGGGGGAGAGGGGGTGGTGGAGGGCATGGAGGAGCAATGGAGAGGAGACAAAGCACAGATGTTAAGCAACTAACCTACAACGCCCCCCAATCCCCCCCCCAATCCCCCCCACCTCCCCCCAGTGCCCTGCCTGAGTTTGCAGTCATTTTGCTAAAACTAAAGTTTTACCCTGACTTAGTAAAACAATACAAAAGGAACAGCACCTCCTGTTGCTTACAAGGGAAAGGATGAACATTAATTTCTCAAATTTTACACTATATAAATACGGCATGGAAACAGGCCCTTCGGCCCACCGAGTCCACACCGACCAGCAATCATGCCATCAACTAGCACCAGGGACAATTTACAATTTACAGAAGCCAATTAACCTGCATGTCTTTGGAGTGTGGGAGAAAACCGGAGCACCAGGAGAAAACCCACGCAGTCATGGGGAGAATGTACAAACTCCGTACAGACAACACCCACGATCAGGATCTCTGGCGCTATGAGGCAACAACTCTACCACTGTGCCGCCCCTTTCAGATAAACTATCTATAAGTACTTCCCCTCCTCTAAACCTACCGACAAGGGAAGTGCTGTTGTAGTCTGGGAGGCTGACATCTACCGTGCTGAGGCCAGACGCCATCTCCCTGACGCATCCTCATACCTACCCCTTGACCATGACCCCAAAAACGTACACCAGGCTATCTTCTCCCAGACTGTTCCACTTCTCGTCACTCTGAAGTAGGATCCCAACCCGAAACGTCACATATCCATGTTCTCCATAGATGCTCCCTGACCCGTTGCACTACTCCAGCACTTTGTGTCCTTTTGTGTAAATCAGCATCTACAGTTCCCTGTTTCTACCCGCATCTCCTTTCTCTCCCCCTTCTCTGTTCTCTGTGTCCACCTGTATGTGCACCCATTTCTGTCACAATCCCACCCCTCTCCCTTCCCCCTGTCCCCTTCCATCTACATTCCTTCCCCTGGCTTTGCAGTCCACGCCTCTTATTATCGTTATCTCCGTAATGCACAATGATTTGTCTTTTCAACTCTGGTCTTTGTCCAACCATCTGCCAATCAATCTCCCCCCCCCCCTTCACCTGTATCCACCTATCACTTGCCAGGTGTTGTCCCGTCTCCTCTTCTCTTCCTGCTTCCCTCCCCCCCCCCCCCCCCCACCCCGCACTACAATCAGTCTGAAGAAGGGTCCCAAGCCAAAATGTCACCTCCAGAGATACTGCCTGACCCATTGAGTTACTCCAGCACAGGTCATAAGGTCATAAGTGATGGGAGCAGAATTAGGCCATTTGGCCCATCAAGTCTACTCCTCCAATCAACCATGGCTGATCTATCTCTCCATCGTAATACCATTCTCCTGACTTCTTTCCATATTCCAACACTTTGTGTACAAAGTTGTGTAACATCACTATAATTAATCAAGAATCTATCTATGGCTTTAAAACATCCATTGGCTACCTCCACAGCCTTCTAGGACAAAGAATTCCACAGATTCACCACCCTCTGGCTAAAGACATTCCTCCTCCTCTCCTTCCTAAAGGAATGTCCTTTAATTCTGAGGCTATGACCTCTAGTTCTAAACTCCCTCTCTTGTGGAAACATCCTCTGCACATCCACTCCATCCAAGCCTTTCACTATTCGGTAAGTTTCAATGAGGTGACCCCTCATCCTCCTAAACTCCAACTAGTACAGGGCCAGAGCCGTCAAATAGTCACATATGTTAACCCACTTAGTCCTGGGATAATTCTTGTAAACCTCCGCTGGACCCTCTCCAGAGCCAGCACATCCTTCCTAAGATGAACTATGTGAGTCAATAAGCCTGCCCAGGTTGTTTGAAGAAAAGGAACAGCAGATGCTGGAATCTGGAGCGAAGAAAGGAGCGTCTGGAGAAACTCAGTGGATCAGGCAGTGTCTGTGGAGGGGACATTTTTTGTTCACACTAGTTCTATGTACTACAAGTCCCACTATGTTGAGGCCGTGCTGCCGAGAGGGGGAGGGGACCCTAAAACAAAGAGGGACCCGGCGTGCGACATCACCGAGAACGAAGAGGGCCTATTGGGGACTACTTTGTATGTTTGTTGGCACCCTATATGCATATTTTGTGTATGGTATGCAAAACAAAGAATTTCACTGAGACATGTCACGTGCTAATAAAGTATCAACCAACTATGTCATCCTACTCTTGCATCTGCTCCCTACACTCCAGCGCAATTTACAGCGAACTATTAACCTACAATGGACATAATGCCGGTTCTCGGTCCATGGTGCTACCTGCCCATTGCTGACACGTTCATCTTTGAAGCGCAGTTTCCTTTCCAAATCCTGAATGACCGCATCCTTTGTTCCCTGGATTTCTTCGTCCGTGGCCAGCCGAGGAGTTCTGCTGTTTCTCTTCAGGCTTTGCGGGGTTCTGCAAAGAACGACTGGGTTAGGATCACTTCGGGCAATGTGGCCAGCTCCAAAACCAGTGTCGGAGAACGGAAACCGAGCTCAGAGATGCTACAAATACGCTATGGGTCAGGCAGCTTGTGCGGAGAGAGAAACAGAGTCAACCGTCGAGGTCAAATGGCTGGTACGTGTCATCAAATTTCTCTCACCGCAGATGCTGCCGGACAAGATGAGTGTTTCCAGCAACTCCTGTTTCCAGCCATTTCTAAATCCGATTTTCACTTGTTGATATCGAATGATGATGGGGATTTCCATAAGCAAGTAGAAATAAAAACTAGTTGCACTTAAAATGAGACAATAAACAATAGACAATAGGTGCAGGAGTAGGCCATTTGGGCCTTCGAGCCAGCACCGCCATTCAATGTGATCATGGAAGGTTAACCATTCATTATGAAAGGTTAAAAAAATTACCTAGTTACTTATTTTCCCATCACGGATCATTGAGAGGCCGGGGTAGGGTTGGAGTGATTATAGACATTGTCAGGGTGGAAGGTTATCTGGAATAGCAACCATGAACATTCCAAATGCCAGAGAGCACACTACTAATTTGTGCAAAAACATCCAGTAGAAAGAAGGAACTGCAAATGCTGGTTTACAAAAATAGAGCACAAAGTGCTGGAGTAACTCAGCGGGTCAGGCAGCATCCTTGAAGAACATGGTCTGAAGAAGAGTGCTGATTTGAAACGTTATTGTCTATTGTCTACTGTTACCTATCCATGATTTCCAAAGATGCTGGACACAAATGCCGGAGTAACTCAGCAGGTCAGGCAGCATCTCTGGAGAAAAGGAATAGGTGCTGTTTTGGACCTTTCTTCAGATTGAGAGTCAGGGGATAGGGAAAGTAGAGTTCCAGCGATGCTGCCTGATCTGCTGAGTTATTCCAACACTTTGTGTACAAAGTTGTGTAACATCACTATAATTAAAATCATGGTGAATCTCCTTTGCAAATTTGGTGACAAAGTTGGTGAACGGTACTGCACACAGTATTGCAGGAGTGGTCTAATTGGTGTTTTGCAGAGTTGTAACGTGCATGTTCAGTAACACCCATCAGGCTATTAAACACTGCAACCTCCATATAAGCTCTGAACTACATAGGCTTAGGGGTATTGGTGTTTGTTAGGCATTGTCTTTTTGCACTATTATTGTTTGTTTGTTTTCATATATGTGTGTGTGTGTGTATATGTGCATGTATGTAAACACATACACTGAACTTTTTTTCTAATTTATTATATTGTTTACAGAGTATTATTGACAAATTCTGTTGTGTTGTTGCAAGTAAGAATGTCATTGTTCCATCTGGAACATATGACAATAAAACACTTGACTCTATCATAATTTTGATATTCTCTGCTCCATCTATGTAAGCACCAAACCAAATGAGTTCTTCGCCACCCAATCTACCTGTGCAGTCACTTGCAGGGAATTGTGAACTTGTACCTCCAGATCCCTTTGTTCACCAACAATCCTTGGAGCCCAACTATTTACTGTATATGTCCTACTCCTATTTAACTTCCCAAAAACTGATAGTTGTTGGGATTAAATCCCATCTGTTCAACTTTCCATCCCACTATGCTCCTCACATCCACCCTTTCCTTCATTTAGGGACCCCAGCAGTCCTTCCAGATGAGACAGAGGTTCACATGCACCTCTTCTAATCTCATCTACTGCATCTGGTGTTCCCGATATGGCCTCCTGTACATCGACGAGACTGAGTGCATTCCAGGCACTCACTATCCTCTGTGTAAAGAAAACTTTGCCCCTCTCACTCTAAAGCTAATATATATATATATATATATATATATATATATATATATATATATATATATATATATATATATATCTGTGTGTGTGTATAAGTAAGAAGGAACTGCAGATGCTGGTTTACACCTAAGATTGACACAAAATGTTGGAGTAACTCAGCGGGTCAGGCAGCACTCTGGAGAGAAGGGATATGTGACGTTTAGGGTCAGGACCCTTCTTCAGACGCTTGGTCTGGAACAAGGCCTGGAATCCAGGTGAGTTGTGGCGAGGACCAGGGGAGTCGCTGGTCACAGCCTACGGGCTGCCGGAGTGCAGGTATGGGTCGGCGGTGGTAGGTTATGGCCTGGGAGCGGCTGGGGGTGACATCAGAAGCCCAGCCTGGCCGTAACCAAAATTCCAGTGTAACCAAAATTCATTATAAAGATAGTCACAAAATGCTGGACTAACACAGCAGGTTAAGGAGCATCTCTGGAGAAAAGGAATAGGTATCGTTTCGGGTTGAAACCCTTCTTCGGATGCTCGAATGTCATAATGAGGTCTGTAATAATGAGGGTTTACTGTATATTGCAAACGGCAGAGGTCCCACACAGATAAGTCATAGGAGCAGAATTAGGCCATTCGGCCCTTTGAGTCGGCTCCACTCCGGGAGAGATCCCACTGCATGACACCCACTCCAAACCGTAATGACTACCGAGAGGAAAGCGAAGACCACAGACCCACACGTCGCATTGTAGGGCAGTCGTGAGACACCCCTGCTCTTACTTACATTGGCACGGCTCCTTTTGGCAGGCCCAGAGCGTTGACGGGCAACACGGCCGGCTTTGACGGCAACATGGAGCTGAGGAAAGCTGCAGGCGACTGGCCGGAGTGGGGGGAGGCCCTGCCGGCGGAGGGCGAGAGGTAGGGGGGCTGCAACGGGGAGGCAAGGAGCGGTGGAGGCGGGGGAGGCAGAGGGTAGGAGTCCAGCGGGTAGAAAGCGGAGGGGCTTTGGATGGGGGGTGGCGGGGGAAGCGGAGGGGAGGGGGACGAAGGGCCCCAGGGAGAGCCAGAGCCCGAGCCCGAGCGACGCTGATCGCCCTCCCCCTGGAAGAGAGGCAGGGCCACCCGGTTAAAGGGTCTGTGAGTAGCGGGGGGAGAGAGGGGTGAGGACAGGTTAGAACCCGAAGACCCGGAAGGAGACAGGTACCCGCCAGAAGATGAGAGGCTTTGAGCGGCAATGAACTGCTTGGGCCGAGCATAATTGAAAGTTGTTGTTTGCTGCATGGCTGGTGGAGTGTGAGGGTTGAGCACACTCATGGGGGCAGGGGGTGGCTGGGCGGAGGTCGGAGAGCACAGCAAGAGCTCGAGCGACTGCTGGCCTTGTTTTCCTGCTTGTTGTTCCAGCAACACTTGGTTCTGCAGTTGCTGTAGTCTCAGTGGATCACTGTAACACAACAAAGAACATATCAGTCAATAAAGGGCGGCACCCTGTCGCCAAAGTAGTGTTGCTGCCTCACAGCGCCAGTGACCTGGGTTCGATCCAGACCACGGGTGCTGTCTGTACGGAGTTTGTACATTCTCCCTGTGACTGCGTGGGTTTCCTCTGGGTGCTCCGGTTTCCTCCCACACTCCAAAGACGCACAGGTTTGTAGGTAAATTAGTTTTGGTTGTAAATTGACGGCTATGTTCTTCTCTCTGTTCGTATAGAATGAAGTCATGATAGACTCATAGTCGTAAACCTTGGAAAAAGTGTGTGGGTTTCCTCCCACATCCCACAGACACATTGGCTTTGTAGGTTAACTTGTCTCTGTAAAATTGCCCCTAATGTGTAGGGAGTGGGTGAGGAAAGTGGGATAACAGAACTTGTGTGAATGGGTAGACAAAAATGCTGGAGAAACTCAGCAGGTGAGGTGGAGAAGGAAATAGGCGAAGGGGGGGGGGGGGGGACACGAAAAAGAAAGGAAGAGGCGGAGACAGTTAGCTGTGGGAGAGCAGTGAATGGGAGGGGAAGGAGGGAGAAAGCAAGGACTACCTGAAATTAGAGAAGCCAATGTTCATACCGCTGGGGTGTAATCTACAAAAGCAAATATGAGGTGCTGCTGCTCCAATATGCGGTGGGCCTCACTCTGGCCATGGAGGAGGCCCAGGACAGAAAGGTCGGATTCAGAATGGGAAGGGGAGTTGAAGTGTTGAGCCACCGGGAGATCAGGTTGGTTATTGCAAACTGAACGGAGGTGTTGTGCAAAGCTATCGCCAAGCCAGCGCTTGGTCTCACCGAGGATCATACGCTGAATAATCCAACCACATTTCTGTTTGGAAGTGGAAAGAAATAATAGAAATTGCATTCATGTGTAAAAAGAGTTGAAATACTGTATTATAATTTTGCTGCATGTCATTGTGGTATATATCATGTCTTGATTTGTGAATATGTTTAGCTTGTGACTTTATTTGAAGCAGAAATAATATGTGAATGCTTAATTGAGAATAATTCCGACTGGTAACTACGCACTTCGTCCGAGCACATTATCACACACGTCATGCAAGCCATCTTAAATGACCACCTAAACAGTCATTTGGCAACTTTAAAAGCTGCCAAGGTTGCCCGGCTGACAACAGAGAAAAAATTAAATGAAGCCCTGCAAGGTGTATAATATTTTAGACACTGTCATTGGCCTTTCTTACATATGTTGTCACAACGCACTGTAGTCCCTAAACAACCCTTTGGTAATTTCCCTTGCCCTCCATTTCAGAATAATAGTGTTTTAAGCCAATAACTCGACACTAGAACTGGCAATAAATAAATAAATAAATAAGCGCGGCTTCCAGTCCCTTATCTCATTGGCCACGCTCGGCTGCAAATCGGTGTCAATCTGGGGAATCATCTTCCTCTAGTCGTGGGGGTGGGGGATTGGGAAGGGCCTCACAAGTGGTACAGCTTAGGGCCTCTCTCCATCTAAATCCGGCCCTGGCAACAGTTCTCCCAGCTGTAAAACCGCAGCAAGTAAGAATTTCATTGCTCGAGAACCAGAGGACATAGGTTTAAGGTGAGGGGGGAAAGATTTAATAGGAACCTGAAGGGTAACTTTTTATACAAATGTGGTAGGTTTATAGAACAAGCTGCCAGAGGAGGTAGTTGAGGCTGATAATGTTTAAGAGACATTTTGGACAGGTACATGGGTAGGATAGGTTTAGAAGGACATGGGCCAAGCACGGATAGCTGGGACTATAATAGATGGGATATGTGGGTAGGCATGGGCAAACTGGGCCGAAAGGCCTGTTTCCACGATGTATGACTATAACTCTATCCTGATCCCGTTGCATATGACAATTAATCACTCTTGACTCTTGAATTCAGTTCTTTGAACCACAGCTAAATTGTAACAGCTATAGATAGAGCAGGCTGCAACAGGGAACCTCACCCAGCAGATAATGAAGGAAATAGTATCCGGCGTCTATTCTGGCTACATTTAACAGACAGCATTGGCTTTTCAATTGTCAGTTAAGTGATGAAAGCCCTTCCTGTTCGTACAGCGTTTGCAACCACACTGACAGCGCAGACAGCACTGGGAAGTTATCATTCAGTGACTGATCTTCCTGTTGGCTGCCGCACCATGCCCATGTGTTAAGGATGATCCACAGGTGGACTGCTGAGACAGCTCAGACATGGCTGAATCACTGAGAATTAAACCGGACCAGATATTGCCTTCAACAGAGAGTGAAATCAGACAAGGGTGAAGAGACGGGAGGGCAGCACGGTGGCGCAGCAGTAAAGCTGTTGCCTTGCAGAGCTGGAGACCTGGGTTTGATCCCGACGACGGGTGCTGTCTGTATGGAGTTTGCGCGTTCTCCCTGAGACCGTGTGGGTTTTCTCTGGGTGTTCCGGTTTCCTCCTACATTCCAAAGACGTGCAGGTTTGTAGGTTAATTGGCTTCTGTAAAATTATAAATTGCATGGATGATCGCAGGTCAGCGTGAAGTCAGTGGGCCAAAGGGCCTGTTTCCAAGCTGTGTCTCTGAAGTCTAAAGTAAAACAACATTTGACGCCTGTTGCAGTAACACAATAGGACTGGGTCAGGTAGAGTGCAGAAGGAGAGCATCAGCCATCGTTGTTGACAGAGTTATCTAATTTACCACATTTACCTTCATTATGCTGGTGGCCTTGCCGAGGCAGCGTAAAGTGTAGGTGGTGTCAATGGAAGGGAGGTAGGTTCCTTGTCGAAACTTTCTGGCTGACGTTCTCCCCCACGGAGGGAGAGGTGCCGAGAGGTAAAGCCCAGGCCGTCAGCACGTTAATGATGTAAAATGACAGCCTTGGGTTGGCTTGGGTTTTTCATTGTCATGTGTAGCAAACTATAGTGAGAAGCTTTCTTTTGCATGCTAACCAAAAAGATCAGACACTGTATACCATACTGTAGATACAATCAGTTCAAACTCAAGTACAATAGGTAGAGCAAATGGAAATATGTTTAGTTTATCCTTTCCTTGTTGCTGGCTTTGATTCTTTCTTTACATTCATTTGTTCTTTGTACCTTTTCAGTCCAGTGAGGAAGGATTCCGACCCATGCCTTTTTTCCAGAGATGCTGCTTGGCCCAGAGTTACTCCAGCATTTTGTGTCCAGCTACAATACTGTAAGTGTGGCCTCACCAATGGCTTATACCACTGGAACATGACCTCCCAACATCTATACTCAATACTCTGATTGATGAAGGCCAACGTGCTGAAAGCCTGCTAGACCACCCTACCTACTTGTGACGCCACTTTAAAGGAATCATGTACCTGCACTCCGAGATCCCTCTGCTCTGTAACGTTCCCTGTAAGCCATGTGCTGGTGTTTTAGAGTGGAGGTATTGTACTTAATGCACGAGTCAGAATGGAGTGCTGGCTGAATTCCAAGTGTAATCCGCTCCAGTCAGGTTGACAAAGATGCTTGGAGCAAAATCTCAGAAGCATTCCCGTCTTTGAAATTGCAGGATGTCAGCTAATTTGCTGCCACAAAGTGTTGAAGAAAACGCCCTTGGGCATCAGTTTGTAAAGGCAGCATTCATACCTCCAGTTTTTTCCTGCTTGCAAAGATCTTGCTTGGATTCATGGATTTACAGTAATTGTACAGCAGTTTTCCAGGTATCCTCCTTGATCCTCCCACCTACCACTGATAATTATGGTCATTTGAATGCAGAGAGAAGTCCAAGTGGATATATTTATGGTGGGTTCCCACTTGGAGGTCTGGCATTGCTAGCTCAGTTTAACCAGCATCCTGTGAACTTATAGTTTAGTTTAATTATTGTCACGTGTACCGAGGTACAGTGAAAAGCTTTTTTGTTGGGTGCTATCCAGTTAGAGCAAAGACGAAACATGATTATAATCAATCCGTCCACAGTGTACAGATACAGGATAAAGGGTATAATGTTTAGTGCAAGAAAAAGTCCAGTGAAGTCTGATTAAAAATAGTCAGAGGGTCTCCAATAAAGTAGATGGGAGATAGACCAAAATGCTGGAATAACTCAGCGGGACAGGCAGCATCTCTGGAGAGTAGGAATGGGCGTTTCGGGTCGAGTTCCTTCTTCAGACTCCACTTCAAGGTAAATGGGAGGTCATGACCACTCTCTAGTTGTTGAGAGGACGGTTCAGTTGCCTGATAACTGCTGGGAACAAACTGATAACTGCACACAACACATTTGTGGACCAGGGACAAGAAAGGTCTGCCTTACTCTTCATCGACCAGAATACGCAGCTTAAAGGAGTGGCTCATGCTCCAAATAAACCTGGCGTGTCGATCCCAGATCTGCTCGTTGAGACACAACCCTTACAATCCAATCCCAACACCGATGCTCACCATGCCACCACAGGAAAATAGGAGCCTGGAATATGCCACTTGACCCTTCGAGCCTATCCTACCATTCAATATCTGAACTACCCAGACCCCATCTCTTCTCTGCCACTTCCCCAAAGCTCTCAATTCCTTAATTTTCCCAAACATTGAGCAAAACACAAAGTACTGGAGCAATTCAGCAGGTTATGGAGCATCTGTGGAGGGAATAGATAGAAGACATCTTGGGTTGGCACCCAAAGTGTGAAAAGGTCCCAACCCGAAACGTTGGCTATTTATTCTCTCCACACTTGCTGCCTGATTTGCTGAGTTCCTCCAGCACTTTGTATTCTCCACAAATAGAACAAGTAATGCAAAGAGAAAAATACCAGAGGGTAGAATATAGTGTTAGAGTGTAAAGGAGTTAGTGACACATTGCAGAGAAATAGCGCAGAGTGTGCAATGAGGTAGGTTGGAAGATCAAGACTGTACTCTAGATGGGTTACGATGTTAAGTTTTGATTGTGTCTCTCTCTCCACAGATCAGCCTGTTTTGTTGAGTATTACCAGCATGCTCTGTTTTCATTATGATCTCATTTGCCGCATGCTGTGAGGAGAGCTGTCTGTGGCCTGTGACCATGGTTCTTGCTAGATTAGCGCACCAAGGAAAGGGAATGGACACAACAGTGGCGATGGGTGGTACAGTGGCGCAGCAGTTGAGTTGCTGTCTCACAGCGCCAGAGACCAGGGTTCGATCCTGTCTATCGTTGCTATCTGTAGGGAGTTTGCATGTTCTCCCTGTGACCGCATGGCCTTTCTCCAGGTACTCCGATTTCCTCGTACACTCCAAAGGATTTATAGGTTAATTGGCTTCTGTAAATGGCTCCACCTATGTGCAGGATAGAACTAATGTACGGGTGATCGCAACTCGGCATGGACTCAGTGGGCCGAAGGGCCTGTTTCCACGCTGTGTCTCTAAAACTGAAACTAAAACAACATTACAATTGATACATATGGTTCAGATTAGCCATTGGACTTTGTACGGTACACTAGCCTGGATGGGTAAAACCCCATAGCTATCAAAATGTTGCTTTTTAATAAGGAGGAATCATCTGGTACTTTCCAATCGAGTAACCTTTTTTCTTCGAATTTCTGTAGAACTTCTCTGCTGCTTATTCTACACACAAACATCCTCAGCCAATGCCTCCCACTCTCTCATTGCTTTTTGTGCAGTCATGCTTGTATTTTGGTCTTGGTGGGTATACTAGTTAGAGACTTAAGGAGCTGCAGATGCTTGAATCTTGAGCTGCGGCAAACTGCTCGAGAAACTCAGTGGGTCACTTTACTTTAGAGATACAGCATGGAAACAAGGGTCTGAAGAAGGGCCCCTACCCAAAACGTCACCCATCCTTTTACTCCAGAGATGCTGCCGGACCCGCTGACTTAAGGGCCTGTCCCACTGGGCATCATTTGCGCGTAATTTACGCCACATAATTCATGCGTCACGACGCACGCATGGTACGGCGCAAGTGATGCGCGCATGGTGCGCATTACACGTGCATGGTGCATGGTGATGTAGGCAGTGACGCGTGATTGCGCGTGGCGCCCCAGGATTTTGGGATGTACGAAATCTTCGCTCACCATCAGCGTGACGCGCAAATGACGCCCAAGTGGGACAGGCCCTTTACTCCAGCACCATGTGTCTCTCTTCGGTATAAACCGGAGTCTGCAGTTCCAAGAGCGGAACGCGCTATCAAAACATGGAGGGGACGGGGGACACAATTTTTAGGCGGCCGCGCGTGCATGCGCACGCTCACACACACACATGCACGAGGCTTCGGAGGCTCAATCCAGCGCTAAACAAAGATACTAGAGGAGCCAAAGCCCTGAAACATTCGCAAGTCAATGGTGCTTTGCATCCGAATCGGGTTAAAAGGTTCGAACAGGCATTTAAAGTTCATTTGACATGTTTGACCAAATAATAAATCGCTATTATCTTTGGTGCTCAATGCAGCTCAACTCTGCCTGTCTTGCCGGGTTAACTACAGCCCTGACTGGACTGACGGGACTGACGGGACACCAGCGCTGCTTCTCCGCGTTGCCCATACTTCCCGCAAACCCAGGCAGGTTAACCAGGCAGAGTGAGCTGGGTTTAGCGCTGCTTCTCTGCGCTGGCTGTAGATCTGGGGGTACAACTTGCGTCTGACTCCCGACCTCTCTGGCCACCCGTGGGGTGGGGGGGTTACTAGGGTGGAGACGGGACAGCGCCAGAGACCCGGCCGGGATCGATCCTGCCTGCGGATGAGGCGCAGGTCTTGGGGGGGATGGCCCCCACCTCTCAAACATGGGGGGGACGTGTCCCCTCTGCCCCCCCCCCGTGTTTTCCGCCCCAGCTTGCTACACATGGAAACAAGCACTTTTTCCGACCTAGTCAGCGCCAACCAACGCCAGGCAATTTTAGAGAAGCCAACGACCTACGAACCTGCACGTGTTTGGAATTTGGAGAGGAAATTGGAGGACCCAGAGTCACCCCATGCAGTCACAGGGAGAGCGTACAAACTCCGTACAGACGGCACCCGTAGTCAGGATCAGACCAGGTCTCTGGCAATGTAAGGCAGTGACTGTACTGCTGCACCACCGTGCCACCCTACTTCAAGTTAGAGACACAAAGAACTGTTGGTGCTGGAATCTTCAGCTGACGCAACGTGCTGGAGGAACTCAGTGGGTCATGCAGCAGCTGAGGCGGAGCATAGACAGACGATGTTTTGGATCGAGCTGAAAACTGAAGCCAAGATAAACAATGGAAATCACAGAGGTTAGTGTGAATGGTTTCAAACTCGATGTTTTCTTGATTGCTTCATTAGAGAGCAGAGTTATGGCTCAGCAAAACAATGAAACATTAATGGGAAAAACAAGCCTTGTAAAATAACATAAGTGTGGTGTCTCCATTCTTTCCACACAATGGATGAACTCTGAAGGGCAGGGATGACAAAAGTGATAGTCGTGAGCATCGCAAGATCCAAAATAATTCATTCTGAAGAAGGGTGACACTGTGGTTCAGCGGTAGATTTGCTGCCTTACAGCGCTTACAGCGCCAGTGACCCAGGTTTGATCCCGACTAAACTAAACTAAACTAAAGGGTCTGAAGTATCAATCTGAAGAAAGGTCTGTGCTTGGGTAGCACAGTGGAACAGCAGTAGAGTTGCTGCCTTGCAACCCTAGTGACCCAGGTTTGATCCTGACTATGGATGTTTGTCCGTGTGGGGTTTGGACTTTCTCCCTGTGACCACATGGGTTTTCTCCGGGATCTATGGCTTCTTCCCACACTCCAAAGACGTGCAGTTTTGTAGGTTAATTGGCTTCTGTAAATTGTCCTAATCTGTAGGAAAGAAGGTGTTCGGGAAATCGCTGGTTGGCGCAGACTCAGTGGGCCAAAGGGCCTGTATCTGTATCTCAAAAACTAAAACTAAAGAAAGTAAATGTCTGAAGAAAGGTCCGAAGAGTCTGAAGGGTCAATCTGAAGAGGTTGCTCGATCTAAAATATCACCTATCCATGTTCTCCAGAGATGCTGCCTGACCCGCTGAGTTACTCCAGCTCTTTGTGTTCTTTGCGATTCATTCCATTGGAGTAACCTCCTTCAGCTCCACTGTTCTCCAATCCCTGCTCTCCTTTCCTAATCACTAACAGTTGCAACCTTGGCCACGTATCTACTCTTGGGCCTGAAGATCTGAGCTCTGGAATTCCCTTAATGAGAGATTCAAGGATGCCAGGGCTTCCCGACACTTGGGTGGGGAGCTCACTAACTATTGGTGGGAAGGTCAGATGGGTCAAAGTTTTGTGTGACTGTTGGGTGCTCCTGATGCCTTGTCATCGAAAGCAAGGCAAAATTAAATTTAGTTTAGTTTAGTGACACAACATGGAAATAGGCCCTTCAGCCCACCGAGTCCATGCCGACCAGCGGTCACCCATACACTAATCTATCCGACACACTAGGGACAATTTGCAGAAACCAATTAACCTATGAACCTGCACGTCTTTGGAACGTAGGAGGAATCCGGAGCACCCGGCGAAAATCCACGCGGTCACGGGGAGAATGTGGAAACTCCAGATCAAACCCTGGTCTCTGACGTTTTAAGGCAGCAACTCTATCGCTGCACCATTGTGCTGCCCCAAAATGGTGTGCAATGCTTGTCTAATGTCATTTGTCCCCATACAAGGTCCTTGAGAAACTTAAATAGAATGCTTAGGCTCTCCCTATAGTTAGATGAAAGCTCCATACCTGAAGTGTTCAAGGCGTCCATTTCCCCCAAGTCTGCCAACTTCTTTACCTGTCCATTGTCTCTGATGTTCTTCACCCTCACATCAATCACCCACTTGTCTCCAGCTTCCCCTCCACCATCATTTGCCCACAACCCTCAACTCAAGAAAGCACTACAATGCCTCTACATCGTTAAAGATTTGGCATGCGTCCAATAACTCTCAGCTCAAGAAACATCATTCTAAACCAATACTTGTTAGAAGACGAAAGACGGTTGGCATGTCTCCAATGACTCTTACCAACTTCCACAGATGCACATGAGAAAGAATCCTCTCGGAATGCCACGCAGCTTGGTTTGGCAACAGCTCTGACCAAGACCTCAAGAAATTGCAGAGGGTTGTGGATGTAGCCCTATTCATCACACAGACCAACCTCCATCTACTCCATCTACACCATGCTGCTTCAGGAAAGCAGCCAACATAATCAGGAACCATTTATACCCCGTTCATTCCTTCGTCTCCCCTCTCCATTTGGGTAGAGATACAAAAGCTTGAAAGCACGCACCACTAGATTCAGGAACAGCTTCTACCCCACTTATTAGATTCCTAAGCTAAATGTATGGTCCCGATCTTCCAACCTATCTCATTGCAGCTCTTGCACTTTTTTTAAAAAAACCTGTAGTTTTTCTATAATTGTAACGCTATTACATTATAACATTATATTCTGTATGTTTCCCTTCGCACTACCTGTTATACTTGTGTATGGCTTGATTGTACTCATGTATGGTACGATTTGATTGGGGACTAACCTGGATACAGGAACCTGAGAACCGTAACCTCCAGGTTCACGAACAGCTTGTTTACATCAACCATCTGCTCTTGACACCCTGCACATACGTAACCATAACCTACCATAGCAATGAACCACAATGGACTTGGTATAATGTTGCACTACGTATTTCAGCTTGCACTATTATGGTCTGGTTACCTAGTATAACTGATAATGAATTGCATTGTTGTTTATTGTGTATATATTTGTCATAATGTTGCATTAATGTTCCTTTAATGCCACAGCAAGTAAAAATGTCATTGTTCAGGTCTCAGTGGATATGACCATTAAACACTCTTTACTTTCCGTTAGACAGCACTTTAGAGATACAGCATGGAAACAGATCCTTCAGCCCACCGGCTCCACGCCAACCAGCGATCACCCTGTACATTAGCATTATCCTAGGCCAACCTTTTTCGTCCCGTTTACCCCTGACAACTTTAATAGCACATAACAATGTTATTTCACTTATTTATGAACAACTAATGATGAACAGATACCAGAACCAAACAAAGTCTGTCAATAAGAAAAAAAAAGTACTAATCCAGAATCAACAAATTTACCCCCTGCGTAGGTGAAATTTACCACCTGGAGGTAAATTTATCCCCGGTTGGGAACCCTTGTCCTAGGCATTAGGGACAGGTTCAAATTTACAGAAGCCAGTTAACCTACAAATCTGCATGTCTTTGGCACGTGGCAGAAAACCGGAGCATCCAGAGAAAACCCAGGCACGTCACAGGGAGAACGTACAAACTCTGCAAACTCTGCATCTGAGGCCAGGATCGAACCCGGGCAAGGCAGCAACTCTACCATTGCGCCATCCTTGACTCTTGATTCTTGATTAATGAACAAACTAAGTCAATCAGCCTGCATCACTGTTCTGCCTCAATTATTAAAATGAAGAAGGGTCCTGACCAAAAACGTCGCCCGTTCATGTTCGCCAAAGATACTGCCTGACCTGCTGTGTTACTACAGCACTTTGTGCCCTTGGGCGTACACCAATATCTGCAGTTCCTTGTTTCTACATTAAAATGAGGAACTGTTCAAAAATCAAAGGAAATAATTAGCTGTAATGAGCCTCCCACTCAGATCTTAAATGGAATTCTTGTCTTTGGTATTAGATTGTGATTAAATTTCCTCTCTTCCCTTTCAAGAAATCCTTATTGTTCCTATGAAGATAATATCTCACAGCTCAAAGCCCCCAAATAATAAATATTACAATCCAGTTTGGCAAAAGCTCTCAATCAATCCTTGCCACGATTCGTGCTCTCATTGAGTCTTGTAAAATACACGTCGGATAATCATAGCAAAATCACAAACTGTTAATTCTGCTCCTATCGCTTATGAACTTATTTTACATGTGGCATTCTCACTAAAGGAACCCACTTAGATTATCCACATTTAGTTTAGTTTTGTTTATTATTGTAATGCGTACACATGCGTACAGTGAAAAGCTTTTTTTGTTGCATACTATCCAGTCAACGTAAAGACTATACATGATTTACAAACAAGCTGTCCACAGTGTACAGATACAGGATAAAGGGATAAGATTCAGTGCAAGATAAGTCGAGTAAAGTCTGATTAAAGATAATGGCATCTTTCCTATATCAGAGTGAGCAAACCCTGAACACAAAACTCCAGTGCGGTCTCATGTCTCCTGTTCTAATGGTTTACCTCTGTAAAAAGCCATATAACAAAGACGTTTCAGCTACAATAGGAAGCAGCAGTTCTTTAAATTATCTCCCATTTCCTCCACCGACCGGCATTGTCTTTCCATATGTACATTATCTCGACATATGGTTCCTCAAACCCTTCTACAGTAATTTATGTGGTCATCAATCATAAGTAATTACCCAGGGCAGACATCATACTTGGGAGTGCTGGATGCATTTCAGCCTGATTCACATTGCAGCATTATGATCTGAACACATGTAGCTCTGCAGTATCGTTTCTAGAAGACTGTTTAAAGGCGAAACACAAAGTGCTGGAGGAACTCAGCGGGTCGGGCAGCATCTTGGGCGGACATGGATGGGTGGCGTTTCGGGTCGGGACCCTTCTTCAGACTATTTGTGTGGGGGGGGGGGGGGGAGAGGAGGGAAAAGGAAGCTGGAAGAGAGGAGGGGCAGGACTAAATGTAGGAGCTACACAAGGGGAGCTTACTGACTGGCTGCATCGTGGCCTGGTACGGCAACTTGAACACCCAGGAGCTGAAAAGACTTCAGAAAGTTGTGACCACTGCCCAGTCCCTCACCGGCTCTGACCTCCCCACCATCGAAGGGATCTATCGCAGTCGCTGCCTCAAAAAGGCTGCCAACATCATCAAAGACCCACACCATCCTGGTCACACACTCATTTCACTGTTGCCATTGGGAAGTAGGTACAGGAGCCTGAAATCTGTAACATCCAGGTTCAGGAACGGTTCCTTCCCCACAGCCATCAGTCTATTAAACACAACATCAAATAAGCTCTGAACAATAACAGTCTATTATTATTATTGCACTTTATCTGTTTATTTATTGTGTATATATGGTCTATAGTCTATAGACACACTGAACCTTTATCTTCAGTTTTGTATTATGTTTACATATTCTGTTGTGCTGCAGCAAGCAAGAATTTCATTGTCCTATCTGGGACACATGACAATAAAACTCTCTTGACTCTTGAGCTACAGATGCTGGTTTACACAAAAGGACACAAAGTGCTGATGTTCCACGCCCCTTCTATCCTTGTCTCATGCTTTTTGTCTTTTCATATCTGGCATCTGCCAATCAACCCCCCCCCTCACCAATTATTTGCTTGGCTTTGTCCTGCCTCATCTCTCTTCCAGCTCTCTTCCCCCCCAACTACAATCAGTTCAAGAAGGTTCCCAACCCAAAACATCGCCAACCCATGTTCTCCAGAGATGCTGCCTGACCCACTGAGTTACTCCAGCATTTTATGTCCTATTTACATAAACCAGCAGTTCCGTGATTACATTTTACCACATTGTTGCCTGTCCTGGTGGGTTTTTAAAGTATAAAATGCCAGAAACACTCAGCAGGTCAGGCAGCATTTGAAGATGGAGAAATGGTGAACATTTTGGTGCCAGGATACTCATCATGGGTGTTTTATTGTCTTCTTTCCTAAAATGGAACAATTAAATTCTTACTTGCAGCAGCATAATATATATGTGGATATGGTGCTCTGTAAATAAACTGGGTCTGAACTGGGACAGGGAGAGGCACGTTACTGTTCACTTGCAGTTAGTTTTGCTGAAAATGAACTTGAATTTTTTACTCTCGCCCAGTTCTGACGAAGAGTTCTCAACCCAAAATGCTAACTGATGTTTCCTCTGCAGATGCTGCCTGACCTGTTTTAGATTTCCAGCATCTGCAGTTTATTACTCTTTAAATTTGGGTTGTTTTCATTTTGTTTTCATTGATGGGAGATTTAAATCTATGGGATTATAGATTGGTTAAATAGCAAGGATTTTTTTTCCTCAAGGGACAGGCTATTCATTCGGGATGCTGATTTTAAGTAATTAGTCTTATGCCCCTGTCCCACTTAGGAAAGCTGAACGGAAACCTCTGGAGACTTTGCGCCCCACCCAAGGTTTCCGTGCGGTTCCCGGAGGTTTTTGTCAGTCTCCCTAATGGTCGAAAGTGGTTTCCGCTTCTTCTATGTTCCGGCGATAATTTCAAAAAATTGAAAAAACCTCCTAGAACTGCACAGAAACCTTGGGTGGGGCGCAAAGTTTCCAGAGGTTTCCTATGAGGGACAGGGGCAAAAGGCTTAAAGGTCAGTTGGGGAAATTAGTTTTCAACACCTGGAGATTGACAGATTCTTGATTAGTACAGGTGTCAGGGGTTATGGGGAGAAGGCAGGAGAATGGGGCTGAGGGGGAAAGATAAATCGGCTCCTATAGCTTATGAATTTATGAAATTATGTTCTGCAATAAGTTCATAAATCATAGGAGCAAAATTAAGTTGTCCAGCCCATCCATCAAGTCCATTCTGCCATTCAATCATGGTCTATCTATCTTTCCCTCTCAATCTATCCAATCTCCACCTTAAAAATACACAATGGATTGTTGGATTAACAGCTGGCCAGTGTGATCAGGTTATGGGAGCCACAGAGTTTTCTTGTGGTAAAGACAAGCGGAGAAACTTGGTTAAAAGTGTAGGGATCTGGACTTTATAAATAGAGGCATAGAGAATGAGAGTAAATATCAAGTCACCCATCAAAGATAGAGATGAGACACCAATTTACTCTCTGAAGGTCATCAAATCAGTTGCCCGTCTACACTAAAGGACACAAATTGCTGGAGAAACTCAACGGGTCAGGCAGCATCTCTGGAGAAAATGGATAGGAAAGGACTTGTCTTTCACGGACGTGAACTCTTTTGCCCATCTACACTAGTTGCATCTTTCCTCTCACATTCCTATCCCATCCCCGATTCTCTGCTATTTAACCACACTAGTAGAATAGTGTAATGATCAATTACAATGTACAATGACCAATTTACCGATCAATTGGTCATTGTATAATTGGTCATTGCAAGCCCTCGGTCTATCTTTAATCAGACTTTATTTACTTGACTTTATCTTGCAGTAAACGTTATTCCCTTTATCACGTATCTGTACAGTGTGGAAGGCTTGATCGCGATCATGTATTCTTTGCGCTGACTGGTTAGCGTGCAAGTAAAGCTTTTCACTGTACCTCGGTACACATGACATTAAACTAAACGATCTACCAGCACATCCATGACATTTGGGAGGAAACTGGTGATGAATTTCTACAGGGGCGTCATAGTGGTAGAACTAGTGTACGGGGGATTGTTGGTTGGCGTGGCCGAAGGGCTGTGTTTCAACATTGTAACTTTAGAGATTAAAAACTAACACTAAAAACTCTGATAGCAGCCGCCCAATGTTGGGTAATTCTCCAGAGAACTCGTGACGAGTTGCTCGAACAGCCCTGGTGATGACAGGAGGGTGGCAGTGTGCCAGAAACCTGCTGGCATTAAGTAGCGATCACATTAGGTGAGACGCACCCTGGCACTTTGCTGCCAGGTAAACAGTGCTTCTGCAGCAGTGTAGGTCCGTGGTCTCTTGGCCAGGATAACATCAATACCCCAGCCAGTTGGCAAGAAGTGAGTGTGTGCCACAATCACGTTCCTTCATTGAAAACACGTCGACCACATCAAACAGCTGGCAGGCTGGGAGTGCTGCGTTCTGCCCACACCACAGTTATCCAGCTTTCTCCCCCTCTCACCCCCCCCCCTACAATAAATCTGAAGAAGGGTCTTGTCCTGAAATGTCGCCTACCCATGCCCTCCACTGATGCTGTTTGACCCGCTGAGTTACTCTTGTACTTTGTGTTTTTACATAGGAATGTGGTCTGTGATTTCAAACCTAGACAATGTGCGGCACGGTGGCGCAGCGGTAGAGTTGCTGCCTTACAGCGCTTACAGCACCAGAGACCCAGGTTCGATCCCAAACCAGGGAGCTGTCTGCACGGAGTTTGTACGTTCTCCCCGTGACTGCGTGGGTTTTCTCTGAGATCTTCAGTTTCCTCCCATGCCCCAATGACCGGCAGGTTTGTGTAGGACAGTGTTAATGTGCGTGGATTGCTGGTCGCTGCGGACTCATGGGCTGAGTGGCCTGTTTCCCCGTTGTATCTCTATACTAAAACTAAACTAAACAACACTGGCATAGAGATCTGTCCTGAGGTGAGGATGAAAATATATGGGGGAGTGGGTAGAACCAGGGCTTTACAGTAAAATGATTCGCAAAGGCAACAAAATCTTCCCGTCTTCATCATCTACTTTTAGTTAGTGCACTGAAATTGAGAGCCGGGCTATTTTTTGGTTTGATTCTTTTAGGAAGAGAGAACAGATGTTTGTTTAACTTAATTCTTTTAGGAAGAAGGAGCAGATCATAGTTTGGGAATTTTTTTAAAACATCTATTTAATGCAATTGGAATGTGTCCAATTCGCCTCCTCCTCTCATGTGGAAAAAATATCCTTTCTTCAGAATGGCTTCCATATGTGGAGAGCTTACTGAATGGAGAGTCTGCGCCCGCACCCCACATAACCTTCCCTTTAATACTTTCCAATTTAAACAGCATTCTTCGCTTAAGTGAGTTCCCAATTTGCATGCCCACATCTGCAGATGTATAAACATGCATTCCGAGAAAGAAGTTACTGGCATACCGTGCAGACTTTCACCATTACATAAGGGAGCTTATCTTTCCACTTGGAAAACTGCTCGGGATTCAAAACCAGCTAACCTTTCTGTCGTTCACTCCTGTCCGCACACCAGCACCCACATTCCTCAGCCCTGTGGATCATTATCCTTACCGATTTGAGAAAAATGGGAAATGGGTAGAAGGGGACATGTAAACCACTCGTATGCAAACACACGCGCACACAAGTGTCCAAACGTGTACATATGTATACAGTCACACACCACACTCGCACATATAAGCACGCAGACACACACACCAAGATGCACATGAATACACACAAGTCTACAGTTACACACACACACCGCACTCACGCATATATCAACACACACACAGACATAAATATATATCTCAACAATTATGCACACACACACACACACCACTCACACATATAAACACAGACACACCACACTCACGCACCTATGAACATGCACACACACACACATCGCACAGGCACACATTAACACACACACACACATTCACCAAAGTGCACATAATACACAGGTGAACAGTTACACGTACCGCACTCACGCACACATAAACACAAGCACACAAACCAATGTGCACTTAAGTACATAAATGGATATGGTTACACACATGCACACATAAACACACATACACCAAAGTGCACAGAAATACACACATATAGTCACACACACATAAACATGCATGCTTGTTAAAAATAACTTCACCATTTTTGGAAATACAACTCTCTCTTTTTTTCTCGTTCTCTCTGTCTCTCTCTATCTCTCTCTGTCTCTCTCTCTCTCTCTCTCTCTCTCTCTCTCTCTCTCTCTCTCTCTCTGTCTCTCTCTGAAAACATTTCCACTCAAATGATGAATAGCTTTCTGACAACATCACAAGCCTTAAAGGCTTGACCCTGCTGTGGTAAATATAACCGAGCTTGTTCTGCTCTTCAACTGCTCTCCTGACTTGCTAATGTAAATAAAACTAGAGAGAATACAAACAAAAATCCACTCAGGTTGACATGGGCGCTCCTTAAATGGAAAACTCCAACAGAGATAACCTCTGCTCAGATCCAATTGTTTCTGAATGAGGAACCACGAGATAGACTCCGAGTTGAAACTCAGTGACACACATACCCTGCACAGTAATTGTTTCTATGTTCCAAAAGGCCTTCTTTCAGTAATCTGGCTCCCTGGAATGAAAAGAGGCTACTATTCCTATCCATGTAGAAACAAGGAACTGCAGATGGTGGTTTACACAAAATGCAACAAAGTGCTGCAGTAACTCTGAGTCAGGTAGCATCTCCGGAGAACATGGATAGATCCAAACCCAAAATATCACCTATCCTTGTTCTCTGGAGTTGCTGCCTGACCCACTGAGTTACACCAGCACTTTGTATCCTTCGGTCTGTGAATGACATTTTTCTGTAGATACCCAGTTCCAAATTTGGGTAATTAGATTAAAATAAGGCCTGCTTTAGCCAGTCAAATACATGTTTACACAGAGAGTGGTGGCTGACTGGAACATGCTGTCAGGGGAGGTGGTGGTAGATATGATAGCAATCTTTAAGAGACATTTAGACAGGCATAAGAACAGACAGGGATTGGAGGCATATAGTCATATGCAGCTTACATTGGCAGACCATCGGATGTCCCGAGGTGGCAAGATGTGCTTCACAAAAAAACCTTTTCTGCAAATTGAAGATTTCTACTAGTTCTGATAATGATTCAATGTAGAAAGAGGCCATTTGGTCTATTATGCCATTTGCAATTGCAGAGTTGTAGATGTAGACCAGTTCATCACACACCAGATTCCCCACCATTTACTCCATCTACACTTCATGCTGACTTGGAAAAGCAGCCACCATAATAGAAAACATGTCCCATCCCTTGCTGAATCTCCCTGCTTCCATCAAGCACCTTGTAGCTATGCCCTCTAGTGTTGGACATTTCCAACCTATGAAAGGTTCTGACTGTCTATCCTATCCATGCTTCATAAATTAACCTTTTCAGTGAATTGAAGACATCCAGTTGATATGATCCAACATAGAAAGTGGCCATTTGGCCCATCATGACAGGGCTGGTCCTTTAGAAGGCTCCACCTAATTAATCCTATTCAATTTCCTTGGAGCCCTGCAGATTTCCTCACCACATTTATCCAATTCCCTTTTTCAATTGATTATTAGACCTGCTTGCACTGACTTACCAAGAGATACACTGTAGGTCTAGGTTGGCGGGTATATAAAACAGGCTGCCAGAGGAGGTAATTGAGGCAGGTACTATAACAAAATGTAAAACATTTTGACAGATACATGGATAGAAATGGTTTAGAGAGATATATACGACCCAGCAGGGACAGGTGGGACTAGTGTAGATGTGACATCTTGGTCGACATGGGCAAGTTGGGCCAAATGGGCCAATTTCTGTGCTGCATGACACTAAGATATTATAACATGAAAAGATAATCCTCATTCTCCTCAGTCCTGACCCATATATGCCCATTCTCTCCACAGATGCTGACTGGCCTTCTGAGTTCACCAGGCACTTTGCTTTTTAAATAAAATCCTCACTCTCCTGTCTGGTCTTCTTCCTAACGATCAGTTACTAAAAAAATGTAGCCGTCCATTCCACAAAGTCAGTACCCTGTGGAGCTGGGTAAGTATTCTTCTGATCTCCTGCCTTGCAGACTGTTTGTAGATACTGGAACGGTGCCGGACAGTATAAAGTCTTGTGGCCTGTGGCTCATTTGGGAACACTCCAGACCTTCAGTTGGAAGGTTTTAGTCCCTCCATGGAGACCTGAGTTTAAGTACCAAGGCTGACAGTTCTGTGCCATAAGGAAAAGGGGGGGGGGGGGGGTGAGGGAGGTGGGGTGGTCACACAGTCAAAGACACTTTCACTTAGATGTAACAATAAACAGTACATGAGAGCCTGAGCTATAGTGAGTGGTTGAGTAGGTGAGGGCTTTATTCCTTGGACCACAGGAGAATGAGGGGTGATCTTATTGAGGTGTACAAAATTGTGAGAGGACTAGATAGGGTAAATGCACAGTCTTTTATCCAGAGTAGGGGAATCAAGAACCAGACATTGGTTTTAGGTGAGGGGGAAGAGAATTAATAGGAACCAGAGCTGCAACTATTTTACACAAAGGGTGGTAGATATGTGGAACGAGCTGCCAGAGGAGATAGTTGAAGCAGGTACTATCATAATGTTAAAAAAATAATTGGACAGGATAGGTTCAGAGGGATATGCGGCAAACGAAGCGTGATGGGACTAGTGTAATTGGGGCATGTTGATCAGCGTGGGCACGGTGGGCAAAGGGCCTTTTTAGATGTTGTAAGACTCGATGACTAATAAATGAAACTCTCTTGAATGAACGTCAAAGTTCCTGTTGATCTAATTCAAAGAAAAACAGGCAAGTTTGCTCTGTCTCAATTTTATCCCGTAATGAACATTATAGAGATTAGAGGGTCATTATATTGTTTGTGGAAGCTTGCTGTGTACAAAAGGACTGCGTCATTCCGAAGACGTGTCTCAACCCGAAACATCAACAATCCCTGATCTCCAGTCATCTTCTTCTTTAGAACATAGAAAGGTACAGTGCAGGAACAGGCCCAATGTCTGTGTCAACTATGATGCCAATTTAATTTACACTTGGGGGAATCGAGAACCAGAGGACTTATGTTTAAGGTGGAAACATTTAATAGGAATGTGGGATATAGGCTAAAGGGCCTGTTCCACCAGCATGCAACTCCATGCGATGAGCACGATCTAACGTGGTCGCTTGAGCCGTCCGGCGTCGCGGGGCCGGTCCCACTTTGATCGCCAGAGCCGTGCGGAATTGTGCGGAGTTCGTCCCGACATCGCGCGTGGCTCTGAAAAACTGACAGTGTTCAAAAATTCCGCGCGGCAACGGCTTGTCGGCTCGCTGTCGCCTCGACGCATTACACACCGCCTCGATGTCGTTGCTCCGTGAACCTATCTGTAGGTGCCTCCATGACCCTCTCTGTGTGTGGCTCCGTGGCCTTCTCTGTGTGTCCCTCTGTGCCCCTCTCTGTGTGTCCCTCTCTGTCCTGGTGAACTTACTTTTAAGACTTCGCTCCAAGTTCGCCTCACTTTGCGCCGCTTTGCGCCACTCACCCGATCTCCGCGCGGCCCACGCTGCCGGTTTGGTCGCGCTCACCGCATGGAATCGCATGCTGCTGGGACAGGCCCTTTAACGTGGGCAGGTGGGACTAGTGTAGATGGGACGTTAGTCAGTGTGGGCAAGTTGGGCCGGAGGGCCTGTTTCCATGCTTTATGACTCTTTGACTCTATATGTCTGCACATGATCTTTATCCCTCAATATTTTGCCTCTTTGTGTGTCTGTCTGAATGTCTCTTAAACTTTGCTATCTTAGCTGCTTCCACCACCACCCCTGGCAGCACGTTTAATGCACCCACCACCCTTTGAGTAAATAAGCTTGCACTGCACATCTCCTTTAAACTTTGCCCCTCTTACCTTAAAGCATTGCCCTCTGGTCTTGGACATTTCCACCCTGGATAAAAGCCTCTGACGGTCTACCATTCCTGTGCCTCGTGTTATTTTATATATTTCAATATTTTGACATTATTTTCTATATTTATAAATTTATATAATTAAGTCTCCGATGCTCCGGAGAAAACACTCCAAGTTTGTCCAAGGTCCTCTTGCAGCTAATTTGCTAAATTGATAAGGGTCTCAACCCAAATGATCGACTGTCCTTTCCATCCACAGATGCTACCTGACTCGTTGAGTTCCTCCGGCACTGTGTTTTACTAACGTAACCACTGTTTTTACAACTAATCTTTTTCTTTAAAAGAGGTGCCCACCTTGGAGGAACTGGAACTGGCTTTAAAGTGTTTTATAATGTTCTTAAAGGTTAATGCGGTCTTTAAAATATCCACCACTTTAAATCCATTGGTTCATTGCAACTATGTCATTTGGTATTTTTCATTATGTAATAATTTTATAAAATGGTTCCATGAATAGTGGAAGGGACCTGATTGAATAGATAGGTTCATTGCAGCTTCAAAGATTTAATCTTGAAAAACATATCACTTGGAGGAACTTGGCGGAACCACAGATTTCCTCCTACGTTGAATTTATCCTTTACTAAAAAAACTTGACAGGCCTAATCTAGAAGGTGACTTGGAGACTAAAGCACTGGAATCTAAATCACTCTCCTCTTTCAAAGGTTTGCAGTTCAAAAGCACCCAGAACGCTCGCCAGGATGTAAATCAATGGACAGATCCCAAGAGATTTTATAATGGAAGTCAATGTTGTGGCACTCTGACAAGAAAAGCATCTTTTCACATCAGAATGATAGGGCGTAGCTTTAGAATCTGGAGAGGGATTTCTTTAGTCAGAGGGTGGTGAATCTGTGGGTTTCATTGCCCCAGATAACAGTGGAGGCCAAGTCATTTGGTATTTTTAATTATGTAATAATTTTATAAAATGGTTCCATGAATCTTGGAAGGGACCTGATTGAATAGATAGGTTGGCCCAATTCCTTGACCCAAGATAGGGAAATCAAGAACAAGAGGATATATGTTTGAAGTGAGAGAGACCTGATTTAATACAACCCTGTGGGACAACGTTTTCACTCAAAGGATGGTGGGTTTATAGAACGAGCTGCAATGAGGTAGTTGAGGCAGGTACTACAATAGCGTAGGGGGTGCCGTTGAGTATGGCAGCCTCGCCTGCAGCTGTTCGTCCATTCATCCTTTTTTTTATTTGTTAGTCTGTCAAAACGTTTTGTTTTGGAGGTCTTTTAGTCTTTTTATGTGGGGGATGGTGAAGGGGAGGGGGAAACTGTTTTTCTCAGTCACTACCTGGTCGAGGGTGTGTCTTTCCTGTGAGCTGCATCTTCGCCCCCTCCTCGCGGCCTACCATCTGGATTGGCGCGGCCTTTCCTGCCGGAGACCGTCCAGAGCTTCAGCTTCAGCAGCGGGCGATGCCTTACTGGGATTGCTGTGTGGAGCTCCGGACTGCTGGGACTGCCGACTTTAACACTGTGGAGCTGCGGGCGGCGCTGACCTTAACATCGCGGAGTCCTGGGATCCCTTTGCCCAGGGCCGCCAGTGTTGAATCTCCGCCCAGCTCGGCCTATAGACTTCTGGAGCCACGGTCTCCGGTAAGAAGCGGCCGATTCAGAAACGCCAAGCCGCTGAGAATGTTCTTCCATTCCAACGTCGGAGTTCCGATCATCTCAGCGAGAGGGCCTGAACATCGGGCTACCGTAGCGGTGACTGCAGAGGGCTCATGGCCCCGACCACAGGTGAACAATGAGGAAGATGACTGAACTTTATTGCCTTCCCTCACAGTGGGAAACGCTGATTACGCTGTGTGGGGATGTTCATGTGTGTTGTGTTCTCTTTATTCGTATAGCTGTATGGTAACTCAAATCTCACTGTACCAATTGGTGCATGTGACATTAAAAATGTAAACTTAAACTTAAACGTAGCATTTAAAAGACTAGGAATAAACTGCAGATGCTGGTTTACACCAAAGATAAACAAAAATTGCTGGAGTGAATCAGCCGGTCAGGCAGCATCTCCGGAGAGAAGGAATAGGTGATGTTTCAGTCACTTAGTCTGAAAAAAGGTTTAGACCCAAAACATCACCTATTGCTTTTCTCCAGAGATGCTACTTACATTTTGTGTCTATGGACGGGTACATGGATAGGAAAGATTTAAAGGGGTTTGGGCCAAATCCAGGCAAACGGGACTAGCTTAGATGAGGCATCTATGTCATTTTGGACGAGTTGGGTCAAAGGGCCTGTTAGCGTGCTATATGACTATGACAGGAGCCAAGCTCCCAGAAAGCCAGGTTCCCAAGATGATCTAAAAAATATACATTGTCTAAAAGGACTTCAAGGCAAGAAGGAAACATTTGCCTTTAACTGTATCCCAGTCATGTTGCAATGGTAAAGTGGCTGAAGTTTGGTCATATGTGATAGGAGCAGAATTAGGCCATTTGACCCATCAAATCTACTCTGCCATTCAATCCTGGCTGATCTATCTCTTCCTCCTAACCCCATTCTCCTGCCTTCTCCCTGTAACCCCTGACAGCCGGACCAATCAAGAATGTTTGGAAGCAGAGTAGAACGTGATTGACAATGTAGATGGCATTTTGCACTATCCATTAACATTGGATTTCTGGGCAATCATTGACTCCCATTTTCTTCCCACGCATCGTTCTCTCACAACCAACTCTGACATTTTCCCAGGTCATCAGCAGAGGGTTAAAGTGTGTGGGAGACGACAGTTGGAAAGAAAGCACCAATTTCCTTGACATTTGTTTAATTGTTCGACCAGAATGCCAGTTCCCAGTGAAGTTCTTTTTTAGAGTTAATGGCAAGTTGCCACCAGAGTACTTCAGTCAATATGAGCTTCGATGGAAAAAATGCCACCAAGTAGTTGGTAGACAAAAATGCTGGAGAAATGTAGTGGGTGAGGCAGCATCTATGGATGGTGCCTCACCCGCTGAGTTTCTCCTGCATTTGAATGAATGAATGAATGAATGAATGAATGAATAAGTTTATTGGCCAAGTATTCACATACAAGGAATTTGCCGTGGTGCTCCGCCCACAAGTGACAACATGACATACAGTGACAGTTAGGAATGATACATAAAACATTAAACATGAATAATAAAGCATTATTGATTAAACATTTGAATTAAATAAAATATCAGAGCAAAAGTAGGCTACAGATTTGGGGTTATTGAGTAGAGCTACTACACGTGGACAAAAACTGTTTTTATGTCTGGCTGTGGCAGTTTTGACAGTCCGGAGTCGCCTTCCAGAGGGAAGTGATACAAAGAGTTTGTGGCCAGGGTGAGAGGGGTCAGAGATGATCTGATTTTGTCTACCTTCGATTTTTCCAGCATCTGCAGTTCTTTCTTAAGCACTAAGTTGTTGGTCATGCTTTATAAAAAGCAGCGTAGATATGAACCAGCGGGTTTCAGCTGGGGATTTGTCTCGTTGGGAGCCTGGGAATGTGGTTGTGTTGAGACAGAACAAGAACAATTACATAGACCTCTGGAGGGTCTCTATGAAAGAGTTTCCTTCACAATATGTACATGGAATTCTCTGAGTTTAGGTAGCACCCCTCCCCTTCTGCTCCCCCCTCTCTTTCTTGTGCCCTCACCCCACTCTGATATGCATTCATTTCCCTCACTGGCTTGTCCCCATTTCTCGAGCCCTACCAGCCCATCCACCATCCACCCATCCCAGGGTTACTTGAAGTTAGAGTTAACATCCAGCGGTATGATTTCTCTATCTTCAAGTAACCCATCCCCTCTCTCTACATCCCTCCTCCATCATAGTTGTTGTACTAGTTTAATTGGCGTCCTGTTGTGTATCATTTTCTGTATAACTTGTTATCTCCTATCACACAGCCAACAATGGACCATTGTGGGCTCGACCTTTCCTTGATCATCGTTACTTTTTTGCATATCTATCATTCATTTGTTGTATATCTCTCTATATCACCGTCTATATCTTGTTTCCCTTTCCCCTGACTCTCAGTCTGAAGATGGGTCTCAACCTAAAACGTCACCCTATTATTTTTCTCCAGCGATGCTGCCTGACCCACTGAATTACTTCAGCTTTTTATGTCTATCTACTCCAATGTAACTAGATTCTTCCCAGATATGGGACTGCACTACCCTATCAAGATCATGTAGCTACAAGGAACTAGAGTTGCTGGTTTACAAAAAAAAAAGACACAACATGCTGGAGCAACTCAGCAGGTCAGGCAGCATCTCTGGAGAACATGGACAGGGTCTGAAGCAAGGTCCCAACTTGAAACATCACCTATCCATGTTCTCCTGAGATGCTGCCTGACCCACTGAGCTGCTCCAGCATTTTGCGCTTTTCTTTATGTCTGAAGAAGGGTCCTGGCTCGAAACATCACCTGTCCATGTTCTTCAGAGATGCTGCATGACCCACTGAGTTCTTCTTTTGTAAACCAACATGTAGCAGTTCTAATGTAGAAACAAAGAACTGCAGGATGTTCGTTTACAAAAAATGGCACAAAGTAGTAGACTAGATCAGTGGTTCAGGCAGCATCTCTGTAGAGTATGGATAGGTGACGTTCCTTGTTTCAAAGTTATTGGCCATTGTTGACACTCAAGATGCTGATATTGGGGGAATTGGTGAGAGTACTATCACAATGCCATTTCCTTGTTTGCAAACACAATCGGATTCAAATGGATTGCATAAATCCGGTTTGTTGTTATTGTGCCATACTCCTCTCTAAACCGTGATACTGGAAATGTTGGGTGGAAAGAGCTTGCTTTAAAATAGGCCCAGTCCATCTTACGGATGTTTGAACAAACTGAACATTCATCCAAGAATCCAAGGAGGGTGTGAAAGGTTATGGAGCGAAGGCAGGAGAATGGGGTTGAGAGGGAATCAGCCATAATTGAATGGCAGAACTCAATGGCTGAATTTCCTAATTCTGCTCCTATGACTTATGACTAATGGAATAATCATTATTTCTGTTTTAATTTCTTGGTTGGGAAATATTCCTCAGGGTCTGATGTTACACCACTTTCCAGATTTATTATTTGGTTGTGTTCTTTGAGGTTTTGCGAGTTTCACATCTGTTTCCTCTACACAACTCGCCCATTGTTGTAGACTTTGCCAGACTTTTTTGTGAAATGGATACATCTTCATCAGTTCAAAGGTAGGAAGCCTCAGGAAGTTGATGGTCTGGTAATGATGTTGATCCCCAGTACTGGTTCTCTCCTCAGATGCTGTCAGAAGCTGGTCAGGACTGTTCACAGATCCAGTGCTCCGCTTCCTTCCCTCTCCCGCAAAGACACATTGGGAAGCACAGTGATGCAGTGGTTGAGTTGCTGCGTTCACAGGCTCGCAAGTTATAGGAGTAGAATTAGGCCAATCAGCCCAT